>OX235275.1:48884213-49416451 GCA_944472155.2 Trichobilharzia szidati | reverse complement strand
TATTTACTTTTCAATTAGATCCTCTTCTCTGGCTCTATTCTAATATATATAGCATTTTTACAATACACAACAATTTACCAAACAAGTGGTGATATGTTTGTTAACAATAATTAAACAGTGTCAAAATGTCAATGGGTAGATAATTAACGCAGAAAATCAATACACATTTAAAAAGTAGAAATGGATAGAATAAATTAATTTTACAAGGATAACACATAATTAAAGATGAAGTGGTCAAAATAAAAATAAAATTATTTGGACAATTATAATTTAATAGGGGGAGGGGGGTGACGTAGTCCTGTCTTGTAACGATGGCCACGGTAAGCAAAATGGCTGTACAGATTTCTTCTGAACACATAGGCTTGGTTTCTTCTGGTGGATTCCCATTGCTTCAGCTGTCTGTAGAAGACGAACTCTTAGAGCAAAGTTAAGGTTAGTCGGAATGCGATAAATAATTTTAAATGCAGTATTCACATCAACCTTGTGCTCAGTATCAACAAGGTGTACTAAAATAGAAGTACGAATAGATTTCGTTTGTCCCTTGCTTAACCACGCTGGATGATGTTCAGAAATACGACGATGAAACTGCCTAATTGTACGCCCAATGTAGCTGACTCCGCAGCTGCAGTCAAACTGGTAGACACACATAGATTAGTCTTCACTGTTTTAAAATATTTTGATGATGTGAAAAATGCTCCGAACTAATTTATTTTCACCGTTTTCGCTATGTTTGAAAGACTGAATGTATTTTTGATTGGACACTAGTCAGTAACTAGCGTAATGTGGGTGTGTGTATCTAGTCCTACCTTTGGCTCAGACTGAATTCTGTCAGTCAAGTTTGCAACGTGGCCACCATGTCAACAGGTGGTGGCTCGCCATCACGGTGCACTGCAAATTGTTGGTATTAGATGGTTGGAGGCAGTCGGCGGGAAGCCTTGACCAGACCTAGATTTCGTGCTGGTTGGCACTCACCAGTCAGCAGTGCGTATCTGCAACCTTGCTGATCAGTGCCGACTAGCACAAAACCTAGGTGAGGCAAGGCTTTTTGTCGACTGCTTCCAACCATCTAATGCCAACAAGACTGAATGTACACTAACGGATGGAAATTTTCCTTTACATATATTTGCGGTTGTACAGCGAAATGAATGAATTCGCTCAAAATGAGTCTCCTCACATAACTGTTTTGTTCTTATTTCCGTTACTCATAGAGTGACAATTACTTTCATGAATAATTCCCATTAATGGTCCGAGTAACAAGTATCTCTGCACCACAATATCTCCATTTATCTTGTTTTCTGCCATCCTGTCATGTTGGCACCATGGTTACTCATAAGCTCTTATCTCCTCTTCACAAGACCTCCTCCATTTCAGACTTGGATACCCAAATCGTCGTTTCCAAGGGCCTGGCTAGTTTGTGGTGTCACTCGACGGTCTCCTCAACATATGTCTCATCCATCTCGTATTTGTTGAGTGACTGGCTCCTGGATTGGTTGGTTACCAGAGTCTTTTGTTGATAATGCTTTCTACATGACCTTCTAATCTTCAGGATGGCAGTTACTGATGAAAATCTGTATCCTTTCGGAGTTGCTTTTCGTGAGTCTTTGACTCATCTAGAGGAATTGACTGACTTGACATTAGTGCTGAAAATTCCTAACCTATTCTTCATGTTGAGTGCAGTAGATCTCTCTGAATGATTTCAGAAGGAAGGAATATATGTCCTACTTTTCCAATCCTTGCCTTGATATCTTCATCCATAACGTCTGTAGATGAGACGATATCATCTAACCAATAAAAAGGGAAGAAAGGTAATCCGCTTTAAATTCCCGCCCCCCCCCCCCGCGTTCATAGTATAATAATAATAAAAATAATAATTTCCTTTATTCCAGAAACAGTACTAGTGGTACAGTGTGTAATTTTCAGCATATATCTGCAATATTTGCATCTAATTTTACCGACATTTAAAATAAGTATTAAACAAACAAAAAAATAAATCTGAAGACACCAACAGCAAAAAAAACAGGATAAACACAAAATAATTATAAATGCGAAAAAGTACCAAAGTCTAATGCGGTGTTTGTGGTGGTAATGTGAGTAATCCTGAATAATACAAAATTTTTAAGGTGGTGACTATGGCGTTCAAAACCAGTGATTGTCAGTTTAATATTGCCGAAAAGTATAGAAAATAAGAAAAAACAACCACAAAACTAATAATTACATGATGGTTAATGACAGGACAATTTTGTAATACTCATAGTGCTAATAGAGTCGGAACCAGTGGATACACAATAGAAGGAATATGCTAAAGTGCAAAAAAGGAAGCCAATGTTAATATTTTTGGTAGCTAAGTATGTTTAAGAAGGAGTTCACTAAAGAATACAAAAGGAGAGAGGAATAAAAGAGCCTAAAACTATGTTGTTAATAACAAAGCAAGTCATAGGTTTCACGCTTAACATTGTCTCTGTCGCTTAGAACACGGGCCAAGTATGGTGTCGTTGAGTTCCTGTACTTGGTTGTACGAGCATAGATTATTTTATACTGATTTCTGGTTCTACTTGATGAGATACAAGGCGAGAGAGGGGGTGTTGGGGGTCGGAGAGTATGGTTTGAGAACATTTTTCGCATGTATTCAGATGCCTTTCAACCAATGTAGTGACGAGCTGACTGAGTTTTACACCACTAGTCCCACTGACTACCTTCAACATCCTTCTCAGGATGTTATGGTCCTTTTTCAGTAGACCAGGAAAGACTAACGGGGAGCAGTAAAGTAGAATAGGTAAGATACAAGAGTTGACAAATTGTGACAGTAGAGGTTGGGTGATTCCAGATTGTCTAAGTTTCTTAATGTAGTAGGTTAGGCAGAACACTTTCTAAAAATCATTAGGATATGAGATGTCCAAGTAAGGTCAGAAGATAGATAGATAGTATGATTTTACAAGCCAAGAAACCTAAATTCATTTTCTCTCAATCGAATTTTCGCATAATTTGAGACAAGGGAATTTAGTAAATGTCATTATGTAACATTCATTGTACAACGAGACGATAGAGTCTATTAAAAGACGAAAAAGGATGATAAGGCTAAGCGATTATCAGACAGCCTTGACTCATTTTTAGGACAAGAAGATTAAAAAAATGCTTTGGATGAAAGAAATCCAGGTTAAATTACAGTGGGAAAAAAGATTATAACTTCAAAAACCATATGGTAATGGGTTTTTCCACCAAAATTTGTAGATTCTTGTTCGTTCGTTTAATCTTTGGGTAAAAATTTTAAAAAATTCTGAGGATAAAGTTGAAAGGATCAATGTATAATTGCTTGTTCCAAACGCTGAAATGCTCAATAAATTATGAGAAAAAAAAGTAAAATAAAATGCTAGACGATACAGTCAGTCTGAGAGAAGTATTGATTTAATTTAATAATCCTCATTGTAGCATTAAGAACAAAATATTCAGCGAAGCGACTCTTTTCAACGAATTTATTATCGAGCTGTACAGACGTATATATATATGGTTTTTTAAGAAATTACATCCGGTGAGGGAAGTAGGTCAAAGGTGTTAATGCATGGAATAATAATAATTATTATTATTATTGTATCCTTTAACTCCTACAGGAACATAGGGCTTCAGCCGTGCGTTTCCATTGCGCTCTGTTCTCTGCTACAGTCCTCACCTGGCTCCAAGTCTGCCCACACGTTTTCATCTCCTCTTCACATGACCTCCGCCAAGTCACCCTAGGACGACCAACTCGCCGCTTCCCTTTCGGGTTCCACTCAAGGGCTTGTCTAGTGATATCACTTGATGGTTTCCTAAGAGTATGGCCAATCCATCTCCATTTCTTCCTTTTTAGCTGTTTCCCAATCGATTCCTCCTGTGTTGGTTGGCTCCCAGAGATCTCTGTTGCTGATCTTTTCTGGCCATCTGATGTTGAGTAGTATTGAGCGAAGACAACTGTTAATGAAGGTCTGTAGTTTGTTTGAGGTGCTTTTTATGACGCGCCAAGTCTCTGATCCGTATAGTAGCACTGACTTCACATTGGAGTTGAAAATCCGGATCTTATTTTTGATGCTGAGTGTTGTTGACCTCCACACAGACTTGAGAGAAATGAAAGCTCGTCTTGCTTTTCCGATTCTTGCTTTGCTATTCACGTCAGTTCCGCCTGTAGCTGAAACGATGCTTCCCAGGTAGGTAAAAGAGTTTGTTTCTTTCAGGTTCCTCCCATTTATGCTGATTGTTGTCATTTGTTGTTGCTGTGGCTGTTGGTGTTGCCCGGGAATTTTCATCACCTCTGTTTTATCCATGTTCACCTGAAGTCCTATCTTTGATGCTTCTTCTGCTAACTTGTTACTTTTCACTTGCATATCTTCCAGTTTGTGGGAAATCAGACATATATCATCGGTGAAGTCCAGATCCTCCAAGTTTTTTGTGTGTGTCCATTTTATGCCTGTTTCCTCATTGCCCACTGTTTGTCGCATTATCCAATCTACTGCAATCAAGAAAATCATTGGTGATAGTAGGCAGCCTTGTCTTATTCCTGTCCTCACTTCGAAGGGTTCCGTGAGTTTCCCGTTGTGGACTACTTGGCATGCAGCATTGTCGTACAGCTGTTGGATGAGATGTATAATTGTCGGTGGCACACCGTAGTAGCGAAGTAGTTGCCAAATCACCTCTCGATCGACGCTGTCGAAGGCCTTTTCAAAGTCGATGAAGTTGAGATAGAGAGGTGACTGCCATTCCAAGATTTGTTCAATGATGATCCATAATGTGGCGATCTGATCAATGCATGACTTGTTTCTCCTGAATCCAGCCTGTTCCAGTCGAAGTTTTTCATCCAGGGCATGTTTGATTCTCTCCAGGATGATGCGGCTTAGTATTTTGCTTGGGATGGACAGGAGCATAATTCCGCGCCAGTTCTTGCATTGACTTAGGTCTCCTTTCTTTGGTAGTTTGAATAAGTATCCTTTCTTCCAATCCTCGGGTACTTTGCCTTCTTTCCACACCTTCTCCAGTAGTAGCGTCATCAAGCCCGCTGTTGTCTCTGGGTCCGTTTTCAATGCTTCTTCTGGGATTCCATCTGGTCCTGCTGCTTTTCCAGCTTTTAGCATCTTGATTGCCTTCAGGACTTCTGATTTCGTCGGGGGGTTGGTGTTCACTGGTAGCTCTGTCTCCGTTGTTGGTATTGCTGGGCGCGTTGTAGGTGGAGTCTTTTGAAGTGTTCAGCCCAGTGTTTCCTTTGCTCCACTTCTTTGGTGAGTGACTTTCCGTTGTCATCTTTCACCAGCTTGATTTGTGTCAAACGTTTGCCCGATAGCTACCTAGTTGTTTGGTAGAGTGTTGCGAGGTCTCCTTTGCCTGCAGCTTGTTCTGCTTCCCTTGCCATGGTTTCATAGTACTTTCTTTTGTCTTCTCTGGCACTCTTCTTTACTCTTTTGTTCAGTGTCTTGTAGCTTGCGTTCAAATCCTGTTTTTGTTGCTCATCGGTGCACTGGAGAATCTTTTGTTTCACCATCCCTCTCTCTTCTATTAGTTTCCAAGTGTCCGTAGTGAGCCATTGTTTGTCCTGTCTCTTCTTTCTGCCTAGAACTTCCATGCAGGTTTGACTCCACACTGTCTTCAAGTTGTTCCAGTGCTTTTCGACGCTGACCTCTTCGCCAGTGTTGATTTGTGTCTCGGCTTTTCTTTTATACTTGCAGTGAAGATGTCCTTTGTGTCCTGGTCCTTCAGTTTTTGAGTGTTGAACTTGGCTTGTGGTCTATCTGCAGCCCCTGATTCTCTGAAAGCTTTTAATTTGAGTTGGATTGTCCCTTGTACGAGATAGTGGTCTGAGCCAATGTCTGCTGGAATAATAATAATAGTAGTGTGAAATGCAATCAAAATACTTGTGATTATAATCATAGCTTAATGTCAATTGGCAAAATAATTAATTTCATATATAGAATAAAACATAAGGTGTATAGATGTTGGAAAGGGGTGCATACCTATAGGACTAGTAGGTGAATATAAAATGTTACATAACATGATGTGAAATTCGACAAGATAGAATTCAATATTGTAAAAATAAAAATAAATAATTTTAGATTTAGAATGACAAGTGGGAGAAGCGGAAACAATTCAGAGTGAGAATAGTAATAAAAATAACAATAATAATAATCGTAGTAAGAAGGGAAAGGTACATAGAATAACTAAGTAAACATAATAAATAAGTAAATGTTTATCCCTCTATAGCCAAAGCAAAAGTAGGGATTGTACATACTTATTTTGTACACAAAGGTCTGGCTTAAAGTCATGAATTGCCAAGGCCTCAGCTGTCTTTAGAAGTCTGTAACGAAGAAAACGCGGCCAGCGAGTTAGCATGGATTCGGTAGATGATCTTAAAATCATGGCCAGGGTTGACAGAGTGACAGAAGTCGATCAGGTGTCCCAGAATAGAGCTTCGTACACACTTCCTTTCTCCCTTGTAAAACCATCCTACTGAAATATGTTCTCGTATCCGTGTGGAAAGCGTCCTCTGACTACGGCCTATGTACCTTGCTCCACAAGAGCAGGTGGACTGATAGATGCACATGGAGGCGGCCAGACGGGGAAGCTTATCTTTTACAGAGGTATGTAATTTTGCTGCAAAGAACGTCTTACTGACTGCTTTAGAGAGACAACTTTTGAGGATATCTGAAGCTTAATCACCTTTGAATTCCAATTCTTGAATAAGGTTTTCTTTGGAAGTGAGTCGGTGACCAGTTTAGACTACTTATGTTTCATGTTGCTGTCAATAAATCGGTTAGGGTAACCGTTTTCCGTAATCGTGGCTTTTAAGAAGTCAAGTTCTTAGTCAACGCAATCAGAACTACAAATTTTCCTTATCCTAAAGCAGAATTAGGTTCCTTTTCCAGGAGATACGCACCCAACTCAAAAATTGATTGTTTTGCTACTTGACATTTAACTATAATTATAATAACAAATATTTTAATTGCATTTCATACCATTATTATTATCTCATGTATTCACACCTTTGACCTAATCCACTCACTAAATATTGATTTCTTTACCGGGTTCAAAACCTGGTGGGTTGATGAGTCCCAAACTGTAAACTGTAAACAGATGTCCAGTAGTACTCCCTGGTTTCCCGATGGCTCTCTAACTGATATCAATGTAAAGTCAAACTTAAAGCAAGTTGAATCTCTACAAACAAACACTTCAGAGGCATATCTCCATTGCAGTCGGTTCTTTGGCATTACTTTCAACCGCCTGTAAAATTACTCACAAGTTCTCATTCCCTGTCCACATAATCTCTTTCAAGACGCCCTTGAAGTGACGCCCAAAACTCATCACTCACTTCTCATTTGAGGTACAACCCACAACCTGATCGACACGCAATATGTAACTTCAGTGTGTATGCAATCCATTTCTATTTCATCCTTCTGAATATTTTTTGGTTGATAGAGTGGTTTTTCGCCCGGCAGAATTCCTTATTGTTTGCTTATCCTCTCTTGAAAGTTGCAGGAAATCAAACAACAACACTGATTGGACAGAATTTAGTAATTTGTTTTTGGCAGAATTAATTGTAATTTATATAAACACTATTAAAGAAACAATAGTTCTCATTTAAACAATGCAGTAATAGAAATTGTCAGTCACCGTATCCGCCTCATTTCTAATATCTCCTTGGATGTTTATGATGAATTCTGCGTTTGCTTGTAAGCCTCTCAGATCTCCTAACTGATTTTGGGCTATTATTTTCACCGGAATCATCTGGATTTATTTCTGAATTTTCTACAAAACCAGGATTAGCGGCGGATTGATTCAAAACATAATCGGAAGAATGTGTTTCATTTATTTTCACTTGATCCAAATGTGTGTTGTGAATTGGATGATCTTCGATGTCTGATATCTTCACCATTTGATTTCTTATTTTTTTGTAGTATTGTAACAACAGAAGACAAGGGCCAGGCAACAGATCCTTTATTAAGGAAAATCAACACATATTTTTAGATTTTAATGTACATTATTGTAGATTATTGTTTGTAGAAAATACAGTCTTTTGATTGGTTGTTTCTCACAGAAAGTTAACCTTGCATCTCTTTGTAGCTGTGTCAGATCATCCATATGCTAACTGTATCCGCCTACGCAAAGCCTTTGTTCTCATTTTCTCACCACCAATATTGGGGACATAAAAATTGACGTCACTTACTGTCTACCAACTTTGGCTAGCAGCCAGCTCTCACCACAATATGATTGTAACAGAAGGTCTATAGTCATTCCTTCTACACTAATGTACATGAGAAGTCACAGACATAAGTTGCTTTGGGAGAATTCGAGATGTGACTAGCTTAGTAGGAGTAGTATGCTCCACATTGTGATATTGAATTAAGAAGTTATCTACACATTTCTTCAGCTCGTCAAGATTATTAGGACTCACTGGTGCTATGGCACTCTTTAATGTTCGTACGAAATTTTCTGCCAACCCATTAGACTGACGATGACGTGGTGCTGTGTACAGATGAGGAAAAGCTATATCTTTGAGCCAGTCATTGAAGTTCTTCTCAGTGAAATGAGTACCATTATCAACAACTAAGACACCTGCAATTCCTTCTTGGCTAGAATTTCGAGTTAGGACTTCTCGTAATTAATAATTTTGGCCATCTAGAATAAGAATCCACAATAATTAAGGCATAGTATGAATTTAAGAATGAACCACAGTAATCCACCTGAATACGGTGCCAAACCTCACAAGATGCAGATCATGGTTTCCATGATGACTTCCCATAGGACATTTTATGCAAACAACTGGAACAGCTCCTTGATTTTTTGCTAACCTCAGCATCAATTTCCGGCCACCAGCACGTTAAGCATGTTAATGATTTCATTTTATCAGCTGTGAGATGAGCAGAATGAAGATCATCCAAAATCGCAGATCTTAATGTCGGAGGAATAATAATTCCACCACTCAGACACAGGAATCCTTTAGGATGGACGGAAATCTTATCTCTTCGCTCATAAAAATCAAGAAATCTTCGCTTACACTGAATATTCCAAATTTTTTTGTTGCATTTATAAAGCTCCCGTAATATTCGCGAGTATTGTGTATAAATCGAACTCTATCCACAGACAACGGCTGAACTAACAAACAATCAGCGTCATTAGCAGAATTTTCAAATAATGAATAGCGAGATAAGAAGTCTGCATGAGGTATATCCTTAGCCGATCTGTGTTCAATAGTGTAATGATATGCACTTAGTTCTAAATCCCATCTTTGAACCATAGCAGCAGATGATCTATTCAAAGATTTTTCTGGATTGTTAGCGAATTTCAAAGCCTGATGATCAGTAACTATGTTAAAGTGAGTACCAAAGAGATACTTTTGCAGGCGTCTTATTGCCCATACAACTGCTAGAGCCTCTTTCTGGGTTTGTGAGTACCCTTGCTCACTCTTACTTAGACGTCGTGAAATACAAATAACAAGTTGTCCATTTTGTTCAAGTACTGCAGCTATGTCCACAGGAGAAGCATCTGTAGTGAGAACAGGCTTTCTCTCGATGAGAAAGGTGTTAAGAAAGCTTGTCTATTAAGAAACTTCAAAGTTCTTGGCAAGATATCCTCATGTTGTTGTTTCCACTTAAATTGTTTACTGGAGACAATATCAAAAAGTGGAGATAACAGTTGGGTGAAATTTGGAATGAATCTGGTGTGAAACTGACATATTATTAGGTGACCGTGTTTGAATTAGAGGTGCCAAACGTCTAGCATCAGGTTTGAAACCGTCGAAGTCTACTGCGTATCCTAAGCATGATACAGACGACAAAGTAAAATGACATTTAGACGGATTAACCAGGATATTTCTCGGCAGAAAGTCTTGAGCAGTTTTAAAAGGCTGTCACTACGCGATTCAATGTTCTGTCGGTTGACCATAATCTATCTAACCTCTGATTTATTACTTTTTGAAATATTGTGGGGGATCCTTCAAACTAAAAGGCAATAACTTATAATTGAACAATCCAGATGGAGTATTAATGGTTGCAGACAAGTTAAAGTATACCAGTTCAAGGGTGTGAACTTCCCAGTGGCCTTCAACGCTTACTATATATTGGATTAAGGTACACTACAAGCGAGAACAAATGAGGGTGCATTTAAATCTCTGCTTCACGGTAAGCAACCCTTCATGGGTTGTCATGAGTAGTAACTTCGTAATAACATAGTGGAAGAACCTCTATGTTCGGGCGATTCTGCTTATTTTTATGGTTTCATAAGGAGTAGCTACGTTACTCCTAAGCAGACGGTAGCTTAGTGGGGAAAGACCTTTCACTACATGGTTTATTTTGAAGGCCCATAAACTCTTTTCTGCACTTATTTGAATCCTTTCCCAAAGACTGGCATAAATTTTAAGTAATATGGGGGTGATAAGGTGGACACCAAGAAATCCTTCAAGATTATTAATCGACATGATAGCTCATATCTTTTCAAATTAGCCTAAGCAATCAATATCAAACGTTTAAAACCTAATTATGAGTTCAAAGAGATTCACTTATCAGTCTTTCTTTGCCCGGGTGATTCAAATTTGATGTAAAAATCTTTCACTTTAACCCTTTCTCCAGTTCTGCTTTAATCCAATTTAGTTTATTTCTTTTTGTTTCTATAACTTGACTTGAACTCACCACACTGTTACGCAACTAATTAGTCAGTTGTCATCAGGTTCTCGCCTCTTGTCTTGACTGTGCAACTTAATTTCCAATGTCACCGAAAATCGCCATGGAGTTATAAAGAAAATAAGAGACAATTCATTGAATAAAATTTTCTTTATCGACGAAATCATCTTCAGAGGCTGGCTGTAGAGTCGTATTTATATTATCCGAAATTGTATAGCAGTCTGTTATTGAGTAATAGGTGTGGGTGACATAACTAATATAATTACTCAGAAATTGTTTCAAAAGTATAAATAAAAGTTATAAATTACATAGTACTCAGAAGCACAGAGTAAGAAAGCGCTAGAAATTTGATAAGGTTAGAATTGTTATTGAGTGAGAAGAAAGGTGTTAGTTGAGTGTCAATTTAACAAGTGTGAAGAGGGTGAGAAAATGTACAAAAGGAACATGTGAGAGTGATAATAGTGAATCTAAAAAATTACAGGGAATGACTAATGAAGAGATTAGGACTATGTTAGAATAAGGGATTGGACAAAATTTTTCTGTATACCGATTTTGGGGTTGTATTGATGAACTGCCAACTCCTCTGCCATACACAAATGCCGAAACCTGACGCCCTTTGTACCATTTGGTCTGACCTTGTAGAAAATTTTGAAAGACGCCTGTAGTGGAGCTGCATGGCTTGAGTTCATTAAGTGCTCAAGAAGTGAGCTAGTAACTGTCTTGCATTGTCCTTTCGCTCACCATGCGTTTGGAAAGTGTGTACTTTGTGTGGCCAATATAACCAGATCTGCAAGAGAATATGAATTTATAAACATTCACTGAAGTGGCTCAAACTGGCATCAGTTTTCCCTTCACACGTCCACTGATCATTTTTCGGCTTTAGAAATTGATCCGTAGACTAATATAAAATTTTGGTAAATATAAATGCGACTGTTCAGCCTCTGAAGATGATTTCGTCTCGTCTTAATTGTCTTTTAACTTTCAATGTATCTGACCACTGATTTTGTATGTTTGTTTACTGTTTAAACTTTGACCTTTTTGCATAAGTTATGTAAGTGAAACTTATGAGCATTATTTCTTAATTTTGTGTCTCTGTTAATCAGAAGTTGTGTAACCTTTGCAAATATATTAAAATTTCTCCGTACATATAAATAATTAACTTTTAGGTTGTACGTAATCTTAAGAAGACTGACTTTTTGGGAACAGATTACAATTCACGGGTGATGTCAATAGTACATATAGGTAGACAAAGAGAGTAAAACAAGATTCAAAAGAACTATAATTAGCAGAAATGTACAAAAGACTGACTGGTTTCAACATAGAACTTTGCATAGATGTTCAGCTGTTCCAGTTGCCAAACTCCCTCCATGTAGCTTACAAAGCAAGAGAAGAGAGTTAAGAGATTCGAAAGAGAGAGAGATAGAGATAATAAACAGAGATATGAGGCAAAAACAATAGTATTATGGAAGAATAAGAGAATTTTGTTGGATATTATAAATCACAAGGAGTGAATGCATCTGCGCCAGCCATCACCGAGAACGATTTTGAGCCATACCATCAATCGTCTTCACCCTTCACTGGTTTTTACCATCCCAAGAACTCCAACTAAGAAGTCAGTCTACAACTCCTTAAGTGGGTGGTCGGCTTAAACGAACTGTTATGAATTTCATTGACTGATGAAGTCATGTTTTAGTTTGACGACCAATGGCTCTTTTTCAACCTGACCCTATGTCAGCTAACATTGCCCATTGTCAAGGAAGGCTATGGCTAGACATACTCAACACATGCCCTGACCATCTCAATGAATGTAACTTCACAGCCTCGTCGATTGATTTCCGCTTCAACTCACCTAGCACTAGACGGATGCCTAACTTCAATATTGCTCACCTCATTATACTACCTAAAACACACGGAAGATAGAATGCAGGCATCTATGATCAATGGCAGATAGTCAGGCGGCCTTGTTATGTCTTCCTCTTCTAATGGCCATGTGTCACTCACTGTGAGAGAGGAGGACAGAGCGAACTACTGAGCAGTACACACGCACTTTGTTCGACACCCGGATATCACGTCTACTAAGCCAGAGATGGCGTAAGTTGGCGGGCATATGCCAAACGAGCCTTCTGTATGTGTGCCGAAATTTCTTCAGCAATCTGTCCGTTGTAGCTGATGCAACTCCCCAAATAAGGGAAGTGGTCAACACGCTCCACCAACCACTTCACTCCCGACTATCATTAAGCTAGGAGTGAGTGCATGTAGTCCAGTTCACTCCCGTAGCATCATCTTACATTTGACAGTAGGAGCGAATCGCATGCCAAACATTCGAAGATTCCTGCTGCTCAAGGTGTTCAGAAGACTCTTCTGGATTTTGTCACCATCTCCACCCAGAAGGATTATATCACCTGCATATTCTAAGTCAACCAGATTATTCCCTGATAGTAACAAGTCAATTCCTGAGTCGCTGAAGTCAGCAGTTAGGCTTAATTCCATAAGTACATCTATGAAGGAATTAAGTAAGAATGAGGACAATAGGCATCCTTAAAGAACAAAAGAATAGTAACATGGTAAAATAGGGGGGTTTAATAGATATAAGATATTATCAAGAGTTAATGTACCTGTACCAATAAGAACAATTTTCAACTACATCACACAGTCTTCAAACATTGATTCTTAGCGTTTCGACACAGTTTACACCTCACTCTCTCTCTACCTCTACGTTGCTCAAAGCAACAATCCTTTATATTTCAAAAAATGAACACATTACAAATGCATACATCATCATTGTCACACTGAAAACTAAATCAAAAATTAATTTCGGTGCACATGACGTCATATGAGGTGATGATGTAATACAGTGAGCAGAACTCAGAAGATCAAGAAAAATTATCTCTTAAGATAGTCAAGGGAAAAATAAAGGGGGGGGGGTGGAGTGAAAAGATAAGTTAACAAAATTAACAAAATTAGAAAACAAATTGTTACTAAGAAGTGAGTCACCACGGTAACTGAAGTCCAACAACGGATTCTTTTTGGACACACAAGTCAGGCTTCAATCGTTTTATTGTTATAGCTTTAGCAAACCTGAAAAGACTTGAGATACTTTGTCTGTTAATTATTCTGAATGATTCCAGCATATCTACTTGGTGTCCTGTGTCAATCAGGTGTTTGGCGATTGAAGAGCTGAGACAATTCGGTCCCTTTGACCGGAGGCTCCTTGGTACATGTTCACAGAATCGGACGTTGGCCCACCTTTCGATTTTTCCAATGTAACTGCTCCCGCAGATACATGTGAATTGGTATACACAGTTGGAGGTAACATGTGAGGGGTACTTGTCAATCTTTGACTGCACCAGTGAAAAGGTTGTTCGGGATAGAGAGATTAATAACGCTGCAGGATTCGTCCTAGACAAGGCTCCACTTAATCTTTTATTTACCATTCTCATAATGTCGTCAGCCTTGTAGTCGACTTTGATGAAAATAGGCTTCTTACTGACTGCAGTTTTATCAAGCTTCTTGAATTTAATCTTGCCATATTTGTTAATGAAACCTTGTGGGTAACCATTTTCTTTCAAGCATTTTTCAAGAAGCATTAGTTCACTGTCTAGTTTGTTTGGTGAACATATTCTCTTCGATCTAGAGAACAGCGTCTTGACCAGCGTTCGTTTGTATCTCACTGGACAGAAGCTGTTGAAATTCAAGTAAAGACCACTATATATATGTCTTTACGATATACAGATCTTTCGAGTGTCCCGCCATATTTTCTCTCCAACTTTACGTCCAAAAAATGGAATTTTTCATCATCTTCATGCTTCGTCGTGTAAGTGATGCTTTTGTGTACATTGTTGAAAGAGTCTAATAGAGACGAAGCGTGTCAAGGAATGTGAACATTGAACGTTGGTTCATTGATCTTGGTCACTATTGGCAGGCAACTTGAAGGCGCGAATGGTTCGGTCGTGTACAAGTTCGAAGACGAGAGGATACGAATAAAAGTACTCTATAATTCTGTGTAAAACATTTGTTTATAGACTTGTAATTGTCTTTACTTTAATTGCCAAACAATATAACTTTTGAAGAAGTACTAGTGTTTTGGAGTTGAAGTCGAGACAAGTACACAGTAATTATCGGTTCAGAGGGTCTCCGTTACTATAGGAACTTAGGGCTAAGTCCCTTGACAAAGCGTGACTCAAATTATTGCATACAATTCATTAACAACATTATTATTATTATCTGATGCTCGCTAGTGACTTGCTGCAGGATGGAGCTTCCTGGAGTTCTAGTGAGAAGTCGTGACCAGTGAGGTCCAATTAGATGTCACGTGTGTGGATGGATGTCCCACCAACGACATTGGTTGGGGTCGCGCTAAATCACGAATTGGTAGAGGTTGGAATTCATGGGCTGGTCGTTGAATCGGGTCCCAGTGGCTGAATGGTATACGAGCTTGCCTTGTAACCGGAAGGTCCTGGGTTCGAATCCCGGTGGGTGCAGCACCTGTCCAGTACTCCCTGGTTTTCAATGGTTCTCTAACTGATATCAGTCCGTGATCAACTCGTAAGAACATAACAAACCCTTACAAACAAAACTACAGAACATTACTATGTGTCCATTAATTAATTTCCTCATCAATACTTACACTTTCTTTTTATTCTTCTTAATTAACCTTGAGATATTTTGTTTAAATGGGCTAATTTAAAGGTCAGTTAAATATCATTCGCACACACACACACACATACACTCGCACACACTTACATACTGTCAGTAATCCTATGAAATACCTTAAAGTATATATATATATATATATAATTTTGGTTTTTATTTTCTGAACCCTTCAGTTTTTGATGTATTTTCTTGACATCTTATTAGCATGGAAGAATTGAAAAGGTTTTGCAAAATGCAAATGTTTTATTTTTTACAGATGAGAACAGAAAAGTAACAAACTGGTGGGTGCTGTGTTACACCACCTAGAGAGAAAGAATGGAATGAAAAGGTGATAAGCATACTGATAACATGGCGTAATAATAACATTGATGTTAAAAACGAAAAATTCCTTCTTTTCAAAATAAAATAAAACAATCAGTTATTCTATCATTATCATTACTTAGATTAGATCATTCTACCTTGTATTTATCTTTGGAAGTTGGATGATTTGCATTAATTATGGTAATATAAGTATTACCGAATACTAGTTTGCTAATACGGGGAGGGAATCCTGTTTCAATCACTTTCTCACAGATCCCTAACTGCACATAGGATCAACTTGTTTGTCTGTGTGCGTGCATGTGTGATTGTACATGATCTGAGTGTTTATTGCCTAATAAGTATCTTCAGAGTGAAGTAATTAGAGAGAGAGAGGGAGGCAGTAATGATGTTACTTTGCATATCACTCTCTCTATCATAAGTGTTAATGTCATATATATAATTCACTGCCTTATCAGATTATTATTTACACATTTACTGAAATTAGAACGAAGAATGTTACACTTTACTAATTAATGCGTGAGATCTAAATATTTCCCATTTTCTGTTATTGTTACATCAGATTCATAAAACCTAATTTGTTTTGTTATTGTATTGCTAAGAATGTTTCCCTTACATGGTGGTTGGAAGCGATTAGCAGGAAGCCTTGGACACCACCACCTAGGTTTTGAGCTAGTTGGCACTCACCAGTCAGTCAGCAAGGTGTATCCGCGAGCGCCTTGAAGGAACTCATGTCCCTTCTGAGGATATTCGAATTCGCGTCACCCGGTACCGCCTGCAGTCAGACACGTTACTACTGAGCTATTCGAGCTAGCGATTACTAACCTCCTGTAGAACTGACTGTATTTGATACTTTTGATTGTACACTAATCAGTAACTAGTGTGATGTGTCTAGTCCTTTCTTTGGTACATATTGGATTCTATCAGTCAGGGTTAGCATTGTGGCCACCATGCTAGGTGGGGGCTTGCCATCATGGTGCACATTGATTTTGCGACATTAGGTGGTTGGAGACGAACGGCAGGAAGCCTTGTCTGATCTAGGTTTCGTGAATGACTGATAGAATTCAGTCTGTACCAAATAAAAGATTAGACACATTACACTAGTTACTTACTAGTGTCCAATCAGACCGTCCAATACAGTCCTACAGGAGGTCAGTTGTGAGCCCGAATAGCTCAGTGGTAACGTCTCTGACTGCAGGCGGTACTGGGTGAGGCGGGTTGGAATATCCTCAGAAGGGATATGAGTTCATTCAAGCTGGTTGCAGTTACGCCTTGCTGACTAGTGAGTGCCAGCTAGCACAAAACCTAGGTCGGACAAAGCTTCCTGCCAAGGCCAAGTTTCTGACCCATATAGAAGAAATGGCTGACTGACCTGACACTGGTGTTGAAAATGCAAATCTTGTTGCTTATGCTCAGTGCGGAAGATTTCCGAAATGGTTTCGAGTTGATGAAGGCGTATTTTGCCTTTCGGATTCTGACTAGCTGGTTTTGACATCTTCATCCGTCCTATCCAACTGCCTGTGGTCTAAACCGTGCTTCCTAGCCGGACAAGTGGAGGAAGTAATCTCAGTCAAATCTCTCCCGTTGATAGTGAATGCTGCTGGTTGTTGTTGTTACTGTTGATGTTGGTTATCTTCATCACCCCCAGTCTTCTCTGTGTTCACATGCAGTCCTGTCTTTGCTGCCTCTTCAGCCAGTTTGTTGGTTTTCGCCTGCCCACAAGTCTTCGAGTTTGTGTGACACTAGACATATATCATCTGCGAAATCCAGATCTTCTGCAGTTTTCCTATCGGTCGTCCAGCCTATTCCTGACTCCTCGCCACCAACAGTCTAACGCATAATCCAGTTCACCACAAATAAGAATATCATCGGTGATAATAAGCAGCCAACCAGCTTGTCTTACTCCTCTATGTACTTGGAACGCCTCACTGAGTTTTCCGTTGTGAATCACCTGACACGTGACATTGTCATGTAGTCAGCTGTTGAATGAGGTTGGCAGAGACTTGAAATACGCCGTAGTGTTAAAGCAGTTTCCAAATTACTTCTTAATCTACGCTGTCGAAGACCT
Organism: Trichobilharzia szidati; assembly: GCA_944472155.2. Classification (NCBI taxonomy): domain Eukaryota; kingdom Metazoa; phylum Platyhelminthes; class Trematoda; order Strigeidida; family Schistosomatidae; genus Trichobilharzia; species Trichobilharzia szidati. Next base: position 49,398,784 of record OX235275.1, on the reverse strand, counting down.
TTTCAAAATCGATGAAGTTGAGGTATAGGTTTGACTGACATTCTATGCTTTGTTCGATTTAATATCGTCAAATCAATATGCACCGTGATGGCGACTCACCACCTAGCATGGTGGCCACATTGCCAACCCTGACTGATTGAATTCAGTTTGTACCAAGGAAAGGATTGGACACATCAGACTAGTTACTGACTAGTGTCCAATCAAAATGTTTCCCTTAAATAGTAAATAGATGAACGTATCAAAGGTATTCTTTCATCAGATGACTGATGCAGACTATTATCAACACCCTCGCCTGAAGATCAGATGGTCAGAAGGCAGGCAAATAGGAACTATGGCAGGCAATGAACTACCCTACTACCCAGTAGATATGCTGAAGAAAAATGGAAATCGATTGAATACACTATGATGAGACTGTTGAGTCATATCACTTGCTATTCAGGCTGTTGAGTGGAACTCGAATGAGAAGCAAATAGTGGGTTGGGTATCTCTTCCAGGACAACATGAATGGCAACAAATGAACTATAATTGAAATCTTCTAAGCAGAGAATAATGGCAGAGAACCGGTTGGAATAAAGACCTGCCTCTGAAGCCGTATGTTTCAACGAATAATAACAATATGAAAAGAAGAGGAAGAAGAGGAAAAAGCCTCAATTCCTTCCTCAATACGATGAATTTCAACAGCCAACCGTATCGTCCATTTAAATTCCTTATCGTTGTAAAGTAACTGACATTCATCTTTTCAAAATGAATATGTGGCTTGCTGGCTTCAGCTCTTAACTTTCAACCATCAGATTCTAGGTTCAGCTCCTGGTACGGAGGCTTCGGCAATGACTGTTTGGACAGTGGTTAGTAGTGACTAACAGTGGAATCCAGGATACTTTAGTGGCTGTGATGGTCTAGCGGATAATGATATTTACTGAGTATGAGTCTCAATGAGAACACCACCATCCACTAGGAATGAAGGTGTTTTCAGATGACGATCCCTAAACAGGACGAAATATGAGCCCTGAATTCCACTGCTAGGCATCATCAACCAAAATGATTAAGTAATTTCCACTTGATTTCTTTAAAACTCCTAAAACATTTTAAATCTTTTGTTTTTCTATTTCCTGTATGTTTTATAATATCGTATTCTACCATTCATTTACTGTGTTCACATATGTTATCTTGTACACGATGCATATTCATTTATAAAACAATGAATGATTCACTCAGTGTTAAGGCTTCAAGAATTAAATTTAGCGATTTCGTTGATTGACAAACAGATTAGTATGGAACAGGTGTAACTTCATTATTCTCCTTTACTTCCGTTTAAAATTGAAGTTGTTTTCTAGGAAAAAAAACATTCATATACATTGATCATTGAATAATGTTGTAAATCTCAAAGTTTAAAAATAATATTGTTATTGATGCAGTTGTGTTCTCTGAGCTGGATGGTTTATTTGCACACAAACCAGGAAAATCACTTCACTCAACCAGCCAGCCAGCTCTGTGTCAAGCAAAAGACAGACTCAACAGTGAAAGAAGATAAAACCAACATCATCTACACTATATTGGCCAAAGTGGACGTCCCCTTCGGCTTCGCATCCATAAACATAAACTAGCTGTCAAAAGGCAGGATATCCACTCCCTCAGTCATATCGCTGCATACAGAGAACTATGGGCATCAATTCAACCGGGATAACGTTCAAATATTAGACAGAGGAAATACCAAGAATACGAGAGAATTTTTAGAAGCTTGGTATTCCAGTGAATTGGCAATTAATAGACACGTTGACATAGATAAGAAGGAAATCTCACACACACAAAGGGTCAAAGTTCAAGTCAAGGAAACAATCAGTACTAATACAAGTGTAGCCCAGAGGGTGGGAAAACATACAAAAACAACCAACCACGATGTTCAAGGTCACCCACTAGGAGAGATGACTAATAGTGAACTCGTAGGGAAATCTAAAAGCTCACTTCATCAAATTGAAGTGTGCGCTGAAGATATTGCCTAGAAGGGCAACTCAGAGAACACAACTACTTCAAAATCATCCACCTGAGGCACACATCTCCATCACGTCTGATTAGTATGTTATATTATTTTACTGCAGCTGAGATAGTTCAGCTAGTCACGTATTATCCTAAGTAGCCTGTGTCTTAGTGGATTAGAACCAATTGGGTTTGAAGGAGGAAGTGATTGCAAGTAAGTTTACCTTCTAGAATATACTTTCTGAATAAGAGAAGCATAGTTAACCATCAGTCAAGCATTGTTTTCTTAACTTTTTTGCGTTTCAGGTGAAATATGGGCCTTCAAGCTTTCACTTTGAAGCATCAGTAGCCATGATGTTGTTTTCATGAGGTGGAATTGCTTCGCTCCGCTCCTAACTTTCCCTCCTTCTTAACCAGACTTGCTAGCAGCTAAGTTAGGTTTTGAAGTACGTCGGTCTGGAATCAAACCCCGAACAAGTGGATGGTTGAATTGAACCAAAGAGACACAAATTTTACATGTCAGCGTCCTCAAGTTTCCTGAAGTTTTGGATAACAGTGTCAACACACTGTTATCCAAAACTTGCTGAATCTTAATATTCTGAGGTGTGAGAAAAACAGTACAGATATTAACATGGCGTTATCTCATAAATGCAGCTAACGGATATTTAAAAACTAACTATGAAGACAGTCACTTCAACAGGGACAGAAAATATTATTGACTTATTTCTTGGTGTGCTTTTTAGTGTCGTCACTTCAATGGTGGGATACTGCCCATCAATCACGAATGAGGGAGGTCAGGGTCGGATTCCTAGCCGACGCATTCCTAAACCTCGTCTAGCCTAACTGAGGACAGTAGCCCCAGAGGAGACCAAACGTTGGGCGTGGGATTAGAACCTCTGCTAGAACTTCAGAGCTGAAATCTTGAAGCCTAAATAATTTTGTTATCGCAACACAAAGGAACAATAAAAGGAAAGAAATATTTAATTGTAGAATACAGAAATGTCACAAGGTCGCTCTATACGATAAAGACAACCCCAGAAAATTTTTATGAAGGTGTAATGAAATGTTTCTACAATGACGTGATTCGCTAAAACCTTGTTAATAGGAATTTGAAGATTGCAAATGTTTACAAAGTATCATAAATAATGACGTCTTTAACTGATTAAAAATGCCAATTAAAATATTTTCAAAAGAATAGTTACTGAACAAAGAATATTCTCTTCGATAACCCCTTCTTCATCAGGTTCTACAGTTATATATACATAATAGTCAATGAATAAATTAGTGTTATTAGCAACGTCAGTGTTGTTTAAATAGCATCAAATCAATAATACTAACAATATCAATGGATTACGGTTCGATAGCACTAACATAACATTTCACTACACTGAATATCAGACAGTCAAATTAGGAAAGATAATAATACAAATTCATGAATTTATAGTCTCTGCTGAAGGCCAGCCAGGGCAGTAGTAGTGGCTGGACTTGCTTCTTCTTTTGCACACAAAACATTAGTTGTTTCACACAAATCGCGATAGCCTCTGCTGTTTGGAGTTTGCGAAACCTCGATGTTATTGGCAATTTGTTCGGTACCGCGTAGATGATAGAGAAGGATTCTTCAATGCTGGCTTTGTGGCCGGCCGGTTTCGACCAGATGGTCTGATATCGAACTGTTGATGGTTTTTACAATACCTTTACTTAGTCATACTGGGAGATGTTCTCGAGCACGGAAAATCAAGTTCATAGAGCAACGGCCAGTATAACTTGTCGTTCAAGTGAGGAATCATCACCGGTCGTGTCGAAAATAGGACTTGTAATTTTCCAGCGTTAAAAGTTGTTCTTAGCTTCTTCGTAATTATTTCGCTGGGTATATCTCCCTTGAATTGCAGTTGCATATACATAGGCTTCTTGTTTGCGGATAGTGAATAGTCCTTTTTAACTTTCTTAGTCATATGTTTCCTGATGAATATGTCTGGATAGCTGTTTTAGATCAAGGTATCAAATACAACCCTTGGTTCATCTTCAGTTACCTCTTCTGATCATATAGCTGTAACCCTGTGGCTGACGGTCCTTACTAGATTAATAATCTCATCTTTTGTAAGTTAGTGAATATGGAATAACATGATTATGGAAGCTTCGTTGAATGAGTATTGTACAGGTAGGTAATTGTGTAGAAACTGCCAAGACTGGGCTTAACTGTCTCCTGTTCTCGTAAAGACATTGAGCAGTAAAAATCTATTGATCGCGTACCTAAATACGAATTATACATCTCAAAATCTATACAAGTGGAGAGTGTGTCAAATGACGAATTGTTCTCATGAATACTGATGGTCTACATAAAAAGTTGTTGAATCCTATTTACATAATTAGTTAGGAGACAGTGGAGTTCTCTGAAGATGTCATTCGTTGAGACAGTCGATCGATTATTATCATTATCATTCCTCCTTCATTAAGCTACAATAGGAAAATGAGGGGTTCGGCAGCACATCGGTGCTTCAACATCACTTTCAGCTAGTTCCTCGACTATCTACAAGCTTTCGTTTCTAACAGAGATGATCTCTTCCATGTGACCCTAGAGGAGACACCCAACATGTCCATTTTGGTTCCTCTCAACGGTCTGATTGCTGTGTGCAGTTACTCAGTGTATGTTCGGTCCATCTCCATTTTCTCCTAAATATATATAGAAAGCCTACATCAACTGATTGTCAGTATACTCATTTTTTCAGCTTACTACCTTTGAAATACAAACGCAATCTAATAAAGTGCTTGGTGTTCACAGAGCAAGAGAGCAATCTGCTCTAATGAGTTTCATAATGAAGAGCTTAATACTGCTAAACAGTTGCTGAGTGAGAACGGCAATTACCCAGAAAAATTCATCGATAAGAATATCAATCAAAAGTCAAGGCAGTCCAAAGTAGCAGTCAACAGTCCCCGAAAAGACCTTCTTCTTAAATCTTAAGTTACTCAGTGATCACATCAGTGAGATATTAACACAACATCTAAAGAATGCGGTAAAAAAAGCATTGACTGCTGCTGAATTATGCTATATCTTCAAAACCACCCCTATTTTATGTTTAAGAGTAAAGATAAACTACCTAATTTCGCATCTTCTATGTGTGTCTATCAGTTTAACTGCTCCTATGGAGCCAGTTACATAGGCCGTACAATTAGGCGTGTTTCTTGTCGAATTTTCGAACATCACCCTGCGTGGTTAAGTAAAGGATGAACAAAATCTATTCGTAGCGCTATTCTATCTCATCTTGCGGATACAGAACATAAGATTGATGTTAACGAATTTTTTTCCTTCACGTTCCTCAGTGGAACATAGGGCTTCAAGCTAGTGGCTTGAAGTTTCTGTAGCAGTGCTTTGTTTTTACAGGATGGGGTTGCTAGCCTCATGCCCAACCTTTCCTCTTCACCAGCATTATTTCTAGCTTAGCGAGGTAAATGATCGGATTCCGGAACATGTGCATGATTGGCGAGCGTCCTAACCGCTATACCACTGACGCACGATGTTAACGAGGCTGCTTTCAAAGTCATCTACAACATACCAACTAATCTTAACTTTACCTTAAGAGGTCGTCTACCACATATTGCTGAGGCTGGCTGTTGGGATCTACATTAAGAAACCTAACTAGTGTATTCAAAAGAGGACGTTAGTTCAGACACTGCCCTCACCTTAGTCATCAAGGTTTCAATGATCCTTGATGTATTTTAGAAATTTCTTTAGTTTTATTTGATATTCTATTTACAATTACTTCTGCATGCTTATCATAACTTATGCATCTTTCTTGAGGAAATTATTGAAAAAGAATTTTCGTTGATCAAAATTTCTTTCGTCTTCTAAATGTCTGAATGGGAATTTTTGCTAGACTGTAGATATGTATTCCATTGACGTAGTATTTCTAGGATCCCTCCCTTTACAAATCGCTAAAATTGAGCTGAATTCATAAGTCTTTCAGGTTGGACACCAATATCTATAGTAAGGAATTGGAGATTGAAAATGCTCTGTCAATAATTATCCACTTTAATGTCATTTTAAATCATTCTGTTATCAGTCCGTGACATAACATTTTCAAACATACAACGTGAATAACATTCACGCAAAATAGGAATTACTTCACAAAGGGTGTAAAAAACAATGTGTCACTCAAGGGCCTGGATGGCTTGCGATGTTGGTCACTGATCTTCTCAACATGTGTCTGATTTATCGCCATTTCTTTCTGCATATCTGTTAACTTATTCGTTGAAAAAATCCCTTACTGCTACTAATCCACTCTATGAGTATCTTGTCTTCAGTATGAATCAAAGAGGCGGAGGGCAGATGTTGATGAAAGAAAGTATGCAGCCTTTATGGGATGCTCTGGGAAGCAAGAGCAGGACAAAGTCTCTGAATCATGTAGGAACATCTATCGACTTGACAATAGTATTAAAAGTTCTGGTCTTGTTCCTTGTAATGAGTACTGTAGACCTCATGAGTGACTTTTGGGGTTGACATCCTCATATGTGTTTCATGTAATAGAACACAAGATTGATGTTAATGAAGCTGCTTTCAAAGTCATCTACCGCATACCAACTAATCTTAACTTTATGTTTAGAGTTTGTCTACTACGAATTACCGGAGCTGGCTGCTGGAATCTACATTAAGAAACCTAACTTATGTATACGAAAGAAGTTGGTTGCGATACTTTCTTTACCTTAGTTGTCAAGGTTTTTATGATCCTCAATTTGCTTTAGAAATTTCCTTAATTTTATTTGATACTATTACATTTTTATGCTTATTATTATAACTTAAGCGTCTTTCTTGAACTCTAATTTCATTGATCTTAACAAGTCGATAATATTTAAAAACACCAATATTGTTAATGACGAATATTCTAGAATATTCTGTGCATATGAACATATATACATAATTGTAGAGCCAGAAGAGGAGGAAATTATCGAAAATGACATTCTTTGCTCAATTATTTTTTGTTTGTTCTTTCCAGATGTCTGAATGAATATTTTTGCTATCCCGAATATTTGTTGGATAATAAGTTGTTGTCTGGTGTTTCGATACATGCCAAAGTTCTTTGTGGCTTATTCTTTACGACCAACGGCCACCTGATACTCAATATTGAAGAAAAATATGGGGCAAAGTCTTCAATCGCATGTTGGAAATGGTTCGATTGACTCATGTGTCAAATGTACAAACCAAATAGAAACATTGAGTGAAGTGACATTAGTTTTGAAAATTCGGAGCAGATTGCAGGTGTGCTCAGTGCTCTGCTGTACATTTTTTAGATTGATTTCAGGGTAATAAACACCCTGTCTTGCTCTGTCAATCCTTTCAGGCTTTGACATGCTCATCTCTGTCAAGGTAAATAAAAGAGATGGATTTCTTATATGAGCATTCTAATATCTGTATAAGTAAGTCTAGTTGTCTTAAGATCAATCCCTCCAAATATCAGGTGGTTAATTTCACTTTCAGACACGCAAGCGCGACTTGTGTGAACTGGTCAGTTTGCATGGTTCCACTATCACAGATGGTACTGAAGTTGAAACCAAGTAGAATGTTAAATACCTTGGACTGCGCATTTCCTCTGATCTCCCTTCTTGGTTTTCCCACATCATGCTAGTCTCCAAAAAGATATTTCTTTTGACGTTCTATGTAAGGAAGTTAAGACGATCTGGTATCATTCCGTCTCTACTGTTATCGTTTGTTAATTCTTGTATTCTGCCTATGCTTCTTTAGTTTTCCCCCTTAATATTTCCCGGTCTACTTAAGAAAGACTTTGTTATACTGCGTAGGGCACTAAGAGCCGTCAGAAGGGAGAGTGAGGTGTTGCTGCGCCAACTCGTTAATACGACTGTAGATAGACACTTGGATTCCTGCAAGAAATTAGCAAATGCTTTCCTGTCAGACTCTGAACATCCTCCCCATACACAACTCTCTCCTTGCCATTTCATCGGGTTTAACTAGATGCAACTATAGAAGATTGTATGCTCGGACGACTAAGTACAAAAACTCTACAAAACCTTATTTGACACGCATTTTATGTAATGAGAAAAGTGTGTAAGACAGGAAGTTACCAACTTACTGCTGAGGAACTCTAAGTAAACGGCATTTTCTTTTTTGTTCACATTTTCACATTGTCGTTAATATTTTCACTTGATTTAATTTTATGTTAATTTCTTATTGAACAATATTAATAATATAAATGCCCTATTTTAATTACTGCCCATGTAATGAGAAAATTAGATGCAATATTTTATTAAATGCTGAAAATTCCATATTTGTACCAAAATTACTGTTTGGAATAAAGCTATTATTATTATTATCAAACTACAATACAATGGACAGAAATAAAACAAATGTGTACATGATATATTCATGAAAAGTAAAAAAGAATTTATAAGTAACTGGTGAATCGTCAATGTATTCATGATGTTTGAGCTGTAGCTAATGCATTGTCGTTATTCAACTGCTAAAATTAGGTAGGCATGTTCATTCATCATGACTGGATCTCTAAATAACATCCTGCAAGTGAAAAGCAACAAGTTAGCAGAAGAAGCATCAAATATAGGACTTCAGGTGAACATAAAGAAAACAGAGGTGATGAAGATTCCTGGCCAACAATAGCAACAACAGACAACAATCAACAAAAATGGGAGAAATCTGAAAGAAGAAACCTCCTTCACCTACCCACCTACCTGGGAAGCATCGTTTCAACTACAGGCCGGTGGAACTGATGAGGATATCAAAGCGAGGATTGGGAGAGCAAGACAAGCTTTCATCTCTCTCAAGTCTGTGTGTAGACCAACAGCACTCAGCACTCAGCATGAACAATAAGATCCAGATTTTCAACTCCAATGTGAAGTCAGTGCTACTCACTATGCGGATCAGAGACTTGGCGCGTCATGAAGAGCACTTCAAACAAACTACACACCTCCATCAACAGCTAGCTGTCTTCGCTCAATACTACTCAAGATATCATCAACAGGGATGGATCTCTGGCACTAAACCAACGGACCAACCCAGCAGGAACCAATTGTGCAAGAAATATGCAGGAAGAAATGGAGGTGGATTGTGGCCATACTCTGAGGTAACAAACCATCATAAGTGAGTGACATCACACGCCAGGCCATTTCTCGAGTGGAACCCGACCGAATGGGAAGCGGTGAGTTAGTGGCCAGTGTGAGGGTGACAACATGGAGGAGGAGGTCATGTTAAGAGGAGATGAGAACATGTGGTCAGAGGTGGAGCCAGGCGATAAAAACGTTGGCGAAGAACCGAACGCAATAGAGATGTGTGGCTGAAGCCCTATGTTTCTCTAGGAACTAAAGGAGACAGCAATATAATAATAATAGTTAAGCTAACAACAAACAAGATCTATGTGCAGCTCTGCTTTAGCTCCCTTTGTAGATGCTGAAAATGAATATCGATGTTAACGAGCGCTGTTAAAGTTATCTACCGTCTTCTCACTAATCTTTAATTTTGCCTCACGAGTTCATCTTTTACATACATAGCTGAAGCTATCGCAATCTATGGGCAGAAGCCGAACTTATACTTTCAGAAAAAGTTCATTTGAAACTCTCTCCCTACCTTTGGCCATCATTGTTTTAACTATCTTTAATTGTTATGCAAATTAACTACTGATATTGAATTCAGTATTATATTTTCAGGCATATTTATCAATTACACGAATGTTTTAAACTATAATTCTATTGATTTTAACACCTTGATATCATTTAAAAGGCATCAATCTCGTCAATAACACTCTAACTCTTTAAATGACTGTACAGTCAGATGAGGAAGTTATCAGAAATATGAATATTCTCTGTTCATTCTATCAAATTAACTGAATAACTTGTGATCAATATTTCAGCCAGCACCTTTATTAGCCTTCACATGAAATGTTTATTCTGATATAAAAACAAAAATTAAAACTGCATAAATCCCCAATTCCAGGCATCAAATCAGGTAAATTGCATGCAGTACAATTAATAAATTAATCAAATCTTAAACAGTTATAATATATCTGTTTTTATTTGAAAGATAGGCAATATATGTGATGTGACCTTGAAACAGATGTGTAACCTTGGATACATTGAACATGTGATAAATAGATTAAAACAAAAAAAACAACAGAATATTGAAATTTTTATTGTAAACAGATGATAAGACGCTATCTGTTATTAATATATTATATGAATAAACAGTCGAAATTTCAAATATAATAATATTGGAAGGTGTAGAATTGTCGCCCTTCGACATTTTGGTAGAACTTTTAAAAAACGTTAAAATTTCAATTTCAGATCAAGAAATGATGACTGATATGAGTTAGAGGGTCATTGAAAAATAGTTAGAAGTGCTGGACATCTATTTGATCGTAGTTTGGGACTGTTCAGAGATACGCACCTATTACACCATTGGGAATCGAAAACTTAAAAAGTATAAGTCACTGCTGCGTGATAGAAAGACGTTTGGGAGTTAAATGAATAAGTATCAGAAGAAACCTGAAAAACTGCTCATAGCCATCAGAGAAACAGCCTAACTTGTTGAACTATACTTGCAATTCATTCCATTTGCCGTCAGTGGTTCAGTTTTAGAAAGCTCGTTAGCCATTCTCTACAAATCCAGGTTCGGTTCTTACTCAAGACACTCCTAAACTAGGCTGAATGTTAACCCGAGAAAGTGGGACAGTGCGTGTAAGGCTATGAACCTCACACAGTGGAGATAACATCAGTGCATGTTTCACTTGTAGAGTAGGAAATGAGAAAATCTCCTTCTGAGTGATGACTGCCTTATTTTATTTCTTTTCTCCTTTGACTCTTTACTGAATATCTCAGTTTTTTTTCTAACGGCTGGCGAAGATGTCTACCTAAACGAACGACTCCTCTGTTCATCAGTGCACTATGTTTGTTTCCCGCAAAATAAACTGCATGCGACCATACTTCCTAGTGTTATTAGCACCGAAGATGTCACCTCAAGTCGACAGATAAAACGTTCATTATTCAGAAGCAAGATGCCACCACCATCCGGTGTATTTAACATGGCCTTGATATACTGGGATTGACTAATACCTTGGAATAGTACAAGTGAATCAAGACATGATAACTAATGCTGTGGTGGTGTGATATAGACAATGTGTTCCAACCGAATAGTATTCTCACAGTTCAATACTGCATTAGCAACAGAATACTTTCTATATGTATTTGAATACTCTATTTCATGTTATTTGATGTAGACCAAAATCACACTCTCAGTGACTGGTTAAAGAATATGAAACAGAAGCAGCAACATCCAGCGCCAATCACCATCAACGGGAAGGATTTGAAAGAGGTTACTTCATTCACTTATCTAGGGAGCATTGTCTCAACTACAGGAGCAACGGACGAGGATGTCGAATCGAGAGTCGGGAAGGAGAGAAACACATTCATCAACTTAAAACCAATCTGGAAATCTTCGTCACTCAACTCAGCATCAACAACAAAATGATTCGGATTTTCAATACACACGTCAAATCAGTTAGTTCTTCTATACGTGCGGATCAGAAACTTGGCGGGTCACCAAGAATATTTCCAACAGCCTGTTGCAGACTTTTATCAACGACTGTCTTCGCTCTGTACTGAAGATCAGATGGCTGGAAAGAATCGGTAACAAGCAACTATGGGAAGGAACAAAACAAGAACCAATCGCCCAACAAATATGCAGGAGAAAGTGGAGATGGATTGGACACTCGCTGAGGAGGCCGCTAAGTGACATCGCGCGTCAGGCCAGTGCTCGAGTGGAACCCGAAAGGGAAGTGGCGAGTGGAACATCCAAGGGTGACATGGAGGAGGTCGTGTGAAGAGGAGCTGAAACAGTATGGACTAACATGGATGGAGGTGAAAAGTACAGCAGAAGACAGAAGCAAATGGAGACGTGTAGTTGAAGCCCCATGTTCCACTAGGAACCCAATGGACCAATAATTATAATAGGTGTCAATAGCTGTTTGAAAATATACCTTCCGTGTCTTGCCTTCTGTCGTTAAAATATGATATAATCTCGTGTCATATACAAGCGACTGTATAACTAAAATATTCAGAGTAGACATTTATTTCTTCATGCCAGTTACGTGAAGTCAGGAGGATACTCGCCTGTGGATTTATTGCATACACACACACGTGCGCCCATAAGGTAGTACATTTTGAGATAATGACTAATGTGTCACACTTTGAAACACCATCAAATCATTTTATACAATCTCAGAAGAAAAAAAGTATAATACTTGGGGGAGTCAACACTAAGTACCCAGCCCTGACAGCAAGAATAAATGAAGGCAACTTATCGAACAAGGTATTCAAGGTTGACACCTACCTAGGAAAATATCAAGTGCTACTGGCAGTGTACAGTAGAAATTAAACTGGGGGAAAGTTGAGGATTGTTACTGATAAACGACACATCCTATCAAATCATCCAACCCTGTTTCGCAGTATCTTTTATAATATAATTATAGCTATTCCATGGGTTCCGAGTGGAATTGTTGGGTTTCAGCACCACGTCTCCATTTCACTCAGTTGCATGGCAGCCTTTGTCAGCTGGCTTATACGATCTCCCCCTATGTCACTACCATCAGACGCCAAACTTGCTGTTTTCCTTTCAAGTTCCACTTAAGAGTCTGGCGGTCAATACCACTCAAAGGTCTCCTCAGAGTATGTTCAATTCATCCATATATTTATTGGATGACAGGTGCTTGGTTGGTACGCCGCAAGAGTTACTTGCTGCTCATTCGTTCTGACTAGCATGCCATTTGATTTTCATTGTTGAGGAAAGGCAGGTGTTAATGAAAGCCGAAAATGCTTTCGGTGACTTTATTCAGACTTCTCCTGATGTCAGATGAGAAACTATCGATGGGATTTGTGTGACTCTCATCGCAGGGATTAACGAAATTGACCAGGTGGAGAATATAGCCTAGAGATGAAAGTTGGATGTAGCTACTTCATTGATCTGTGTGAATGATTGTACCAGGTAGGAATAGACGTTGGATAAAAGGTAATCAAACATCAGCACTGTGATTAGGGACTGTCTGGATATATCTTTTCAGCAGGATCGTGCCAAATAATCCCAAAACCCATTGCTGATTAGCACTGATTCCACAACGATTTTATTTCCTTTTTATAAACACTGTTTCGTCGGCATAAATACCGACACCAACGCCACCAAGTATTTGGGTCATACTGTTCCTTTTCCGTGACGTTATATCTGTGCTGAGGGCAACTTCGACTTAGCGAAGAAAGTAGGTACAATATCCATAAACTAAAAATCGAATGCCATACCTTCTCAAGCTGATTTCCTACTTCGGCGGTCTTCGCACCTGTGCACAAATCCATAATTCGTTTAGAGTTACCTAAACTAATTTGAAGTTCTGATAGCCCGCCTAAATCAATGCTTCGAATTGACTCAGTCTCACTTTATTTTAACCATCTAATTGATTGTTTAAAGAAGTGAATTTTCGATTGACTTTTAGCAAGGCGCCAAGTATATTTCAAATGGAATAAACTGTCGACAGTTGGAGGATGTTTTAGACTGATTGATCTTCTGTCGAATGACATACCACGGATTACTGTTTTACCTTAAAATACTCTATGAGAATGTGGTGAAAACACGTTGAAAATTCTAAGCTGCATATAGACGTATTGTTACAGTTTACAGTTTACAATTTATTTAGGATAGTAGGCTATATGCCTGTGTTAATCCTTTCGATTTGTTGCACACAGGAGGTCCAATCTTCTCGCCTTGAATGAATCAACGGATGGCGCTGATACGACGTGTTCCGGTAGAGAGTTCCAATGGTTCACAATTCGATGCGAAAAACGGATCTCCAGACGCAAACGATTCAACCGTGGTTTTTGAACCTTGAGGTGATGTCCTCGCAATTGGTTGGTGCTAGAAGGAAGGAATAAATTAGATAAATTAGCTCCAAAATCATTTCTTAGGATACGGTATGCTAGTATTAGGTCATCCCTAAGTCGTCTGTATGACAGGGGAAATAAACCCAGTCGACTTAACCTCTCCTCATATGAGAGGGTTGAGAAACCCTTTATTAGCTTAGTTCCTAGTCTTTGCACCCTTTCTAATAAGTCTATTTCGTATTTGAAACACGGGCTCGCTGCCTGGATCCCATATTCCAAATGAGGTCTGATATAAGTCGGATGTAATATACGAAATATTTCAGCGTCAAAATTCGCAAAAGCCTTGTATATGGCCCATGATATTCGAAAGCCCTTAGTGGCTGCAGCTCTACAGTTTGTTGCTGTTTTCAAGTCATGCTTCACAACCACTCCCACGTCCTTGTACTCAGTGACCACTGGGAGAGTAATGCCATTCATTGAGTAGTTGTGCACGTGACTATGAGATACATGCATAACTACACTCTTGCTTAAGTTAATCTCCAAGGCCCAGTGCTTGCACCAATCACTTAACAAGTTTAAATCTTCCTGCAAAGCAAGTTGATCACTGTCATCGTGTAAAGCCCTCCATATCTTGATGTCATCGTCAAACAGTAAGCAGGATGACTTAACTACCGATGGAATCTCATTAACATAAATCAGGAAAAGAAGTGGGCCTAGAATTATACCCTGAGGAACGCCACTCTTAACCGATTCCCATGTTGATAAAACCCACTTAACTCGTACTCTTTGTCTTCTGTCCTTTAGAAAGTCTTCAATCCAGTTGGCAACTACTTTATTGACTCCCAGACGACCTAACTTTACTAGAAGATCTGAATGAGAAGCCTTATCAAACGCCTTGCTAAGGTCGATGAATATGGCATCCACCGGTATATTAGCATCAGCTGAGCTTGCCCAACTTTCTCTAGCCAAAAGAAGGTTGGTTAGGTGTGAAACTATCAATATTATTATTACTATTATTAATAGTAGTTGTAATAATATTCATGAGTTTCAGAACCGCTTTTATACAAAATATTAAGAAGAGCTTAATTATCTGAATGGTTTGATGCATTTGCACAGCATACATTCGAACACTCTGATCAATTTCACACTCCAAAGGGCGACAAAACGAAAATAGGTCAAATTAAAAGTTCGAAATAACAATGCGGATCGATAAAGCAGTAGAAATGAGGTGAATTTTATAGATTGCTTCAAAAGATGGTCGTCTCATCATGTCCTGTTGATTTCTAAGAAAATTTTCCGTTTAACTTATTACATAAAGAAGTGGAGACTTTCTGTTGACGTAACTCAACATGACCTCTTCTCTTATAGTTTGTTAATTCATGTATTCTGCCCATTCACCTTTATTGTTCGCCATTATTCTTCCCTGAACTTCTCAAAAAAGACTATGCCATATTGTGGTGGTGTGATACAAACAATAGCTTCCAAAGGAATATTATTCTCACAGTAAGAATCGTTGTATTTGTTGGTGTCAACGTCGGAATACTATTCCCACAGTTCAATACTGCATTAGAAACAGAACACTCTATATATGTATTTGAACATTCTATTTCATATTGTTTAATGTAAGCCAAAATCACACGCTCAGTGATTGTTTAACGAATATAAACTGTATAGATAGTGCAAAGCTGGCTGAAGCGAAAACTAATGTGGAGTTTATCCGAAACTGTATTGAGAATAACCATTATCCTAAATCATTTTCCAAATCACTTCGTCAATGTAAAGTGCGCCCTAATACGAAATCTCTCAAGCGATTCGCTCTTAATCAGATTGAATCTCTTCAAGGATAAATTAGCACATTAGAAAGAAATATTCCACAGAGACAATATGCTGTTGACGAACTTCCCACACATCTAAAGGAATTATTCTTAAAATATGTCCATGATGTTTCTAAAACTAGAGAAACTAAAAAAAGAATCCAGCTTACAAAAGGATTAGACACGGAAATATCAGAATCCCATTTTCCCATGGACCCTGAAAGGTACGTCTTCAACTTTTCCAGTGTTACTTTAGATAAGACTGCTATGGAAGTGTTGTCATTGGGCCCTAAATTTTGCGATAAAAGAGTTGATATTGACCAATTACAGACAGAAGTACAGTTTGAAAACCTCTTCGTGCAGACACTAGACCTAACACCGTCCTCCGAATACGAGTTAGACAGATTTAAGAGTACCTTGGTTGACTGTTGTTACCAATACAACAATGCCAAGACTGACAAGAAAAGTATATTAACCAAAAAGCATAGAGAATGCCTCAAAAAACTAAGGTCTGATGACAGCATTATTATCACGAAACCGGACAAAGGATCAGGTACAGTAATTTTAAACAAATGCGACTGCATTGATAAGATGAAAACCCTACGGAATGATCGTTCCAAGTTTCAAAAATTAGGTAACAGCAGAGATTCGAATGAAGCAACAGAACGCCAGTTCGTCAAAACTTTGAAATCTTTAAAAAATGAAAATCTAATTGATAGTTCCATATTCGACACTATTAAGCCCACCGGAACTCATACGCCCAGACTTTATGGCTTACCTAAGATACATAAACAGGGAATTCCCCTACGATCAATCCTGGACATGTCAAACTCGCCCTTCCATTTAACAGCCAAATGGTTAGTTCATCTGTTAGAACCGCTACATCGCTAATTGGTTAAATATAGTGTAAAAGTAGTCTTCGACTTTGTTGAAAACATTAAGGATATGAACTTAGCAGACAAAACTGTGTTATCGCTGGACGTAACATCACTATTTACCAACATCCCCCTTGTACATACTGTCGACTACATATGCGAGCAACTCGTAGAAAAGGAAGTAGGAATCGGAATCACACCAAGAAAATTGAAAGAATTACTACTAAAATGCACTATGAACATTCAATTTGTATTTAATAAGGAGTATTACCGCCAAATAGATGGGGTTGCCATGGGTTCTCCCCTTGGTTCCTTATTAGTTGACATATTTCTATGTAAATTGGAAAATGGTCCTTTAAAAGAGATACTAAACAAACTCGATTATTATTGTCGATATGTTGACGATACCTTTATCATTTGTAACAATAATTTGGATAGACAACACCTGCTCCAAGTCTTCAATAAGGTACACCCAGCTATTAAATTCACTTGTGAAGAGGAACTCCAAGGTAGTATTCCATTTCTGGATGTTCTTCTTACAAAGAGAACAGACGGTACCTTAAAGCGTAACATCTATAGGAAAGCAACGTGGAATGGACCATACACCCACTTCCATAGCTTCATACCCATACAATATAAGCGCAACCTAATTCGTTGTCTTAGTCATAGAATTAGGCACATATGTACCGACGACTGCATTGAAGATGAAATAGAAAATCTCACAAACACCTTGCTACAGAACGACTATCCTACCAAATTTGTAAAGAAGTATATCCATGAAACTACACACAAAACTAAGCGAAACACAGTAAGTAAGAAAAAGCTTTACTTAAATTTACAATTCAAAGGCGATATATCCAGCGACATATTAAACCGTAGATTAACGAGAGCAGTTGAAAGAACTTTCAGTGCCGCAAAACTGCATGTCACTTTCTCAACCAAACCGATATTGACACTGTGCATTAAAGATAGATTACCCAAAATGACGACATCAATGTGTGTATATAAATTCAACTGCTCCTGTGGAGCTAGTTATATAGGTCGTACCCAAAGGAATTTATCTTTACGCACTCGTGAAC
This sequence comes from Trichobilharzia szidati, assembly GCA_944472155.2. Lineage (NCBI taxonomy): Eukaryota > Metazoa > Platyhelminthes > Trematoda > Strigeidida > Schistosomatidae > Trichobilharzia > Trichobilharzia szidati. The sequence continues at coordinate 49,381,165 of OX235275.1, read as the reverse complement.
ATATCCCGGTCTGGCTTGGGAAAAGAGCGACCAAATCATTAAATAGTGCAATTCTGGCTCATCTAGTGGATAGTGAACACAGCATCAAAGCAGAAGAGTCATTTACAGTTGTGTATCGAGTACCAAACAAACTCCCCAAAGGCACACGATTACGCCTCCTAGCCATAGCTGAGGCTTCAGAGATTAACAGAGAAAGACCAGACCTATGTGTGCAGAAAAAACTTGTTCAGTCCCTCTGTCTACCCTGACCCACTATAAGGTCACCAGGGTCATAATTTTCCGTATTATTATTACCATTATTATCATTTTTTGATATCATGTCTTAATTATCCATTTCTCTACCCAGTTTATTTCACCTCATTGTTACCCTTAATTTTATACTAAGCCTACCAATTCTGTAACATCTTATTACAATTTACAATTTAGCCTCTTTATTTTATCATTAGACATTATCGGTCAGCCCTCACATTCAGTGCCCCCCTTGTTAATGTGTGTTCGTATGTATTTTGTGGTTATCGCATTTCTCTCACCCCAGTGACACTTGTATTCTGTTGACTATAAAACAGCACTACACCACCCAATTGTTCATTCACACTTCATCACATTTTTTCTGACTATACACCCAACACACATTTGATTGATTATGTTAACTAATGGACTATCATCTCAACTTACACATGCACCCCAATACAGTTTCTGATATTATTTTCATTTGGCTTTATTGGCTATATGTACTCTATTATTCATGGATTTATAACTGTAGAGCCTGAAGAAGAAGTTATCGAAAACAATTGTTCGCTCCAAATCCTGTTTTGATTTCAATATCGGGATATTTCATATAAATATCTGTTTGTTCACTTGAAGAAAATATACCTTGGCTTACGTGTCTCGCCTTCTGCTGTTACAATATTACGTAGAACAATAAAGATTCGTAAATAGGGTCAGTGGTGTCTCTTTAACACTAAACTAACTAACATTATTGTCAACCGAAACTTCAATTCTTGCAATCATTTGGCTAAAATTACCTTGTTTGATACTGAACATCCTCTTTATTTTCAACTTTTGTCTTGTATATCTTCGAGAGTAAAGCCAGAAGAAACTTCATAAGAATTTATGCTCGTACAGCTACTAAATGTGAGATTTTTACCATGCTACCATATTCAGCATGGGTTTTGTGTGAAGGGAGACAGAGTCAGATGTCAGAAATGAACTTATAAACCTTTTAAATCACTAACCGAACTGTAAAGTATAAGCAAACATTATTATTATTATTATTACATGTATTCTCTATGATACTACCTGTTATACTTCATTGTGTTTCTACCAACATTCTGTTTATAGTGGTGGTATCATTATTAATTTGAATTTTATGCATGTACATATTTATAAAAGGAGATAAACTGTTGCTGAAAATACCATTCTGTATAATTATTATTACTGTTTGGAATAAAGTGATTATTTATACGAGTTTGAATGCTTATTGATATCAGTTAGAGAACCATTGAAAACCAACAAGGGAGTACTGGACGGCTGTTTAACCAGCCTAGTTTGAGAGACATTGGCAGTACGCAACCACACCACGGGGTTCGAACCCACGACATTCTGGTTACAAAGCTAGCAAGCTCATATACTACTCAGCCACCGGGACTCGATTCAATGACCAGCCCATGAATTCTAACTTCTACCAATTCGTGATTTAACGTGACTGGCACCAAACAATGTCATCGGTGGAAACTCCATCCTCGCACTTGACTCGATACCCTCACTGGTCATGACTTCTCACTGGAACTGTGGGATACTCTATCCTGTACCAGGTCACCAGCGAGCATCAGATTAATTTTCAAAAGCTTGGTTTGTAAGGATTAGGTTTGTGGGTGCGTACTGCCGATGATTCCCAAACTAGGATGTAGGGAACAGCTGTCCAGTACTCCCTGGTTGGTTTTCAATGGTGACACAAATGGTACTTTCATAATAAAACATGCGATTCATCACTTCATTTTGAGCAAGGATATAGTTGAGATATCGTTCTCAAATTAAGACAAAATAACCATCAGATTATCAACTGTTTATGAGGGTCTTCAGATATCTTTTCTCTCCATGACATGAGCAATTTACAGATTATTCTCTAGTATCAAAAACCTATTGTAAGCATGATATTTATATACAATCAGAAGAAATTATTAATAATAATGTTATTATTATTAGGCAATTATTAGCCGGTGGATATCTCTCACACCGTAACTACTTATATCTCTTTAAGTAGTTAATACTAGAAAGTAATAAAAAGAAAGGGCTGCAAATCACTGTACACAGAGATTTTAATCCCATCATGTGATAGTTTGTACATTGGCGTCTTTATTATCGCTTATCTAGTACGTGAACATTTGCGCACAAGTTTTTAATTAGCTATCTATATGATAATTATAATAATATGTGCACTTTTAACATACTATTTATGCTTGAATAATCATTCTAACATCTGAAAGGTGTTTCCAACTGCTTTAAAGAAAAACATGCTGCTTTTCGGCATATTAACGATGTTCTTTGAAGGTTGGAGTGGCGATAAGCAGTGGGAGTGGGTGGGTGGGTGTGGATAAGGGATAGTGAATGTTCTAATTTATTTAGGTACGCCAAACAAGACTGAGGAAATATTATAAATAAATATATAAATACATCTACAGCTGGGTACCAATCAGTCGGAAAAGAAACTTAATTAGATCTCTTGCCACTAGCGTCCGACGCATCTGCAGCTCAGATACCATGGAAGAAGAACTAAACTTCCTGAAAGAAACCTTCATACAAAACGGTTACCCATCAAGATTCGTAGACAAAAACATCAGACAAAAAATCCAAAAGCAAGAAACAGCATCTGTGCCAAAAAAGATACTTTATATGAACCTCGACTTCAAAGGAGACCTACTCAGTGACGTCCTTAGAAGGAGAATCTCCACCTCTTTAAGAAGAACTTTCTTTGCGGCAACATTGAGAGTAGTCTTCTCTAGTGGCCCGCTGATCTGCAGAAGCCCAAAAGACAAGATCCCGCACCTGACCACTTCTATGTGTATATATCAGTTCACCTGTTGCTGTGGAGTCAATCAGGTACATCGGTCGTTCAACGCGTATCCTGTCAAAAAGGGTCAAAGAACACTATCCAGCGTGGTTGCAGAAAGGAAGTAATGGCTGCATAAGGAGTGCAATAATAGAACACCTCGTCAACACTGGTCATTCCATTTCAACAAACGCCTCCTTCAAAGTAATCTACAAAGTGAAGAACAACCTTCCAAAGACAGTACGATTCCGTCTTCTTTGCATCGCAGAAGCCCTAGCCATTAAGCTAAAGGAACCAGAACTGTGCATACAAAAGAAAATTATTCAACCACTTCTACTTCCATGGTAACAACTCTGTTGATTTGACTTAACTTTTGTTTGTATGCTTATTTTTCTACTTAAAACCCTTGTGTAATTCCGTATATTTCGTTTCCATGTACACCCTGAGTACAACTCTTTCATCAAACTATTCATGTTATTACGCAACTCTTCTTTAACAATCGTTTGTGACAACTCATCACTTTTGTTACTACCCTCTTATATCAACATCCAATTCATCTGAACTTACTGATTGTATTTTCGTTTGACAAATTTAATGTACACACACATACAAAACAACCATATATATTTGCGATTGTACAGCTATGAGAATGAATTCGCCACCGAAAAGAGACTCTTCGCTGAACTACTTGTCTTCTGTCTATTAATGTTCGAATGGGAATTTTTCATGAACATATATATATATATGTATATGTATATTAAACTTCTAAAAATCCGAAACCATGACTGTGGCCGATGAATTAGCCAAACGTTTGAGTTACACGTAAATTCCAGAAACACAGGATTTTTCTAGAGTACTGTGCCTCATTATACCTAAAATAATAAATACAAACCTCAAATTGTGAGGTGTCTCATTTCTGAATACCGTGGAATCCACTGTCACTCGGCATCTTTAAGATAATTTGGGCTACCGAAAAGTCCCATCGATATTTCATAGATATTTTCTCCCGTTCAGTTTGTTTAAATCTGATGAAATGCGCCCTTTAATTACGTTTTATACTCTGGCCAGTATTTAATATGCTTACAAGTAGCTGATTCGAAAGTTTCTAGTTATCGTGAGAAAAAACAGAGTCGTGGGTTGGGGGCGTATTGCAGTGAAAGAGATAGCTGTTCAAGGGTTGTGACCTTGGTTCACAGAATGGCCTTCCGAAACTTTTCTAATTGCCATTCAACCAAATAACATGCATTTATTGACGAAGAAAACAAAGGAGAGACATCAAAATTTCTTGGTATGCACTTTATGTTAGGTAGAAGTGTTCCACATGGTCTGCCTTTACGTGATATTGTATTTGAAGATTCTGGATAAAGAGAAAATATCATTCAATGTACAATATAAAAACGCTGTGCACAATAAAGCTATTATTATTGTTAAGAAAAAAGTAGCAAGGTGTGCCATTGGCGATTCACGGTCAGATTAAACAGCGCGCCAATGTCCAAATGAAGAAAAAGGGGATTAGAATAAACAATATTCAACAGAAAGTGGAATATGAATAATGTGCAGCAGATATCATCTATCTATACGAAGACAATAACCATAGATTAAAGAGAATATTATTATAAAAAGTGAGGTAAAGTTCAATAAAAAACATCACTTGTGGCTACAGAGTAACTGTTTCAACCCAAGCTGACTCTTTTTAGTCTGGGCTCGGGAAACTGATCTCTGAGTCCTACTGTATAGCTGACAAAACTTCCATGAGACACAAACACACAGCCACCCTCCAAACTCTTCAAAGACACGAGAAGAACGATCTGTGGTCCTTTTCAGCAATAGTAGCACCAAAAATTCAAAATTACCACAACCGTGCCGTCAGCCATGTTTTAAGTCAAGGCTATTTTCTAAGTAGAAAACGGGTATTTTCAATAGTTGGTTTGTAAGGATTAGATTTGTTTTGACGAGTTTGATCACAGATTGATATCAGTTAGAGAACCATTGAAAATTATCCAGGCAGTACTGAACAGCTGTTACCTGCATCCTAGTTTGGGAATCATTGGCAGTACGTACCCACAAACCTAATCCTTACAAACCAAACTCTTGAGAATTAATCTGACGCTCGCTAGTGACTTACTACAGGACAGAGTTTCCTGGAGTTCTAGTGGGAAGTCATAACGACTAAGGTGCACATCCAGTCAAGTGTGAGGATGGATTTCATACCGATAACATTGGTTGATGCCAGTCGCGTTAAATAACGAATTGGTGGAAGTTATAATTCATGGGCTGACCATTGAATCGGGTCACATTGAATGAATGGTATACGGGCTAGCTTGCCTTGTAACCGGAATGTCCTGGTTTCGAACCTCGGGTGGTGGGTGTGTACTGCTGATGATTCCCAAACTAGGATGTAGGGGACAGCTGTCCAGTACTTCCTGGTTGGTTTTCAATAGTTCTCTAACCGATATCAATCGGTGATCAACTCGTCAAAGAAACAAGTACGTGGAATCAATTAAAATATTCCTAGCAAGGTGTGATAAAAATCTTATCCGGAAGAATCATACACATCAATACTTTCTGCACACAGTTCAAAGTAAGAATGACTTTAATTCGCTCACACAAAAAATCATATCGTTAAACACATTGAACAGATTTGGGACGGCAGTCAGCTCTCTATCTCAACTTCATTGACTTTTAAAAGGTTTTTGGCAGCGTCGATCGAGAGGTGATTTGGAAACTACTTCGCTACTACTGGATGTCGCCAACAATTACACTTCTGGTTCAACAGTTGTACGACAATGCTGCATGCCAAGTAATCCCCAACGGGAAACTCACGGAATCTTTCGAAGTGAAGACGGGAGTAAGACAAGCTGGCTGCCTACTATCTCCAATGATTTTCCTGATTGTGGGCGGCAGACTGGATAATGCGACAGAGCGCGGGCAACGAGAAAACAGGCATAAAATGGACCCACACGAAATACTTGGAAGATCTGGATTTCACCCATGACATGTCTGATTTTCCACAAATTGAAAGATATGCAAGTGAAAAGCAACACTTAATGGTAAAAGATGCATCCAAAGAAGATAAGACTTCAGGTGAACACAGAAAAAACAGAGGTGATGGAGATTCCTGGCCAGCGGCAACACCGACAGCAATAACAACAGACAACAGTCAGCATACCTGTGACAAATCTGAAAGAAGCAACCTCCTTCACATACTCTACATGGGAAGTATAGTTTTAAATACAGGCGAACAGAACTGATGAGGATATCAAAGCAGCGAGGATCGGGAAGGTAAGGCAAGCTTCCATTGTTCTCTTTATCTGTCTGTGGAGATCAACAGTACTCAGCGCTCAGCATGAAAAATGATATTCGGATTTTCAACTCCAATGTGAATTCAGTGCTACTTGCTATAAGGATCGAAAACCTGATGCCACGCCGCATCGCGTCACGAAGGGCACTTCGAACAAAATACACACGATCGTGAAGTGCGTAAAAATACCTGAGTGATACAGATTAAGACCATAATTACGTCAACATTCAACGATATGGCTTGAGTCCAATGATTTACTACTTTTTTTACAAATACTTACAAAAATCAAGTGGAATATAGGGCTTCAAGCTTTACGTACAGAAGTTTCATTAGCCATGGTGTTGATTTTAAAGAATGAGGTTGTTAGATCAACACTCAGTCTTCTCTCTTTTCTGTGCTTCCTATCACCTAGCAAACTGGGTTAAGTTCAGAAGTGGATATGTAACAACAGAAGACAAGGGTCAGGCAACAAATCGTTTATTAAGGAAATCAAAGCATATTTATATATTTTCATGTACATTATTATAGTTTAGTTAGGCAAACAAACACAGTCTTCTGATTGGTTGTTTCTCACTTAAAGTTATTCTTTCATCTCTTTGTGGCTGTTTCTTGAAGGTCAGTCCATCTGTCTATCTGCTAATTGTATCCGCCTACGCAAACAAAGTCTTCTGTGATTGGTTGTTGGTTGAGTCAGTCTTTGTTCTTGTTCTTTTCTCGTGACCAATATTTGGAGACATAAACATTGACGTAAATTACTGTCTACCAATTTGGCTAGTAGACAGCTCTCACCACAAATATACATGGAATAGGATCCCGGAATACATACGTGATAGGTGAGCATTCTAACCCTGAACCAGTGACGTGAAGAATATTACATCTACTGGAGTCTGTTGCCCTTGAAACAATGAATCATGAACTCTATAATCCTACGTTATCATACAAACGTTTGGATAAAATATTTTCTCTTGACAAGACCTATCTTGAAAGAGACAAAATTCTCGCAACTAAAATAGTTTTGAAGTCTTTAGATTGTAGAGATTCGTTCAATTGCATGAACCGACATCAACTAGCGAAGTTTTCAATTCAAAGTAGCAATGAACAGCTGTTGCGTTCTGGTTTAGTAATTTTCAGTACCATAAACCCACAACCTTACGAGGAATAGAACTCAAGATGTTCAGCTTCTGTGGATGAGGTCCAATAACCCGTGGACTTAAGTATCTGTCATTTTATGATATGTGGCTTCTCATATACTAAGATGCATGAAAATATTTGTATCCCAGACATTGAAATTTTATTCTGCTTCGTTTTAATCAATAATTTTTCCATTCTCAATTTATCCTCACTTTTTCTTTGTTTGTTTTATGTTTTTTTAATTGCTTTTTGATGACTTTCCGTTGTATTAATTTTCATTTATTTATCCTTTCTCATATTACCTGCTATCTGATGCAAAAAGTGTGAATGAAAACTCAGTCAATACTGGTCCTATATGGAAAGCGTTTGCTTTTTGTACTCAATTTTCGAAAATTTTCTTCCCAATGATTTTTATCTTCAGCCTTTTGGGTTCTGAGAGGAACATTGGGCTTCAACAGAACATATCCATTTCACTTTATCCCCTTTTGTCCTCTTCAACGGCTCAAAGACTGTCTATAAGCTCTCATTTCCTTCTCACACGATCTTCACCATGTCATCCTCGCACCTACACTCAGCTCGTCATTTCCCACTCACGTTCCACTTGAGAGCCTGTCTGGAGCGTGATGTCACTCATGTCTAGCCTATGCCTAATCCATCTCCATATCCTTCTGCATATTTTCGTTGCCTTAGTTCCTTCTTGCTTATCCTGTCTGACTGGCTATCTGATGTTTAGTATTGGACGAAGGCAGGTTTGATGGAAGTTCAAAGCAATCTGTTGGAAGTATTTCTTGATGACATATCAAGTCTTTGGACGATAGAGAAGCGCCGACTGACTGATTTGAAATCAGTGTTGAAAATATGACCATCGTTCTTCATGCCAATTGCAATAGGGTTTCCACACTGAATTCAGAATAGTGAAGGTCTGTCTAATATGCGTGTTTTATCTAAAAGAGTCAGAGAACATTCTTCCGTTTGGCTACGAAAAGGTAACAGTGGATCAATAAGGAGTGCTATAATTGAACATATAATCAACACCGGTCACTCAGTATGTATAGGGAGAAGTCATTCAAAGTCATCCAACAAGTCAAAAGAAGCCTCTAGAAAACGGTAAGCTTCCGTATACTTTGCATTGTCGAGAAGGCCTTAGCGATCCGGATAGAAAACTTAGATTTATGCACACAGAAGAAACTTCTTTACCCCCTCCTTCTATCTTGGATATAATTCCGAGTTCTACTACTTTGTTAATAATCCTTTTTTCTGAATGTTTGTATGACATCTTAGTAACATGTTTTTCTGAACCAACCCTTTATTTACTCCTTCTACCTACTACATAATTTATTTCGGACAAGTGTCCCCATGCCCTTTCATTGATATCCTATTTTTCTGAGTGCCTTTTATATTACGCAACCCCTATCAATACTTACCGATCTTCACCCTCACCCCTAGTTACAGCTGGATTATTCATCACATTTTTGAAACATTTTGATGACGTAAACGATAACCTTAACTAATTTTCACTTTTTGGTTACAGAATTCAATCATGAGCTGACATCAGTTAGAGAACCATTGGAAAACCACCAAAGAGTACTGGACAACTGTTTTATCAGCCTTGTTTGGGACCCTTCAGCAGTACGCACCCAACGCCAGCATTGAAACTCAGGACCTCCTGGTTACAAGGCAATCTCGTAGATCATTAGCCACTGGAACCCAATCCAGTGAATTCCAACTTCTGCTAGATCACGACATAGCGTGACTGCTAGCCAATGTCACCGCTGGCGAGTATTTGTCCTCACGCCCAACCTGCTGCACCCTTTTGACTTCTCACTTGCCTGATAAGAGCGATCCCGATGTACACACACACAAAATAAATAAATGTGATTTTACAGTTAAGTGAATGAATTTGCTGATGAAAAGATACTCTTCACTGAACTTTTTATTTTTATATTCATGTCTGGATGGGTTTTTTCCGTTAATGTCTAATATGAATCCATAATGAAAGCAACTTTCGTGGAAGGTTATTCATAACAAATAATATGAATAAATCAAGAAAGCAAAATTAAAAATCCAATAGCATGACACTAATAACAATAATAATTACTTTTTTAATAATAATATAATAATAATAATCTACTTTATTCCAAAATAAGCAACATATACACAAAACGAATAGTGGCAATCTTGAATATTCAGATGCTTTCTCTTATTCATATTGATTATTGAATGACTAAGGTTATACAGTTTCAGAAATGTGTTTTACGCTTCTTGTAATGTTGTGGACACAGATTACTGATGGTTCACTGATAGAATTATCACCAGCCACTCAGCAGGAGATCCTGGCAGATGCACTCCGGTATCCCACCTAGTTTACCAAACGGTATTAAGTCTGGAGAAGAGGAAAGAACGGGAGTGAGACTGGCAACCTTACGCCGTTAAAATAATACCACCGCTAATGGAGAAGATTTGTAGCTCAGGCGGATGATACTGAATTAGTATATATAAAAAATGGGAAAATAACGGCAGTATTATACAGCTAAGTATGGAAGTTGGAAATTAATTAGAGGTGTATATATCAAAGTAAATAAACCACTGTGCGTCGGTGGCACAGTGGTTACGACTCTCGCCGACCATGCCCATGGTCTGGGGTTCGATCCCCTACCGACGAACACCCGATATCTATGGTCGGCCTACAAAATTTGGGCTACCGATATCCATGCTGAAAATTCCACACTTGTACTGAAAATACGGTGTGGCATCAAGCTGTAATCAAAATAAAAAATAAAATAACCAACAAGTAACCTGCATAAGGAATTTCTCAGAAAATTAAAATACCTAACAGAAACATGCAATCATTCTGTCAATTCGCCAATCCTATTTTGAGAGAAAATCAAAAACATTCAACTGTATGACAATGAAATAATGATGTCCTTTGATGTCATAGCATTAAATACACTTCAGTTAGTCCAAAACTAGCAGAAGAAACTATGCAACAACTACTCTGTAGCGATGAAAACACGAAAAGGCAAGGTTCAACTTGGATGGAACTCATAGAATTATGTCTTACAACATATCTTCAATTCAATAATCAGATCTACGAACAGATGAAAGGAATACCAATGAGATCATCGCCCATATCAGGATTAACAGCTGAAGCCGTCATGCAAAGATTAGAATTAATGGCTCTACCTATAACTAAACCAAAAATCTGGATACGTTACGTTGGTGATACATTTGTAATAATTAAGAGAAATGATTTAGAATATACCCATAAATTAATAAACAACATATTTGAAGACATCAAATTCAACACGACAGAAGAAGAATTAGGTAACAAACTCCCATTTTTAAATGTCTTAATCAGGAGAACTAACACAGGAAATTTAGAAACACAAGTATACAGAAAATCAACACACACACAGACCAAATATTCATCTCTAATAGTAATAACCAAACTATCCACAAAGGAAGCTGAGTGCAGACATTGTTTAAAAGAGTTCAAACACACTGTAGCACTACTCCGGTGTTGAAGAGAATGCAGGAGAAATACCTAATAACCGTCTTCAAAAAGAATGGATATCCCCCTCACAATTCGAGTCACAACAACAAGCCAGCATCAAAGACCAAAAGAAAATTGACCCCACCATATATAAAAATATCTCTGAAATAACGGCTAGAATTTTAAAACCGTTTGAAACAGATATAGCACACAAGCCAGCCAGCCAACACAATCACTTTATTCATCGATATTGTACAAACCAAAAGATCCAACATAAAAAGAAGATAAAATTAATACCATTTACAAAATAAATTGTATGAACTGTAACAGACATTACATCGGTCAACAAAGTGGGCGTCCCCTTCGAATTAGAATACAAGAACACAAATCAGCTGTGAAAAGACATGATACATATATATTCTTTCATATCAATGCATGTGGATAATTATGGATATCAGTTTGATTGGAATAATGTAGAAATTTTAAATAGAGGGAACACCAAAAGTGCAGTGGTGGATTTTCTAGAAGCCTGGTTAGTACTCAAATGAATCAGCGACTAACTAACACATTACTTCAGGCCAAATTTACCAACTAATCAAGAATAAATCACACGACAGAAACAGTTCAAATTTCAATTCAATAAAAATGACCAGTAGAGATGTAAATTAACAAGCAGTCACGATAAAGGAAGGAGGTTGTAAGAAGATACAACTATATCATTATAACATAACACCTTCAAGTCGTATGGCAAAAGTGCAACCATCCAGTCGCTGGACTGGAATTCAAAAACTCGTGGACTCTAACTTCTATCACTTCGTAATAGATAACCAACTAACTAACTAACTAACTAACTAACTAACTAACTAACTAACTAACTAACTAACTAACTAACTAACTAACTAACTAACTAACTAACTAACTAACTAACTAACTAACTAACTAACTAACTAACTAACTAACTAACTAACTAACTAACTAACTAACTAACTAACTAACTGACTAACTGACTTAAATTGAGTATCTGTCCCTTACTTGACTCACTTGGTTCCAGTGATCATAACTTCTAATTAGAATCATCTCAGACGACTACTAGATGGCAGGTTTGAACGAAGCAAGAATGCAAAATTCAACAGGATAGTATGTGATACTGCTTTATTTAGTTGATTCTTGTCAACTGCTTAATTAATTGCCACTTTTACTTTCTGTTCCTGCAATGTATGCCCTTTGATGTGTACACCTCTAAGTAATTTCTAACTTCCCTTTTTGGCTGTAGAATACTCTGTGCAATAATATTGCCGACAGTCTCACCTTATTTCCTTTCCATTCTACTGTTCAGCTGCATAATAATATTAATCATCTCCATCTCATTACTAATTAATTACGTAATTTATTGTGAATATTTCGTGGATTGTGTTATTAGAATTGCAATGTACTCTTTCTAGATTCATTTACCTTTTGTGTAATACTGTCAAAGGTTCACAATATTGAATATAGAATCATGAAACAATTTAATGGGATGTTATATGTATGTTTGAATGTTAGGTAAGCATTTCCTTGTGTAGATTTCTAAAGCTACATAAAAACTACTTGTTATTATTGCTACTTTTATTAGTTCTTTGCTTTCGGAGTGCAACATACGGTTTCATCAGTGGATCTCAATTCCACTGAATCCTCAAACATCCACAAGCTTCCATTTGCTCTTCATATAATCTCCTCCATGTCACCCTTTAAGTGATGTCCATCCGAATAACTCAGTGACTTTACGTCAGTGCTAATCAAAATCTGAGCTTGTCATGCTTTCCCAATCCCAGCTGGCTTTGAGATTTTCATCTTCACACAGATTTTGATGTCAATAAATCCAAAACAATCTACTACAATGTTGGTGGAAACTTATATCATACCTCATGGAAAACTCAGCGATGCGTTCGAAGATGAATATAGGAGTAGGACAAGTTGGCTGCCTATTATAGTTGATGATATTCCTAATTGTGGTGGACTGGATTATGCATTAAAATGTGCAATGGTGGTGAGAAGAGAGGAATACGTTGAAAATACCGATAAAAAGACTCTAAAAGATCTAGATTTCGTGTATGATTTATGTCTAATATCATACAAACTCGAAGACTTGCAGGCGAAAACCATCAAACTGGTTGAAGAGTGTGACAGCGAAAACAGGAGTCCAGAAGAAAATAGAGAAGACAGAAGTGATGAAGATAATCAACCAACTGCGACAGCAGTAACAACTAGCACCAATCACCATCAACGCGAGAGATTTGACAGAGGTTACTTCATTCACTTATCTGGCTTGAAAACACGGTTTCAAATGCACGCCGAACAGATGGAGATATCAACACCAGCCAGGGTGGGGAATGCAAAATATACCTTTATCAACCTGAAACCAGTTTGCAAATCTTTTGCACTGACTCAGATAAAGTGAAGAACAAGATCTACATTTTCAATACCAGTGTCAAGTCAGTCAGTTCTTCTATATGGATCAGAAACTTGGCCAACGTGACACGAAAAGGATTTCTAACAAGTTACCGCAGACTTTAACCAACACCTGCCCACTTCGCTGGCTGGCTCCGTACTAAAGATCAAAAGGGTCCCTGGTCAGAAAGAATTAACAACAAGAAACTTTGAGAAAAAACCAACAGGTGAGAGCTAATTCCTCAACAAATATGTAGGAGAAAATGGAGATGGATTGGGCATACTTTGAGGAGGCCATAGAATGACACCACGCACAAAACAGGCCATCGCTAGACTGGAATCTAAATGGGAAGCAACGAGTGGGTTTTCGGGTGGAGGGTGACATGAAGGAAATCGTGTGACGAGGAGGAGATGAGAGATTATTGCCAATCGTGGAGGCAACCAGCTGAAGAGGACAGCGCCAAATATAACAAAATGGAGATGTGTTTTTGAAGCCCTATGTTCCACTCGGAACCCAAAGGAATAGTATTATTAATAAATCATACTTGCCGCGCCTATTATTGTTTTGAATTTTAAGCAAAAACTTGTGCCCTGAGGTTTCAAAGTTGTGTATTTTCAAAAGATATGTCTATGAACAATAAATTATATCCAAAACATCATCCATAAATCACAAACTTGTCACTAAGTAAAACTCTACCAATCAAGAGATTGACTAATTTCGTAATTTGGTCAGTATAACTGAGTAACTGTTTATAAACCCCCCCTGAACGATCTAATTACAATATTCATACCTATTTGGATGTTTTAACTAACTTTGCAATTATTATCCGGTTTTATTTCAGACTGTTCTGACATTTACATGCCATATACTAATATGATCCTTCTTTATTTCTTAGTTTCTCTTCAGTCTCTGACTTGATTGCTTTTCTTTTCGGTTGTGTGAAGATATTGGTAACATAGTGTTGACCACGAGTCAGTCTAGGTCATTCGGACCTGCGAGAATCGTTTGATGCGTGATTCTTGTTAATAGAGCTTTGATTCCACTTTGTTGGGAATATTCTTTTTGATTCACAGGTTCTTCTCAGGAAGGGATTTGATCTGTATAGCTGCTTAACGGACGGTGTTATTGAGGTAACTTTACTTTTCGTTTATTATTATTGTCGATTAGTATTGCAGATTTGAATAAAATGGCCCCTAACGAAAAACTTAGAGGATCTGGACTTCGCCGATGATAAATGTCTGATTTCCCACAAACTGGAAGATATGCAAGGGAAAAGCAACAAGTTGGCGATTAAAGAAGTATCAGAGAAAGGACTTCGGGTGAACAAAGAGAAAACAGAGTTGATGAAGATTCCTGGCCAACAGCAACAGCAGCAGCAACATCAGAAAACAATCAGCATAAATGGGAAAATCTGAAAGGAGCAACCTTCTTTACCTACCTACTTACCTAACTAACTAACTAGGAAACATCATCTCAACTACAGGCGGACGGAACTGATGAGGATGTCAGAGCGAGGACAGGGGAAGCAAGTCAAGCTTTCATTTCTCCGAAGTCTGTGTGAAGATGAACAGCACTCAGCAATCAGCATGAAAATGAAAATAAGATCCGGATTTACAACTCCAATGTGAAGTCAGTGCTACTCACGATACGGATCAGAGACTTGCATTGCGCGTCATAAAGAGCATCTCAAACAAACTACAGACCTTCATTAACAGTTGTCTTCGCACAATACTCAAGATCAGATGGCCAGAGTTGATCAGCAACAGGGATCTCTGGGAGCGAACCAACCAGAAACCGATTGTGAAACAAATATGCAGAAGGAAATGGAGATGGATTGTCCACCATACTTTGAGGAAACCATCAAGTGACATCACACGACAGGCTCTCCAGTGGAACCCGAACGAGAAGCGGTGAGTTGGTCATAAGTGCAAGGGTGGCTTGGAGGATGTTATGTGAAGAGAAAGATGAAAGCATGTGGGCAGACTAGGAGTCAGGTGAAAACTCTAGCAGGGAACCGAACTCAATGGAGACGCGCGGCTGAAGCTCTATGTTCCTCTAGGAATTAAAGGAAATAAAAGTCATAATTGCAGGTTTTATTGAAAATAACTGTCTGTTTCCTATCATTGAGGCATTTTGTGACTGTAATTAATTCAGCAGAGTTCCGGTCAACTATACACGCACAATACGCAAAGGTTGGGCTCCTGTGTCGGTTTTGGTCATTACAGTCGATTAGGCTAACAATAAGTGATGAAGAAGTTAAGTCCATGTTTCTTAATATAATAATAATAACATCTTTATTCCGGACAGTATTTATAAAATGTACAGAATTTTCAGAGGAGTTTATTGCATGATATTTTCCCTTCGTACAATATCTTCAAGCAAAATATTAATTGACAGTATATTCTGTGACACAGGGATCTTTGAACTGAGGCACAAACCTTTCCATTGGGATATATATATCTGTTTTGTTTCCTTCGAGAAATCCACCGACAATATCTGGTGGAAAGACAGTCGTAAGGTGTTCAGAAGTACATTTTGACACCCAAGGACATAATAACTGAAAAACAGTTACCTCATGTTGTATTGGAACACGTTGCCACCAATAATCAGGCCCTTCCTCAAGTTTAGTGGGAACTTGTGAAATAGAATCTTGTAAACATTTAAATACAAAGAAGAGTAGACAATAATACCATTAGATGTCATGTCTTAATCGATTAAAACAAAGGCAAACGAGAGAAAATATATGCAACAGACAGATGGAAGTTATTGGTAGCCCAAGTTTTAAGCAGGCCCCCTTTGAGGTTGAAAGTTTCTGTCGTACGCCTTTATGTCTCACTAGGAACCCAAGGGATGAATAATACTAATAAACCAACGAACCGTTATCAAAAAGGATTTCAGGATATTTTCTGACTCATGGAAGGTTTAGTTTCGGAATAGCATTACTAAGCTGTAATGTTGGAACAGACTGAAAATGCTTACTCCGGATTAAGAAGAGTAATTAAATTCTCAACAATTGCCAGAGTTATCTCAGCTGCTTCTGACAACAACTGTGATAATTGCCATTTTAAAGCATTCGATAATTGCTCAGTCAGAGTAGAAAGAAGAGAGTGTAGAATTCTTCAAGTAAGTTAACGTGGTGGTAGTTACTCACAAAAATAGATAAATGACAAAAATGAGAAAGTGGTAAGCGATAGTCGGAGACAACGTCGAAACATTACGTGCAGAAGCTATGAAGTTATGATAACGATACAGTCAGGTTTATAAGGACAGCACCAGAGTTACAAAACGACTTCAGCTTTCAAAGGACACAAATCATCTGTCATCTGTAGAACAAGAACTATTAGGGTTATGTAACTAGTCTAATAGTTTGTCATAATTATAATAGGGACATTCCTGAAAATTCAGTTTATTTGTTATTTTATTGTTTCCTTCAGTTCCTAGAGGAACATAAGGCTTCAGCCGCACTTCTCAAATGCGTTCACTTCTGCGCCAACGTTTTCACCGCCTGGCTCCACATCTGCCCGCATGCTTTCATCTCCTCTTCGCATCACCCTCACACTAACCACCAACTCACCACTTTTCATTCGGTCGGGTTCCACTCGAGCAATGGCCTGGTGTGTCACATCATTCACTTGATGATGGTTTATTTTGTCAGAGTATGGCCACAATCCACCCCCATTTCTTCTTGCATATTTCTTGCATAATGGGTTCCTGATAGGTTGGTTCGTTGGGTCATTGCCAGAGATCCCTCCCTGTTGATGATGTTTTCTGGCCAGCCATCTAGTCTTGAGTAGAATAGAGCGAAGATAGCTGTTGATGGAAGTGTGTAGTTTGTTCGAAGTGCCCTTCGTGACACATCACCAAGTCTTTGATCCGCACAGTGAGTAGCATTGACTTCACATTGGAGTTGAAAATCTGGATCTTATTCTCATTTTCATTCTGAGTGCTGAGTGTTGTTGATCTCTACACACAGACTTGAGAGTAATGAAAGCATGCCTAGCTTTCCCGATTCTGGTTCTGATATCCTCACCAGTTACGTCCACCTGTGGTTGAAACGATGCTTCCCAGGTAGGTGGGTAGATGAAGTAGGTTGCTTCTTTCAGATTTTTACAATTTATGCTGATTTTTATCTGTTGTTGTTGCTGTTGGCCAGGGAATCTTCATCACCTCTGTTTTCTCTATGTTCGCCTGAAGTCCTATATTTGATACTTCTTTAATCGCCAACTTGTTGCTCCTCACTTGCATATCCTCCAGTTTGTGGGAAATCAGACATATATCATCGGTGAAATCAAGATCCTCCAAGTTCTTTTGTGTGGGTCCATTTTGTGCCTGTCTCCTCGTGTTGCCCGCTCTTTGTCGCATTATTCAGTCTGCCGCCCGCAATCAGGAAAATCATTAGTGATAATAGGCAGCCAGCTTGTCTTACTCCGATCTTCTGTTCGAAGGATTCCGTGAGCTTTCCGCTGCGGATTACTTGACATGCGTAGCATTATCGTACAACTGTTAGATGAGGTGTATAATTGTTGTCGTCACCCCGTAGTAGCCTAATGTTTAGCTATGATTATCTTCGCAAATATTTTGCTGCAGTTCACTTTGCAAATGACTAGTATTCATTACTATTGTTCAAATTTTTCCACAGTATACAAAACTTTACGAAAATTTTATATATACCATTGTACAGATTGATAATAAGTTTACTAAGAAGAGTCTCTTCAGCGAATATAATTTTCTTAGAATACATATTATCCCCAAGAAAATATTCTCATCTTTTCAATGAATGGCCCTTGTAGAAAAAGATCTTTAAATGAAGACACTTAAAAGCAATCGATTGAACAAGATTTTCTGGTATTCTTGATCTCAAAAGTACTTGTAATTTGAATCACTTCCTGTGTTAAGATCATTAGGAACCAATCCAGCAGCATTCCATTACGTGTGAAATTAGCTTTCACAACTCAAACTACTTACAAGTAGGCAAAAATTGTCTGATGATATAGTAAGACAGTTGAGTGAAAGTGGAACTGAATGTGTAGATTATGCGATTTATGGGTATTAGGACTAATTTAACTTCTTTTAGTTAGTTGCATCAGAAATCATCATTCAGCCCATAATATAAATATCAGTCTTCAGGTGAATGATGGCTAGTGTATGGATGTACTGAAATTGTGGTGTCCATTATGTTTAAGTGAAGTGAATGGTCCTTGAAGGCATTGGTTGAAGGTAGGTCTGTATTGCGAATTGATAGACATAGAAACCATGATCCACTGAATTCAAACCCAAGTGTCTGTATAGTAGTCAGCGGGTTTGATCTCACAACTTGAAGCTCCCATGATGGGATCGTGGGTGCGCTCTGATGAAGGGTTCCAATGTGGAAGACGAACTTTGTAAAAGAATTATGTATACCTTATCTTCAACGCACCATTTGCACAGATCTTCGTGTTGTGGTACTTCTGGACTTCATGTTATCTTTCTTTATGTTCCTTTCACTTCTCCAATGTGTCTCTACAATGCTGTATTATTTGCCTTCGTTGAAATCAAATGTAACTCCCTGCTGTTTGATGTATTTTATGCTGATGAACGTTTCTCTATGTACTACTGATAAATCTTATCAGTAGCACTCGCCACACTATGGTTTTCAATAGTTCCTTTAAATAATTTCGGCTCGTGACGAAATCTAATCTGACAGTTTAGACAGAGCTGGAAAATAAGCGGTAGGGAAAGGTAATCAACAATAAGCTTCACCAAGCGGAGAATCAGTAGGAAAAAACGCATTACTCAGCAGATATGCAGAAGTGAATGAAGATGGATTCGGGTGTACACTCAGGAGATATTCAAGTGAAATTACAAGGCAGCCAATCTGTAGAGTGGAACTCGAATGGGAAGCGAACTATAGGTTGGGCGTCACTTTGAGGATGAAACCATGTGAAACCTTGTGAAGCCAGTTACAACAGATAGAAAAGGACGAAGTGAAATAGAGGTAGGCCATCGAAGCTGTACGTTCCACTAGGAAAAAGATGGAATGTGAATAACAGTAATAATGCCTCGATTGAAAATCTTTTGATCAAATAAATTACATATTTTTTATACCTTGGAGATTACTTAATTCAATTATTGGATTCATAAAATGAGCGTGATTTATTGTCCTAAGTGTTATTCTCTAAATACATGTTATAACTGAGGCTTCAAATTTCGTCCATGATTCAGGGAGTAAATCAGAAGCCATGCTGTAGACTCCCATGGTCAAAATATTCCCATTTGGGTACACAGATAAACAAAGCAAGTAGTAGAGTGGAAGCTCAAGAGTCGGATGTTTGGTCTAATTGCTGTGACACCATGATGTGTCAATATATATTTTTTATTCCTTTACGTTCCCAGTTAAACATAGGGCTTCAAGCTACAGGCTTTAAGTTTCGGTAGCAGTGATGTTCATTTTTACGGGATGGCATTGCTAGCCTCATGCCCAACCTTCCCTCTTTACCAGTCTTACTACTGGCTTAGCGAGGTGTAGGAGTGCGTCGGCCGGGGACCGAACCCCCGACAACATGAGTGGTCCGCGAGCACTCTACCGCTGTGCGACCGACCAACCAATATGCATAAATATATCCTTCCTAGCACTCTTCTTCACTTTTTTATTCAGTACTATGTACAATGAACTCAGATTCTGCTTCATTTACCCATCTTCGCATTAGTTCCTCTGTTTCACTATCCCCCCTGTCTTCTACCAGCTTCCAAGTATCCGTAGAGGGCCATTCATTCTCTTTCCAAATCTTCCTTTCTAAAATGGCTATACAAGCTTCCCCCAACATCGCTTTCAGAGAGTCACAGTGTTTCTTCAGGTAGGCTTCCACGAACAGCCTATAGAGTGTCACCAGCTCTGTTTGGGTGGCTTCAGTGAATGTGTCTTTTTCATTCTTCAGTTGCTGAGTATTGAACTTGAACTGTGGTCAATATACAGTTTCTTTGAGGTCTTTCAACTTATTGCTGAAGGTTCTTTGCACTAGATAATGGTCTGATCCCACATCTGCATCTCCACTTCCCTGAGATGGAGATGAAGTCTATCTGATTTTTGGTGTGACGATGTAGTGAAACCCATATCACCTTATGTACAAACTTGTGTTTGTTCACGCTGCCTTCAATCATAAAATTATTAAAGGCTTGGAAGTGCGCGTGAAGAGTTCTTCGTTCTCACTCATTTCGTCGAGAACATTCGAGTCGATGATGAGTTCTTTCCGAGTGCTCTCTACACCTGGTTTACTATTAATCTCGGCCATCAGGATTTTGATGCCGCCATTCGGAGTCATATGCAACAACAACAAGCACCAATCACCATCGATAGTAGAAATTTGAAGGTGATCTTAGTATTTGCTTATCATGAGAACATCATTTCACTGATGAGGATGTAGAAACCAGCCAGGATCTGAAAAGTGAGACAGATCTTTATTATTTTTGCGTATTTGTTTTCTAGAGATTTTTTTTGATTGGGTGGGGGATTTCATCATTATGAGCTGACATCAGTTAGAGAACCATTGAAAGACCAGTTGGGAGTACTACCAGACAACTGCCCCTTACGTCCCAGTTTGGGACTCTTCAGCAGTACGCACCCATCACCAGGGTTCGAACTCAGGACCTCCTGGTTACAAAGTGAGCTTGTAGACCATTAAACCACTGGGACACGATTCGGTGGCTAGCCCATGAATTCTAACTTCAACCAATTCATGACATAGTGCGACCACTTCGCAATGTCTTCTTCTTCGATCAGTTACTGCCTCACCTTCAACTTGCTGTGCCCTACTGGTCACGGCTTCTCACTAGAATCCCAGGTAACTACCTACGTGAATAGGGCCAGTCACCAGTGAGCATCAGATCAATTTTCAAGCATTGTTTTTGTAGGAAGAGTCCCGAACCAGGGTGAAACAGCTGTCTGGCAGTACTCCCTGTGGTGGTTTTCCAATAGTTCCCTAACTGATGTCAGCTAGTGATGAAATCCTCCAAAAAAAGATCTCTCTTACTTTGAAACCAGGGTAGAAATGTGCTATGTACGGAATAAAGAACAAGATTCGGATTTTCGACACTCATGTCAAGGTATTCAGTGTTTCTATACATTGTTCAGAGGCTTAGCGCGGGCGTCACAAAAGTATTTCTAACAACGTGCTTCAAATTTTCATTAGCATTGGCCCACTTCACTCCACAGTGAAGATGACAAGCCAGTCGGGAAAGGATAAACAATAAAGAATTCTGTCAGGCAGCAAAACAACAAAGAACCAATCACCCAACAAGTATGCAGAAGTAATTGGGGGATGAATTTGACATACGCTGGGAAGATTATTGAGTGACCTTATGCGCCAGGCATTTCGTCGAGTGGAACCCGAATTGGAGATGACAAACTGAGCGTCACATTGATAATGTGAAGGGGAGATAAAGGTCTATAAGGAATCTTGGAGACAGCTTAGGAAGACTGCGAAGAACCGGAGGAAATGGAGATGTCCCGCTGAAGTGCTGTGTTTCACTTAGAATCCAAGTGGGAATAATAATAATAATAACACTAAAACAACATAAGTGTATGTATATATGGATTGTACTTTAAGCTTCTTACGTATACTGGCGCCTAATAGTTTCCTATTTGCCAAAAAGTACAAATCCACCTTTAATCATGATAATAACAAGTAATACTGATATACTATATGAATGTTTTCCTTAAACAGTCTTTCTCTTTTGACTAAGACTCCCTACCACTATTCAAACCTTTATTCTGCCTACCAACTTTCTCCTCCTCTCTTTAGACATCTTTCTCTCTTTGTCTGACTGTTAGCATTGGAAAACACAACAATAACTATGTCCAGCGTTTATTTTGTTCGCCTCATGCGCCTTCCACCGTCACCCCCATCTCCCGTCGCCTTCTTTCACTTGAAAAGAACATGATTAAGTTGTGTTTTCTGCTGTTTTCGTCATTCACAATGAATAATCCCTACTATAACTGGATAGTTAAGTTATTTCAGAGAGAGATACGATAACTTGTACATATAGATAGATAGATAGATAAACAATAGACAGACAGACGAACAATTAATTAACTTAGGCAAATCTTACTTAGGTTTGTTTTCGAAGCAATAAATTCCTTTTGAGTGAAATGTAAGTGGATGAATGTGAATTGTGTATTCACAGTCTGAAAGGAATAGAACACAACAACAACATTCAGAAACGAAAAAGATAAATTGAAAGGGTAATTGAAAGTAATGACTGAATTAGAACAGGTAGAGGATAAGCATAAACTATGTACGTGTTATCCACTCCGACGGTTATGATGACGTCTGATGCTAATCCCAGTGCCAATTGCTTCCTACTACACATTTTTTTCATTTATGAATAGTGTAGTAGTAAAGGGGATGTAGAGAATCTAGTCGGCAAATTTGTCTGTTTTGTTTCGTTTGTTTTTTGGCTTTTCAGTAGAACGCCTTCTAGAATTCACCTGTATGCATTGAAAGAAATCATAAAATTTTCGACTTTTATTACCATTTCTTTTTTCTTAAAATGTTTTGAATGTGGCTGAAGAAATAAATCAGACTGCCAAAATGGCCAACTGATGACTAATCATGTTGATTTGAAAATCAGCGGAGTGTTTACTGCGTCTACATTTTCTTGTATTCTTGCATATTTTCGTCAGAGGGGGTAAAACTTCGAAGGAAAAAGAAAAACAACTAGTGGTTGCATAAGACATGAATTTTTCTTTCAAGTTTGATCCCAAGCTGACTGAGATTTAGTTAAAGAATGACTGAAAAAGCCATAAAAACCATCTACTGGACGTTGTATTTATCGATCTTAGTAAAGCATTCGATAAGGTATCCCACTTAGGTCTTCTTAGTAAACTTAAATATTTTGGATTAGACCAACGCTTATGCGAGTGGTTTAGTGACTACCTGATGGATAGGAGACAGAAGGTAAGGGTTAATGGTGTACTGTCAGGGTGGAAAGCAGTACTAAGTGGAGTACCTCAGGGAACGGTACTTGGCCCCCTGCTATTCTTATTATACGTAAATGAAGTGCCAAAAATTCTTACCTCATCTTCCTTACTATTTGCTTCAGTAGCTTCAGTAGCAGCCAGTGACGTTGGCGAGTATTTCTCCCTACATCCAACTTAGTGGACCCTGGTGATTACGACTACTGTCACTAGAATCACAGTCAACTTCAACGGAGTCACCTCACTAGCCAAAAGTTCTGAGTTCAATTCCTGGTGGGTAGGGTCATGAAGGTGTACTGCTGGATAGTTTCAAACTAAGATGAAACAACTATCAGTACTTCTTGGTGTTTTGTAATAGCTCTCTAAATGAATTCATTTCCTGGTAAAACATGAAATCAACGTCATTTACAAAATAAATTTTATGAACTGCGATAAACACTACATCGCTTATATTAGATAGTTGGAGGCAATCGGCAGGAAGCCTTGCCTGACTTAGGTTTCGTGTTGGTTGGCACTCACCAGTCAGTCAGCAAGGCGTATCTGCAACTACATCGAAGGAACTCATATCCCTGCTTCTGAGGAGATTTGAAGCCGCATCACCCAGTGCCACCTGCATTCAGAGACGTTACCACTGATTTATTCGGGCTCGAGATTGACCTCCTGTAGGACTGTAGCGGGTAGTTTGATTGGACACTAGTCAATAACTAGTGTAATATGTCTAGTCCTTTCTTTTTGGTGCAGACTGAATGCTATCAGTCAAGTTTGCAATGAAGCTTTAGACCTAAGTTTCGAGCTTGTTGGCACTCTTCCTGCCAACTGCCTCCAGCTATCTAATATCATCAAATCAATGTACACCGTGATGGTGAGCTACCTAGAATGGTAGCCACATTGCAAACCTGACTGATAGAATTCAGTCTGCACCAAAAAGAAAGGACTAGACACGTCACACTAGTTACCAGTGTCCAATCAAACTACATCGGTCAAAGTGGAAGTCCCCTTCGAGTTTAAAATCCAATAGCATAAATTAGCTGTAAAATGACATGATATATTTTCTTTCGTATCAATTCATGTAGATAATTATGGACACCAATTTGATTGGAAGAATGCAGAAATGCAGTCAGGGAATTTCTAAAAGCCTGGTTGGTACTCAAATGAATCAGTCATTCACAAACACATTAATGTATTCAAATTCACCAACTAATAGAAAAATAAATCACATGACAGAAACAGTTTAAATTCGAAGTCAATACATATGTAAATTAACAACCAATCACGACAAAGCATGTTGTCAGTAAGGAGATACTATTATATCATTCATGAACAATCCAACCAAATAAGTTCATTGCATGTTAAAACCTGATCTGAAGATGTTGTCTACAAGGACAACGAAAGCTTCTCAGTTAAATCTTCAGCCAGCCCAGAGAGCATAACTAAATAGAAATCATCCACCTTAACTTCAAATCTCCTCTATTGTGAAATCAGCCAAATCTCTGAAAAGTAACACTTGAACATAAATGTATATACAAGTATCTATCATAAACAGCTGCATGGAAGTGAGACAAATATGGCTGTGGTGTGTGGATGAATTTCCCACCAACGACAATAGTTGGGGTCACGCTAAGTCACGAATTGGTAGAAGTTAGAATTCATGCATTGGCCATTGAATCGGGTCCCAGTGGCTGAATGGTATACGAGCTTGCGTTGTAACCGGGAGGTCCTGGGTTCGAATCCCAGTGGGTGCGTACTGCCGATGATTCCCAAACTAGGGTGAAACAGCAGCTGTCCAGTACTCCTTGGTTTTCAATGGTTCTCTAACTGATATCAGTCCGTGATAAACTCGTAAAATATGGCAAGTTTAAGTAAGTATAGTTGTGTAATTCTGAGCTGGATGAGCACAACTTTTTCAGAGCTAACTTCAATATGAAGTAAGCTTTTAAAAGTTTACGTTGACTGTAATAACCATCGTTCCTGACAACGCTGATAGTGACTGTTTGTCTGGTTGGTAGTGATTTCCTGGTTGGTCTGACAGTTGTCCTTCTATCCACATGACTTCTCATGCATAGTTTGATATATCTGATCTATAAGCAATGTATCTGTTGACGTCAGATTTATATCAGTATTTACGAGACTTCCAGGAATTCCCTAGAATTTCTGGTGTTTCTTTTGTCTACGATTTTCACATTTTTCCAGTCGAATCGGTGCGCATAGCTGTCAGGATTCATTAATATGATGGAATGGATATCATGTCTTTTGACGTCTTGCTAACCAACTGAGCTTCGACACAGAACTTTGCAAAGAAGTTCAGCAGTTCAAGTTGTAACACTATATGTATCACACGAAGGTAGAGAAAAGAAAAACAAAAGAGATTCGAAGGAAATATATTGATCAGAAATGTACAAGAGAAAGAACAAAGAGTGAATGCGTCTGCACCACTGAGAACAATTTTAAGTTATGTCACCAATAGTTTTCAGCTATTGATGCATCGGTGGCCAAGACGTAGAATGCTCACCAACTACGCCTCATGTGGTTCGGGGTTCAATCCCCGTTCGACGCACTCCTACACCTCGCTAAGTCAGTAACAGGACTGGTAAAGAGAGAAGGTTGTGCATGAACACCACTGCTACCGAAACTTCAGGCCCTAGCTTGAAGCCCTATGTTCCACTGGGGACGTAAAGCAATAAAAAAAATTGGTTCTTAGGATCCTGAGGACCCTCCCCCCAAGGTAGTCTACAACTGTCAGAGATTTCATGGACTGATACCAATGGCAGTTAACACTGTTCACCAAGGAAGGTGACAGCTCATTATACGCAAAATGTGTCCTAGTCACATATAGACTGGGTGTCAAAAGACATCCATATTGGCTAACAGAACTCTGAAAAACGGGTTCTTCATATTTATGTGCATATTTCTGAATTTCAACAGCAGCTAAGAACGCTGTTAAAAGACTGAGGGTATTTCGTAGTACTATTTTCTATTCAGTAATATCACGTGATAGATACATTAATATTTTTAATTTATGAATTCAGTTAGATATTCCGAAGTAAATTTCAAAATATTTTCAGTGTCCTGTGATGTATATAATGCTGATAGGATGTTTTCCAGGATTCAGTGATCAGAAGATAACAGGAAGTGAAAGACGTATAGATCAAGGAACAAGGTCTGTAAGTGTAATCTCTCATGGTCAAGGATATGCGTGACATATTGACTGAGAGGCAAACCGAGAATAGGGTGGATAATTCAAAACATAACCTCAGTTTGTTGTTTATGTTAACTGAGGCAATTTTGCAGAAATTCAAATACTATCATGCTTTATTTGCTTTCTCAGTAGACCATGTGGCTTCTGAAGCATATTTCCATCTCACTGTGTTCTCTTTCAGTACTTTAAGCCGACTGAACGACCGCCCATAGGCTTTCACTGACTCTTCACACGATCTGTGTATCGCACATCTACGGTAGCTTGTTGTAAAAGTTTTAGTGACGTGTGCCAAGTCTGCCAAGCATATGGAAGTAATAGCTGACTTGACGTCAATGTTATAAATTCTAACTGTAGTCACACTGTAAACAAATCAATTACCCTTTCCGAATGTCAGATGAATATATTCACAAGGTTCCACTAGAATTAGGATTCGTATGAAGAGAAATATTTACTCAATTCATCAGGCATTTCATTTGATGACTTCCTACTTTTATAGCATAAATCCCAATCCTCATCAATAGGATAGATTTGACAGAGGCTACTTCCTTCACTTACACAGTCAGGAAGCGCGGTTTCAACTACAGGCAGTCGAAACGGATGGAGATGGAGAAACCAGCCAGCCAGAATCGGAAAGGCAAGATACAACTTCATCAACCTGAAACCAGTTTGCAAATTTTCTGCACTAAGCCAGCAGCGTATACAACAAGATTTGGATTTTCAACACAAATTTGAAGTCAGTCAGCCTTTCTTCTATACAGGTCAGAAACTTGGCCAGTGTGTCACGGAAAGGATTTCCAACAGCCTGTTACAGACCTTTATCAACAGCTGCCCACTTCGCTGGCTCCATACTGAAGATTAAGTTGCTGGCCAGAAAGAATTAGCAACAAACCAACAAGCGAGAGCCGACTGCTCAACAAATATGAATAGGAAAATGGAGATGGATTGGGTATACGTTAAAGAGGCCGTCAAATGACATCGCGGGCAATGCAGGCCATCGCTTGACTGGAACCCCAATGGGAAACGGGGAGGGGATCGTCAGTGAGTGGGTGGCATGTAGAAGATTGTGCAAGTTGAGGGAGATGAGAGATTATGGACTATCATGGACACAGCTGAGGAGGATGGCAGAAAATGGAAGAAAGTGAAGATGTGTTGTTGAAGCACTATGTTCCTCTCGGAACCCAAGGGAATAATAATAACAATAAGAATAATAACATACCATTGCATAAGTTTTCCATAAGTAAAAATCTCACTTAAAAGTACTTTATATAATGGTCAAATAATCATGGGTAAACCGCTTTGGGCTAACTGAGTTCTGATAGCCATTTATTTCCGCCTTAAGAAATTTTTTGCTGTAAGTATACACCGATGAATCTTCACGAAATCAATCATATGGTCATCAGGTCTCTTTGTAAGACAAGCTTGAGCTTTCAAGTTTCAGTGTGTGGTTCCCAACCTCATGTCGAACCCTCCTTCCCAAAATTCCCGGCCTACTGCCTCCTAGTAAATTAGCCAAGGTTTAGGGGTACATCAGCAGGGAATTGATCCTGGATCTCCTAGTCTCCGCTAATTTTTAATGCAGTGAAATCCTTATTCACTTTTCCATCTTTTTCCTAATTCACCTGGCCATGAGTTTTTCATTAAAACTTGAAAAATGTTTCTATCAAGTTAGTTTCCGAATAAACAATAAATTATACCATCTATTAGCTGTGTTTGTAAGTTGTGTTCCAACCTGGTTCAGTTGGAAGGCGGTTGTATAACCGTCAACAACTCGCTTCTAAAGCATCGACAAAAACTTCATTCAGCCGGAGCTCTAGCAACTGATAACGAAAAAGAGAAATCTCGTGTTTAGAAACGTGTTATCCAAACTCTTTTACCTAACTAATATGGCTTTAGTGTTAATGTTAATTTTCTGAATTTGTTGCGTAATAATAAAACTGGTATTTTTCTTTTTTTTTTCGTGACCTACTCTCAATTATTATTGTGCTCATATGTGTTGTTAATTATCTCAGAATAGTTATTCAACTGTTAACTAATTAGTTTTCAACTTTCTGCATGATGTAAGATTATTGTTAATTATGTTTCATGCATTGCTGCTTCTCATACACCTTGATTAGTCTTCCCTACTAATTGACAATAACGTCTGACTCTTTTTTTTCACAGTTAACATTGTACATATCGATCCACTAAATACACTATACTATTTGTGTTTTGATGCTATTAGATGATTATTATTATTGTTTCCTTTAATTCCAAGAGGAATATATAGCTTCAGCAGTGCGCCCCATTGCGTTCGGTTCTCTGCTAGATTCTTCACCTGGCTCCAAGCCTGCCCACACGTTTTCATCTCCTCTTCACATGACCTCCTCCAAGTCACCCTTGCACTGACGACCAACTCACCGCTTCCTTTTCGGCCGGGTTCCACTCGAGGGCTTGTTTAGTGATGTCACTTGATGGTTTCCTCAGAGTATGGCCAATCCATCTCCATTTCTTCCTGCCTATTTGTTTCACACTCGGTTCCTGCTGGGTTGGTTCGCTCATTGCCAGAGATCTCTGTTGCTGATCTTTTCTGGCCGGCCATCTGATCTTGAGTATTGAGCGAAGACAACTGTTAATGAAGGTCTGTAGCTTGTTTGAGATTCTCTTTATGACGCGCAGTGTAAGTCTCTGATCCGTATAGTAGGTAGCACTGACTGACTTTACATTGCAGTTGAAAATCCGGATCTTATTTTTGATGTTGAGTGCTGTTGACCTCCACACAGACTTGAGAGTAGTGGAAGCTTGTCTTGCTTTTCCGATTCTTGCTTTGATATCCTCGTGAGTTCCGCCTGTAGTTGAAAAGATGCTTCCCAGGTAGGTAAAAGAGGTTGTTTCTTTCAAGCTCCTCCCATTTATGCTGATCGTTGTCTGTTGTTGTTGTTCTTGTTCAGGAATCTTCACCACCTCTGTTTTCTCTATGTTCACCTGAAGTCCTATCTTTGATGCTTCTTCTGCCAACTTGTTGCTTTTCGCTTGCATATCTTCCTGTTTGTGTGAAATCAGACATATATCATCGGCGAAGTCCAGATCCTCCAAGTTTTTTGTGTGAGTCCATTTTATGACTGTTTCCTCATTCGCGGCTGTCTGTTGCATCCAATCTACTGCAACCAGGAAAATCATTGGCGATAGTAGGCGGCCAGCTTGTCTTACTCCTGTCCTCACTTCGAAGGATTCCGTAAGTTTCCCGTTGTGGATTGCTTGGCATGCAGCATTGTCGTACGGCTGTTGGATGAGATGTATAATTGTCGGTGGCACCCCGTAGAGGCGAAGTAGTTTCCAAAGCACCTCTCGATCGACGCTGTCGAAGGTCTTTTCAAAGTCGATGAAGTTGAGATAGTTGATGATATTAGATGGTTGGAGGCAATCGTCAGGAAGATTTCGACACCACTTAGGTTTCGTGCTAGTTGGCATCCACCAGTCAGCAAGGCGTATCTGCAACCGCCTTGAAGGAACTCATGTCCCTTCTGAGATTCGAACCCTCGCTACTCAGTGAGTACTGAAGTCAGAGACGTTACCACTGAACTATTTAGGCTCGCGATTGTCCTTACTTTGGTGCAGACTAGACAAATCACACTAGTTACCGGCTAGTGTTCAATCAAAGTATCCAATACAGTCAGCTCTACAGGATGTCAGTTCTCGCGAGCCCGAATAGCTCAGTGGTAACGTCTCTGACGGCAGGCGGCACTGGGTGATGCGGGTTCGAATCTCCTTAGAAGGGAAATGAGTTCCTTCAAGATGGTTGCAGATACGCCTTGCTGACTGGTGAGTGTCAAGTGGCACGAAACTTAATTCAGGCAGGGCTTCCTGCCGATTGCATCCAACTATCTAATATCATCAAACCAATGTGCACCGTGATGGTAAGCTACCTAGAATGGTGGCCACATTGCGAACCTGACTGATAGAATTCAGTCTGCACCAAAAAGAAAGGACTAGACACATCACACTAGTGACTAGTGTCCATTCAAACTATTTAAGTTATTTTGAAGGAAACTGAACTGGATTTTCACTGCAGAACTGCATTTTGACTGCCAACCATAGGAATAGTGACTGTTTATGGTAGATATCAAGATGTCTTGTAGACTTCAATACGTGATTATTAATAGACAAGTTTGACTCCCACCATGTTTGCTTTGTCTAAGCAGTGTGATTAACCCTTACACATTGAGGGTTGCTTATAACCTTTTATCTGTTCAGGTTAATCGATTTCTAACTGTCTACATAAACAGTAAAATTTCTATATTTATACTTATTACATAAGCCACTAAAAGCAATCATCATATGAATGCTTTTCCCATCAACTAAAGGCTTTCCTCATTCAGTAAATATTTCGTAACAGTATTACTAAAATACTAGCTGACAGCGTATTTGTTCGTCGTAAAGCATATGATTTGAAATGTCATCTCCATCACACTGGTCATCGATTGCTCCTCGAATGACTAACTTTAAGTGCCAAATTGTCACTTCAACAACAAGATATGCGTAATGCAAAACTGATTGTTAATACTAATCGTAATAGGTGAGAAGCATCAGATTTCTGTAAAAACATGATCGTATCACCTCAGGAAGATTATTTGTATTCTTTTCAATAATTTCTCTTCAGGTTCTTACAATTATAAAATAGAATATTTGTTGTCGTTACAATAAAGGCCAGTAATGCGGCGGATACATTTTTAACGTAGAATAACAGATTAGTAGTTAAGGGGTATCTCCTACACATAGATGAAGATGTTGCATTAAGATCGACTAAACCGGAACTTTGTATCCAAAAAGAACACGTCCAGGCGCTGTTCCGACCGTGGCCAAACTTGGATTGATGATTCTTCTTCTCACCGAGAGTGCTCCTTCCCCTTAACCCTCTTGGTTTTTTTCCTTTGCTTATTATTACAAATATTATTATTACAATTATTATTATTATTTGTCATAATTTATGCCCTTCATGAAAACATTCTCTCAATACAATCGAATTTTTCATTTATACTATCCGGACTTATTATTAGTGATATTATCTCTTTTCTCAATATATGCCTCCACCTGCTTCATTTCACATATTCGTTATTTCATTATGAACCTCTCATTGCAGTCTTACTATCTCCTGTTTAACACAGACCACTTTGTACTAGCCACTCACTCACCTGACACCTTTTATAACCTTGAACTGATTTATCAATTTTCCTACCCCCCACTCTACAAATCTATTATGATTAATCACCACCATTGTCTCCCGTTCTACAATATTTTGTAATCGAATTCAGCCTAGCACGTTTATCACACAAATACGACTATTTATTTTGACACCCCATAACTACTAATCTGTTATTCTACGTTAAAAAATGTATCTGCCGCATAACTGGCCTTTATTGTAACGACAACAAATATTATATTTTATAATTGTATAGAACCTGAAGAGGAGAAATTATTGAAAAGAATATTCTTCGTTCAGATTGACTTTAGTTCATAATATGGGAATATTCCACACTATCAGATTATTTGTAGTTGACAATAATTATCACTTATATTATCGATATATTCTCTTCCCATGCTTGTCATAATGTTCAATTATTTCTTTGGATGTGCATATTAACAGTTGTCTATCGAGGTTGGAGGAGGGGGGAGGGTAGAAATTGGTCGGAGATCACAATCACACCCTAATACGATATTGATACCTATTGGTTACCTACAAGACTAATTATTAACACATGTTTTTCTTTATCAAATATACCTATTATTACAAAGAAATAACTTATATTTTCTAGTATTAGTTTTTGTAGGGAATTAATTTGACTGGTTGAAGGATTTCAGCGTGAGCTGACATCAGTTTCAGAACCATTGGAAACCACCAAGGAGTACTGGACAGCTATTTCGTCCTAGTTTTGGGACTCTTCTTCTACGAGCTATCTCGCTAGCCTTGTAAACAGAAGGTCCTGGGTTCGTGATGACGAAGAGTCCCAAGCTAGGACGAAACTAGCGTCCAGTACTCCCAGCTGGTTTTCCAGTGGTTCTCTCTAACTGATGACAGCTCATGATGAAATTCGTCAACCAAATAGCCCATATATTTTTCTCTAGTACAAATGATATCTAAGGTAACTTACCTGGCACCGGGTTCAGGGTGATCAAGAATTCTCTGACCCCAGATAGATGCTCACCATTGCACCTGGGTAGGTTGAAATTCGCAACGGACTCTAATTGAGTGCTTTCTGGCGCGTAGTCTTTGTCAGTCGAGGGGGGGGCGTCGGTGGCACAGCTGTTAGGACGGTCGCCGACTACACAGACTGCTCGGGGCTCGATCCCAGGCCAATGGACACCTCATATCAACGGTCGGGTTGCCGATATCACATGCTGAAAATTCCATAGTTGTGCTATAAATACTGTGTGGAATCAAGCTATAATATAAAAAATGTGTGACTTGGCAGCAGTCATGAAGCTTTTAGTAAAGCTGATTGACTTCAGCGTTCATTGATGTAAGTTTTAATGTCAGTACAGTTTTGAGGGAAGAAGTTACGAAAAACAGAGATGTCAACAGCTGACTCATGTGTTCTTAATTCATATCATTTGGGAATTATTCATACCTAATGCAGTTTACTGCAAATTATTAATGTGGAAAAAGAGGGACACGTTTATTATGACAACCGAGTAAATTATCAGGAAGAGAAGAGCGACTGTCCAATCCGATTGAATTCGTAGACAGAATCAAAGATATTGATTTCAAGGAGAACTCTATGATTTCTTTGGGACATAACATATTTATTCACAAATGTACCTCTAGTAGAAACAGTTAACTCTATGTGTAAACAAGTGTACAACCAGTTGATAAGTATTGGCACCCCAAAGGAAATCCTAAAGGAATTGTAATTAAGGTATACACTATGAAAATAAATATTAAATCTAATGGCACCATTTACAGATTAGTGGATGGGGTGGTGATAGGATCCCAGTTAATTTGCATTTTGGCAGAACTAGGAAACATGGACATTTGAACAACCTTATCAGAAAATTCTCATTTTATTGCCGGTATATGGATGACACCTTTATTCTTTGTGATAATGATCCCGATAGGAACACAATAATAAATGAATTCAATGAAGTACATTCTGCTATGAAATTCACATGCGAAGAGGAATCACAAAATAGAATTGCCTTCCTAGATGTCCTCCTTACAAGACAACCAGATGGTAGTATAAAGAGAAATTTGCATAGGAAAAGCACACGGAAAAGACAATATACAAATTTTCATAGCTTCGTTCCTCTCCAGTAAAAAAGAAATTTGGTAAGAACTCTAAGCCACATAGGGTTGAAGCTATATGCTCAGAAGAGGTATTTAAAGATGAACTAAGGATTGTATATGATACCTTGACTGAAAACAGCTATCCAGACAAATTCATCAGGAAACATATGACTAAGGAAGTTGTAAAGGATTATTCACAATGCATAAACAAGAGACCTTTGCATATAAGACTGCTATTTAAGGGCGACGCACCTAGTGAAATAATTACTAAAAAGATAAGAAAATCTATTCTAAGAACGTTTTATGATGGTAGACTACAAGTCTCATTTTCTACGCGACCGATAGTGATGATTCCTTAATTGAAAGATGAAGTACCTGGACTAGCCACTTCTGATTGTATCTACCAATGCAACTGCGCTAATGGAGCAAGTTATATTGGCTGTTACTCTAAACCCGGGAACATCCACCGGTGTGGCTAAGTAAAAGTGTAGTGAAAACAATCAATAGTTCGATATTAGACCACCTGGTCCAAAGCCACTGGCCATAGAGCCAACATTGAAGAATCCTTCACCATCGTCTATCGGGTACCAAATAAATTGTCAAAAGCATCCACGTACCGCATACTCCAAGCAGAAGAGGCTATGGTGATTCACCTGAAGCAACTGGCGCTGAGTGTGCAGAAGAAACAAGTCCAACCAGCCACTAGGATTGCCCTGGCCAGCCTTCAGTGGAGACTATACGTTCACGAATTTCTATTATTATTTGTCGTAATTTATCTGTCTGATATTCAGCGTACTGTAAAGTTGATTCCGTCAAACTGCAATCCACTGATACTATTATTATTATTGATTCGATGTTATTTAAACAACATTAATGTTGTTAATAACACTTATTCATTCACTATTATGCATATATAACTTTAGAACCTGATAATAAAGTTATCGAAAAGAATATTCTTTGTTCAGTAACCATTCTTTTGAAAAATCTAAAAGTGTCTTGTTAATTCAGCCAATCTTTATTATTATTATTCGTGAAGGCTTCGAGTTGAATTTAGAGCTTCAACAGCACTTCTTTGTCTCATTCAGCTATCTCCACTTCACTTTAGCTGAATTTTACACCTGCTCATAGGCTTTCATCACCTCCTCACATGAATTCTGCCATGTCACCTTGAAGAGAAGCCTAACTCATCGTCTCCCAATTAGGCCGCATTCGAGGGCCTGCTTAGCTTGTGATAAAACTCAACGTTCTCCTCAGAGTTTGTCCGACTGGTTTTCATTTTCTGTGGGATAATTGTTGGGCAGTAGGTTCTCGGTTCGTCCATTACCAGAGATCCTTGTTGGTAATCCTTCCTGACCAGCCATCTGATCTTCAGTATATGGAATGAAGTGGGAAGCTGTTGATGAAAGTCTACAGCGGATTGTTAGAAATGCTTTGGTCATGATGTATGCGCGAAATCTCCGAACCATATAGATTAACTGGTTTAGCTCCAGTGTTAAAAATCCAAATCTTGATCATTATGCTGAGTGCATTATATTTCCATACTGATCTCAGATTATTGAAGGTCTACCTTACCTTTCCCACCTTGGATGCCTTTTACAAACTTCCTATAATAGAGAAAGTGAAACGGTGAACAAATAAGTGAAAGAAATAGCTTCCTTCAAATTCCTCCTGTTGATAGGGATTGATGCTTTTGTTGTTGTTATTGTTGTTTTTATTGGTCAGGTATCTTTATCATCTCTGCCTTTTCTGTGTTCACCCGAAGAACTGTCTTCGCTGCCAGCCTCTTCTGAAAACTTGTTGGTTTTCACCAATAAATCTTCAAGTTTATTGAACATGTGACATAAATCTTTCTTGAAGTCAAGATCTTTTAGAGTCTTCTCACGAGTTCAGTCTTCTCGTCCCTTACAGTCTGTCACATGATTCAGTTCACCACAGTTAAGAATATCATCGGTGGCTTCGCTGAGTTTTCCGTTGTGAATTACTTGACATGTATAATTCGGCCCACCTGATAAATGAATAATTAATCCACTGCATTCTGATGAATTCATCAATCAATATTTTTGATGCATTCCTTTATCTTCCGCGGAGAACTTAGGGCTTAGAGCTTTGGTGTCATCCTGTCTTCGCATTCCCACTTCTCCTGACTTACTACTAACTAGGTGATTATGCTTAGAAGTACGTCGACTGGGAATCCAGCCTGGATCACGTCCATGAATGGTAAGAATCCCGTCCCAGACTCACACCGACGCATACCAGTCAGTATTGATTATTAGTGATTCCTTTCTTATGATCTTAATTTATCAATCATGCTTCATGCAGTCTACATGCATCATGCTAAACAACAATTTATGGAAAAATGCGGTATCAGTAACTCAGATAAAAATAAAACTAACCTAAATTTCCGGTGTTGAGTTCTAGTGAACTGTCTTCAAGTAATCTAGTGCTCAGCAATGGCCGACTACAGGATGCAAATGCCTGTAGTTCCAGTGGGAACTCGGGGGCAACAAAGTCCATCAAGTTGGGGGCCTGTTTGAAACTTGGGTTACCAAAAACTTCCATCTGTCTGTTGCATATATTTTCTCTTGTTCGGTGTCTTTTAATCGATTAAGATATGACTTCTAATGGTATTATTGTCTACTCTTGTTTGTATTTAAAATGTTTACAAGCTTTTGTTTCTCAAGTTCCTACTAAACTTGAGGAAAGGCCTGATTGTGGGTGGCATCGTGTTCCAATACAACATGAGATAACTGTTCTTCAGTTATGTCCTTGAGTCTCAAAGTTTACTTCTGAGCATCTTACCATTGGCTTTCAACTAGGTATCGTCGGTAGATTTCTTGAAGGAAACAAATGAGATATATCATAATAGAATCGTTTGTTCTTCAGCTTAGAGACCACTGTGTCACAGGATATACTTCTGTCAATTAATATTTTACTTGAAGATATTATACGAAGGGAAAATATCATGCAATAAACTCCTCTGAAAATTCTGTACATTTTATAAATACTTCACAGAATAAAGATATTATTATTATTGAGGACCAGCTTATGATATTGGCTTGTAATGGTGATATATGTGTATATCACCAATTGGCAGAACGTAGAAATGATGGACGATTTGATTCCGTCTAGAAGACTGAATGGTCAACGAGCTCTCTGTGTAATCTGAAGGTCCTTAGTTCAATCCCTAGAGGGGATGGCATTGAGGTAGCGCACTGCTGAAGATTCCCAGAAAAGAAGAGAACAACTGACAAATTGTCGCTGGATGTTTGGGATGATCCTGTAAATGAAGTTAGCTCATAACCAATCCTGAATTTCAGTCTTAGCAGGACTTCAGCTTAACTTCTGCCAATGGGTGACAAAAAGCCACAAAAGAAACCAGAAGAAGCGAAGTAAAACTTCAAGTCCATAACATCTTAACACACGCATATTTTGATCTTTACTCACAATAAACTTTAAAACATTGGTAAGTAAGGCCTCATGCAATCAAAAACAGGAAAAAATAATGGATCAAGTTATAGAATAGCAATCCAGGGAAACCATCACACCAGTGACTTCAAAACGCACACCAGCAGAACAGGTCCATGATACCAGATGATGAAAGACGCCATATATAATCGTAATATAATAATGGGCTAAGTGTACTAATATTAAACAGGGTGTCTGATTAGTTTAAGGAAAATTTAGGGATAGGATTATGCCAGGACCAGGCCAAGGTTACGAGAAGTGTAGAATTGTTCAGAGTTTGTTAGGTTCAGGTTAGTTTTGGGAACAACTGGTCGTTTCTAGGTTATTGGTGTGTTCGTTTCCTCTTTGGTTGGCATCACCATCCTTTAACCTTGCCTAAAATTTGTTTACGGCAAAGATATTCACACAAAGTCAATGAATCAAAAACAACAAATTCTATTGCTAATATCATTATTATTTCCTTTAATTCCTAGAGGAACATAGGGCTTCAGCCATGCGTCTCCATTGCGTTCGGTTCTCTGCTAGAGTCTTCACCTGGCTCCAAGTCTGCCCATACGCTTTCAATTCTTCTTCACATGATCTCCTCCAGTTCACCCTTGGACGACCAACTCGTCGCTTCCCTTTCGGGTTCCACTCGAGCAATAGCTTGTCTAGTGATGTCACTTGCTGGTTTCCTCAGAGTATGGCCAATCCATCTCCACTTCTTCCTGCCTATTTGTTTCACAATCGGTTCCTGGTTGGTTCGCTCCCAGAGATCTCTGTTGCTGATCTTTTCCGGCCAGCCATCTGATCTTGAGTATATAGCGAAGACAGCTGTCAATGAAGGTCTGTAGCTTGTTTGAGATGCTCTTTATGACGCTCCAAGTCTCTGATCCGTATAGTAGCACTGACTTCACATTGCAATTGAAAATCCGGATCTTATTTTTGATGCTGAGTAGTGCTGTTGACCTCCACACAGACTTGAGAGTAGTGAAAGCTTGCCTTGCTTTCCCGATCCTTGCTTTGATATCCTCGTCAGTTCCGCCTGTAGTTGAAACAATGCTTCCCAAGTAGGTAAAGGAGGTTGTTTCTTTCAGGTTCCTTCCATTTATGTATTATTATTATTACTAGAGAATTTATTATTGTTATTATCTCATACACGAGTTGTCTTTCTATTCAGAATTACATAAATTATTCACAAACTTTACAAATTACAGGTCGGATTGTTGATTTCATGAAAGAACAATATTTTCAAGGTATGAAAAAAAAAAATACCCAATATAATATAAATTGTAAAGGTCATAGGTCGGATAAAGAGCGCATAATTTATGAAGCTTACTTCACTTCGAAGCTGTAGAGTTATGCAGTGCTTTTGAAAGGTTAGGTGAATAAAGGTCAAATATTAATACTACTTGGTAAGAAAACCTATGAAATTGCATAAATGAATAAATTACGAAACTTAGTTAAGTAATCTTATGAAATCTGATGAGTAACGTCCAGAAAGGATGATTATTATTATTTTTATTAAAACTGTAAGCGTGTTGGGAACAGGAACACCCAAAGGTTTGAAAGGAAGCAAGAAAAGGAACGAATGAATGCGGGTTACACACCGAATTATTGGGCAAGTTAAAAACAGGGAAGAAGCTTTAGGCCATGGTAGTAAAATGGATTGGATAGACAACAGGGTTTTTCCTACTTAAACCTGCGGTGTGTGCTGCTGATGAGATTTATCTCTGGGTTTCGAATCTCAGAAGAGAGATGAATTCCTTTAAGGCTTCAGACACGCCTTGTCGACTGTTGGGTCCCAGCTAACACGAAACCTAGTTGGTATCCAAAGCTTCCTGCCGATTGCCTCCAACTATCTAATAGCGACAATTCACAGTACACCGTGATGGCGAGCCACCTAGTGGCATGGTGGCCACATTGCAAACTTGACTGGTAGAATTTAGTCTGCACCAAAGAAAGGACTAGACACGCACACACACATTACACTAGTTACTGACTAGTGTCCAACTAAAAAAAGAATGAAAGTGGATTGAAAGAAAACTCTTAAAGAATTGAATGTGACAGACACATGTTTGGTTACAGGATTTCATCATGAGCTGTTGTCAGTTAGAGAACCATTGAAATACCTACAGAGATTACTGGACAGCTGTTTCGTCCCAGTTTGGGACTCTTCGTCAGTACGAACCCACCGCCAGGTTTCTAACCCAGGAGCTTCTGGTTACAAAGCGAGCTCGTAGATGAACAGCAGAAAGAATCATCTCCGTTGTCAATATATATTGACAACGTCCGGATCCTTCTGTCTATAATCCCAAGGACTTCTAGCGACCAAGTACAAAACTCCTAATTCAACATGAATGATTATTTCTTTTTCTACGTACCTTTCACTCATCATTACGATTGTAACTAATTTAGTGTTTTTCACTTTGAATAGTTTTCCAGTATTATTTCACATTATCCCATTTATTACTTGAAATCAATATATGTTTTCTTGCAATGTTCAAGATATCTTTCTTATCAAATTTCTCATCATGTTAAGTGATATTTTCATTTGCCCACTAATGCAACTAATCGCATTAATTTGACATCCCTTACTACGATCGATGTGCGTTGGTGGCATAGTGGTTAGGACGCTCCCCGACCATGCACATGGTCCGGGGTTCGATCCCCGGCCGACGCACTCCTTTACCTCGCTAAGCCAGAAATAACGCTGGTGAACAGGGAAGATTGGGCATGAGGCTAGCAACCCCATCCTGTAAAATAAGCACTGCTACAGAAACTTCAAGCCACTAGCTTGAAGCCCTATGTTGCACTGGGGAACGTGAAGGAAATAAAAAAAAACTACTATCGATGCATTCTACGAATTATCTTATGTATATATATATATGGTCAGTTGAAGCCTACAATCCAAAGCTTTCAAATGTTAGAGAAGATTTATAGCTCAGGTGGATGATTTTGATGTGGTTGTGTTCTCTAGCTGGATAGTTAATTTGCGAAGCTTTCATCGCCCTAATAGGCGACATCTCACTTCAAATTGAAGTATGCGCTGAAGATGTCGCCTAGTAGGGCGATGAAAGCTTCGCAAATTAACTATCCAGCTCAGAGAACACAACCACATCAAAAGCTTTCAAATGTATAAAAGGTATGTAGACGACACCTTTATTATTTGTAATAGTGATTGTAACTTGAATAATATATTAAATGTATTTAATGGCTGCCATCCTGCGATAAAATTCACACTCGAAACGGAAAACGAGTCTAGTATTCATTTCCTCGATGTGAACTTATCAAGGAGGACCGATGGAACTCTGGAGAGATCGATTTATCGAAAGCTGTCATGGAATGGTCAACTGACAAATTTC
Source organism: Trichobilharzia szidati (assembly GCA_944472155.2). Classification (NCBI taxonomy): domain Eukaryota; kingdom Metazoa; phylum Platyhelminthes; class Trematoda; order Strigeidida; family Schistosomatidae; genus Trichobilharzia; species Trichobilharzia szidati. The sequence goes on along the minus strand of OX235275.1, from coordinate 49,340,548 downwards.
TACAGCTGGGTACCCATTGGTCGAAAACAAACCTGGTCCGGTCGCTTGCCACTCGTATTCGGCGAATATGTAGCTCTGATACTGTGGAAGATGAGTTATACCTTTTGAGGAAAGTCCTCCACATTTTATAGGTAAGAATATACATTCAAATCCTATAATACGTGACTTATCGTCCGTACCCAAGAAAATACTTCACATGAGCTTGGAATCCAAAGGGGACTTAGCTTCCGATATCATGAAACGAAGAGTATCACAGTCCCTGAAAAGAACATTCCCTGCTGCATCTCTGAGAATAACCTTTACTAGTCGAACATTACTGTTCAATAATCTGAAGGACAAGATACCACTGTTGACCAACTCTGTGTGTGTTTATCAATTCACCTGCTCGTGTGGAGCTAGGTATATCGGTCGTTCGACACGATTTTTGTCCAAGAGGGTGCAAGAACACTACCCTGCATGTTTAAGAAAAGGTGGAAGTGGAGCAATAAGAAGCGCGATCATTGAACATCTAGTCGATAATGATCACCCTATCTCTATAGCCTCCGCCTTCAAAGTCATCTACAAGGCAAAGAGTAATTTACCCAAATCCCTACGTACCCGACTCATCTGTATTGCTGAAGCCATCTTTGGTTATCGAAACAGAAAAGCCAGATCTCTGTGTACAGAAAAAGTTCGTTCAACCCCTCCAACTTTCATGATCTTAATCCCTCTATGCTAAAGTATGGTAATCCCCAATCAATTTTAACTCTACCAATTTTTCATTTTCATTTTATCTATTCAATTTGTAGTCTCTTCTTTACTATGTCAATTGTTACTATTACTACTCTCACTTTGAACTGTCCCCAGTATTATTGCACTTGTTCCCCTTGTCACTCTAAATCAATTCCTTTTTACAACATTAAATTCTATGCTATTAAATTTCACACAATATTACGTAACGTCTTTATTTTATTCGATTTGTCTACTAATCTTATAATTGCACACCCTTTTTCAAGTTCTATCCATCCTATGAATTATTTTATATATATGGCATTAATTTGCTTTGCCACTTGACATTTAACTACGATTATAATCACAAACATTTTAGTTTTAATTGCATTTCATACTACTACTATTATTATTTAATGCATTCACACCAGTGATTCAATTCCCTCACCGGATATAATTTCTTAAAAACCATATTTATACACGATTGTACAGCTTGATGATAAATTCATTGAAAAGAGTCTCTTCGCTGAATCACTTGTTTTGATTTATATATATATGAGACAATATTTTCGTTTAACCGATTGATATTTAACTATGATTACAATCATAAACATGGTATGACGGTAGTTAAGCGGGGGGGGCGGGCATTCTCGCCAACCATGCACATGGTCCAAAGTTCAATTCCCGGTTGTTCTAAATTTGGAAGGTCGGAGTTGTGGCCAGTAGCCCCACCCAGTAATATTAGAAACCACTCCTTCTGAAACTTCAAAGCTGAAGCTTGAAGGCCTATGTTCCATTCGGAACGCAAAAGAATAAGACAAGTATAAACATAATAATCGCATTTCCTCAAGAGGTATAGTCTCATGACAAAATCATACACTTATAAATACAATTTTAGAGTTTAATAGTAAATTTTTTGAGAAAAGATTGATTGACTGACTGACTGTAAACGACATGTTCTAAGTCCTTGAAAAGTCATAGGATTATGACTGCACTAGTATTTGGACACATTTATTCAAATCTATTTGAATAGTCTAACAGTATGTCGGTTAGTTTCAGTCACAAGAGTCTTTTTTTGTTTGATTGTATATTGTGTTCTTAATAGTCTAAAATGACCTAGACTGTCTTTCCAACCTTGATTATGATTGATGTCTACATACACAACAATGCCACATGTCAAGTAATCCACAACGGAAAACTTAGCGAAGCCTTTTGAAGTGAAGACTGGAGTAAGCTAAGGCTGCCTGTTTATTATCACCAATGATACCCTTTATTGTGTGTGGTAGACTGGATTATGCGTCAGACTGTGAGGAGAGAGAAAACAGGAATACGTTAGACCGATCAGAAGAGTCTAGAAGAGTGTAAAGTTCGCAGACAACAACTAGGAGCAGCAACAAGCACCAATAACTATCAACGACATGACTTTGAAAGAGGTCACTTTTTTCACTTACCTAGGCACCATTGTTTCAACTACAGACGGCTCCACGGATGAGAATGTCAAAACCACAATCGGAAAGGCAACGCAGATCTTTATAACTCTGAAATCAGTCTAGAAATCATCTGCACTCAGCAAAGCGAACAAAATTCGCATTTTCAACACCAAGTGTTAAGTCAGTTAGTTGTTTTTTCTACAGGTCAGAAGCTTGGCCCTGGAGTCAGGAAAAGCATTTCCAACTGGTGGTTGCAGACTTTTATCCACAGCTGCCCGCCTTACTGCATACTGAAGCTCCGATGGCAACAATCAACTGTTGGAGCGAACGAACCAACGAAGAATCTATTGCTCAACAAATATCCCGAAGAAAATGAGGAGACCGTCGATTGAAATCACAAGTCAAGCAGGTCATCGAGCGAAACCCGAATGGGAAACGACAAATTGGGCGTTTGTCGGAGGGTAACATGGAGGAGATCATATGAAGACTTAAGAACACAATATTCAGCGAAGAGACTCCTTTCAATGAATTTATTATCAAGCCGTACAATCGTATATATATGGTTTTTAAATAAATTATATCCGGTGAGGGAATTAGGTCAAAGGTGTGAATACATGAAATAATAATAAAAGTATTGTGAAATGCAATTAAAATATTTGTGATTATAATCATAGTTAAATGTCAAGTGGCAAAACAATCAATGTCATATATAGAATAATACATAAGGTGTATAGATTTTGGAAAGGGGTACATAATTATAGGATTAGTAGACGAATATAAAATGTTACATAACATGGTGTGAAATTTGATAAGATAGAATTCAATATTGTAAAAATAAAATATAAAAATTAATAATTTTGGGTTTAAAATGTCAAGTGGGTCAAGTGGAAAAGATTCAGAGTGAGAATAGTAATAATTATAATAATAATGATAATAATAATAATCGTAGCAATAAGGGAAAAGTACATAGAATAACTAAATAAACAAAATAAATAAATGTCTATCCCTCTACGGCCAAGGCAGAAGTAGGGATTGTACATACTTCTTTTGTACACAAAGGTCTGGCTTAAAGTCATGAATTGCCAAGGCCTCAGCTGTCTTTAGAAGTCTGTAACGAAGAAAACGCGGGAAGTTAGCATGTATTCTGTATATGATCTTAAAATCATGGTCAGGGTTGACAGAGTGACAGAAGTCGATCAGGTGTTCCAAAATAGAGCTTCGCACACATTTCCTTTCTCCCTTGTAAAACCATGCAGCTGGAATATGTTCTCGTATCCGTGTGGAAAGCGTCCTCTGACGACGAAGATAAAGGTTATGGGCAATCGTGAAGCCAGCTGAAGAGGACGCCATACAGTAGGGTGAAATGTTCCTCCACTCGTATCCCAAAGGAATAATAATTAAATAATCGTATACGTAAGCAGAGAGATACATAAAATAAAACTTCAGCATTCCAATATACCGTTAACCAATCGATAGTCTCGTTTCTTTTGCAGTAGTTATCAAATATATACAAACATTCCTTCACTTATTTATTTAAGTTAACATTCAATCACATTAGATTTCTTATGAATGACCTTCATTGAAGTGAGATACTTCAGTAATTTTCAATGATGCTATTTATGTATGCACACTTATTCCGTGTGTATAATAGATGTATTACAACAATCTCAAGTAGTAGTTGCGCGTGAATCACGAGGATATACTATAGAATAAGTGATTTAATGTCGTTTTCATCCCCATATCTACCCACCATCACACCGACAAACATAATTATTGTTAAGCTGTCTCTATTGTCTCATTATATATATATATATATATATATATATATATATATATATAATGATTGACTGAAGTTTGTCGTCACTCCTTCGTTAGGCTGAGATTTTTCTTACTAATATACCAGTTAATAAAAATTTATCTCACAATCGCATACTAGTGAACAACCTATGTAGAAACAACAACGTGAAATGTGACTATACATATATATATATTCTCATGAACACGTGAAAAAAATAATAAATGCACATCGACTGTCCCATCCATCCATCCAGCCAGCCTGTTTCCAATCCAACTACGCATACCTACCGACCAACCAACCAACCAGCCAGCCAGCTAACTACCACATACAATTCCAGTAGTATAATAATAATAATAATCAATAATAGATCAATTATCAAGAAATAAAATACAACATCCATCTCACATCTGATTGGTTAATTAATATAATTACAAGGCTAAATTTATCCCTAATTATGATTGGTCAATAAGGAAGTATATAAGCGGTTTTCATTGAATAGGCGACTTTTTTACCAGTCGTCAGTGAAAATTGGCTAAAATTCATCCAGATTAATTTTGTGTATTGGCAAAACGGATTTTTTTTAAAAATTTTTCTCAATAGAATATCTCAAATATCAACAAAGTGGAATTTACATTTATTTATATGTATATATGGTGGAATTACCATGGATTTATTAAAACTACTTTTGGTTCTACGATTGAAAATTCTATTTTAACTAAAAGTTAATCAGTATAAACCAGAAAAATAAGGACTAATAATACAGTATGCTTGCTGATGGTGAATACGTCGATGGATCATGGTTGTTATCAGTTCACATAGATGATTTGAATATTGATCGTCAAATTCGTGTACACGGTGAATGGTCGATTGGCGAGTTATTAGTCCAGTTAACTGAAGGCCTGACATGCCCACTGCCTAAACCACTGGGTCCAAATGAAATAAGCCTACGTTCAAGTTCTGTAAGAACTGGTTGGGGTGATTATGGTTTATGGTGGCCAGCACGATCAAAATGGTTGTTAAGAACGCAATCCAGCTTAAATCAATATGGTTTGCAAGCAGACGCTAAACTACGCTTTCTATCAATCTATGGAAGTTTACATGTCCAGTTACCAGATTTACAAATTCGTGAATTTGTTGATGTTAATTATGCTGAACCAGTTTTTCGTGTCACTTTATCTCTGTGTCGTTATTTAAATATACGACATCCTGAAGAATTGTCACTTGCTCATCCTATTCAACAGAATGACTTGAAACATTCACGTTTTGCTCCAGGTTTTATTGATCGACGTTATCATACGATATCATCGATAGGTAGGCATGCTACATTTCAACGTAGTGCTACCATAAACACGACACATTCACAGTATAAAACATTGGGTCGAGAATCGCTGTTCCAAATGAATGGAGTTAATAATACAAATGATGCCGATAGACAGGATAGAGCTAATTCTGAAGGTGCATCAAGAAAGAGTTCTTCTTCATCAAGACAATCCACGCATCTTTTCGGCCCCCCAAGAATCCGTGATAAACGTACACATTTCTATCCAAATTATCATCGATATTCACGTCCAGATTCTGGGAATTTCTCTAAAATCACCTACTCTCCAATTGCTTTCGATTTACGTATTCTAGATGATTCCTCGTTGGCATTCAGTCCAATGATGAGTGTAGAAGATGCGATACAAAAAGGATTGATTGTTCGACCAAGTAATTACACACAACGAGTTCGACTGAATGCAGCCTGGTTAGACTCATCTAAATCTCTCTTGGAACAAGGGATTGATGCACGTGGTTATTTGTCGAAGTTGGATAATTTAAACTCTCCTCCAATTAGTCGACCAGCTTCACCAACTCACCTACAAAATGGTGATCATCAGAACAAACCAACTAGTAATGCTGGTAACGTCGTCAATGCTAATACGAACAACGCCAGCAATAATGTTAGTAAAGAGGAGGCTAAACCTCCAACACTTTTATTACGCTACAAATATGGAACGTTTTATGATTTAAATATTAAATATGATGCAATTCGTATTAATCAGCTGTATGAACAAGCTAAATGGTCAATTATCTCAGAGATATTAGAAGTCACAGATGAAGAGGCCTGTTTATTTGCTGCGCTACAAGCTCAAGTGAGTATAATTTTTGTATTTTTGTCTTCTATTTTTTTGAAAAGGTTTAAAATTTAAACTTAACTTGAAGGCTAATTAAGGGCAGGAAGGCAACTGTTAACTTCGTTCGCCTTTCCACTCTTGTCACTTCTTGTTTTACATTCCGAGTGGAACACAAACTTTGCCCCTTGAAACTTCAATAGCGGCGGTCTTCTTCTTATGCGATGGAACTGCTAACCTTACGTCTAATCTTCCCTCTTTCATCGCGCCTACTGTCGGTTAGTTAACTAGAGGTCGGGGTCTAGGATTGTGTCAGCCGGAAATCGAACCTGAACTTTTCGCCTGCATAGTTGGTGAGTATTCGATCATTGTGAAACAGTGAAGATGAAGGACTTGGTAAAGGAATGTTTATTGACAATTTGTATCTCTATAAGCGCAATTATTTACACCTTCCGTGTTGTGCCAGCTACTTCTGCCATCTCTTTATAACCAGAAGGACCTTCTGGTTACAAGGTCCTGGGTTCAAACCCCGGTGGGTGCGTACTGCTGAAGATCCCCAGACTAGGACGAAACAGCTGTGCAGTGTTCCCAGGTTTTCCAATGTTTCTCTAAGTGATGTCACCTCATGATGAAATCCTCCAACCAATCAAACCAGATCCCTACAAAAAAAACCAATACTTGAAAATTTCTTTGTGTTCCTTTCACGTCTTCTATGTATCTCCGCGACGCTGTATCATCATTTACTTTCTCTGACTTCAAATCTATCTCCCTGTTATATTTGATGCATTTTATGCTGATGAACGTCTCTTTATATACTACTAATAAATCTTATCAGTAGCACTCACCACAAACAAACTACGGAGGCAGAATATCCTGTATGGTACGCATGAATTTACCTTATGATGCTGTTATCAATTTAAAACTTGAGCTACCTGATTCCAGTGTGTATGAAGCTCTTATCAAGAAGTTCGCTTGTTCGTAGTTTGAAGTTCTTTTTTGAAAATAAAGTTTCCAGTTGAATAAAATCCAAATTATTAAAATGTTTGCTATTATTCAAATCACGGAATATACGCAACAGGTGATAAAGAATAGTAAACAGACAGTTGCAGAGGAGAAAATTTCCTTTTCGACGATGTCAACATCAGCTAGGTTGTACATTCGTGTATTTATATTAAGTGAGTGAGAAATTTCCAGAGGTATCCAGGGTCAAATTAATACAATTGCTAGCAGGGATTAAAATAGTCGTTGATCATCGAATTTCTGAACACCTGCCATCTTGGTTTGCAAAGATTCGATCAATACTACCCTCAACTCATCGATACTAGACATCAAGTTGACTCTAACAAAGCTTTTAAAGTTATTTATCGTATTCCACCCAACCTCTCACATAGTCTACGAGTTCGACTTTTACACATACAGCAGAGGCAATCGGAATTCATCTGAAAAAGCCAAATCTGTGTGTGTATTCAAAAGAAATTTGTACATCCCCTTTCTTTGCCATGACCAACTATATAATATGTATCAAGTTTTAAAATCGATTTTTTCCCTTCCCTTTTTGATTTTATTAATTTTTACAATTCTAGCTAACTCTTCTGAGCCATCCTATTCTTCTTAATCTCCAATGCTATTTTACGAATTTATTGATTATGTAATAACTTGTTGCTAGCCCCTAAGAACTGACTGGACTTGAATTCCGTAATTAATTCTCATCCCTCCTTCAAAACTTAGATATCCCTTGTTACTAACATCTATTAGTTAACTGATGTTTTGATGACTTTTAACCTCTTAATTTCCCTTCCCACCCCCTCGTTATACCTAAAACTGATTAACTAAAATAACCACTTGATTGGTAACACATTTTGGTGTAAGAAACTATATGTATTAGTGTGGAGCCAGGCGACGATGAGGAACTGCTAATTGGAGTAAAAGAATGCACATTTCTTCGCTGAATTTGTTGTGGGTTTTTTTCTCTAAATGTTTAAAAGGAAATTTGGAATTCACTCAAATGTAATAATATAAACAGGAAGATCGGGTAGGAAAAAACACATAGTAGGATCATAATTACACTATTTTGTCATTACTACTCCACTATGTCTTTGTTTTACCCGATCTTCCTGTTTATTATTGCACCTTAATCCCTGCTTGTAATTTTATTGATCTGACCCTTGATCGGAAATACTTTTGGAATTTTCTCACCCATTTACTATGAACAGACTAATGTACAACTAGATGATATTGATTTCGCCGAAAAGAAAATTTTCCCTTCACTGCAACCAACGCTTTTTTCAATATTAAGATGTTCCTCACACTATGTAATTGAGTAGTGCATACCGTTTTACAGTTTCTCTAACTGTTTCTATATCATATTACGATGTCTTCTTTTATGACTGTGAGTGAGACACGGCCACTGAAAATGGAAGATGCGAAAAGGTTAGCTAGCTGTCTTTGATCATAGGTGTCTGAGTTCTGTCTCCCGTGTTAAGTGGTATACTAAGGTGAGCAGTGTTGAGATGAGGTATCGGTCGAGTGCTAGGTGAGTTGGAGGGGAAATCAATCGACGAAATTGTGAAGTTATACCAATTGAGATGGTTAGGACATGTGTTACGCATGCCTGCCTAGCCATCGCCTTCATCTATGGACAATGTTAGCTGACATAGGATGGATCAGGCTGGAAAAAAGCCAGTGGTGATCAAAACCAAAACATGGCTTCATCAGTCAATGAAATCAATAACAGTTAGTTTAAGCCAGTCACGTATGGAGATGTAGACTTCCTCAATTGGGTCCTCGGGATGGCAAGAACCAATGTAGGCTGGAGACAATTGGTGATATGCCTCAAAATTGTTGTCATAAAGGTTTCTCTTTTTGACTTGTCACATCCAATAAAATTCTATTGTTCTTCCATATTACTATTCCTTTTACCTCATATTTCTGTCTCTCCATTGAATCTCTCTTAATTCTCTTCTCTTGCTTTGTGTGGTACATGGAAGGAGTATGGCAACTCAAACTGCTGTACATCTGTTCAAAGTTCTACGTTGAAACCAGTCAGCACTGAGAATATTGTCTAGGAAGACAATAAAACTTCCGCAATTAAAACATTCAGCTGGGAAAACACAACTACACCAACAGTCCATGACTAATCTAAAATTTATTTTAGTCAGCCATACTATACTTCGACTATCCTTAAATATCAATGCAGATTCTCTCACGAACCATCATCATTTAGAGAGATCATTGAAAACCCGGGAGCACTAGACAGATATTTCGTCCCAGTTTGGTTTTCCAAAGGCTACCATGGAGAACTGTGTAACACTTTTAAGTAGAGAGTTTGATTCTGAGATACTTTCTATCTGATATTCACTATACTCAGTGACATTTTTTCATTTCATATATTCCGATGGGAACACAGGGCTGTTGAATATGTGGTTCATTGGTAGTATAAACTCGGTGTGTAACCAACACATGTCAAAGATTGGCGTTCAACTTCACCTATTTCAGCGTAGTATCATCAAGACCCTAACCGATAATTGTGTGCGTCGGTGGCACAGTAGCCAACCACGCCTCATGTGGTTTCGGGGTTCAATCTCCGGCCGACGCATTCCTTTACCTCAATTAGTCAGTAATAAGACCTGTAAAGAGGGAAGGTTGGGCATGAGGCTAGCAACCCCACCCCGTAATAATAAACACCACTGCTACCGAAACTTCAAAGCTCTGCCTTGAAGCTTTATGTTCCACTGGGAATAAGGAGTAATCTTTTAAATTAATTTATACCACAATTGTAGCTCTTAGCCCCTACTGTACATACAAAAATCTGTTCCGGGCAATTGAATTCAAGAAGGACTAGAGGAGTTCAAGCTTTGTAGTCTCAGTAGCAATGATAGTGTTGTTTTCTATGGGATGAGGATACTAACTTCATGTCTAACCCTTTTTCTTTTCCCACACTTACTGTCGGCTAGTAAACTAGATGGAGTTTAGGATTGCGTCAGCCGAGGATAGAACCTGGACCTCTCACACTCTACTACTGAGTCACCAATGCACACTGCCTTGTATGATGTCGAGGAATTCTCTGTAATCTGCTGCTGTCTATTACAAAACTTAAGCTGCCTGATTCCTATTATGAAAATGTTATCGAGCAGTTAGTTTGTTCATAGCTGGAAGACCATTTTGAAAATGGAATGTCTAGTGATTTAAAGTTCAAATTACTAAGAAGTTTTTTTTTTGCAAGATCTGAGGAGTAGTGGTACATATCATTTTACAGTCTCACTTGCTTTTTGCGATATTATTTATAGCTTCATAAAGATGACATGTTTTGATCTGAATATTTCTGGGGGATTTTAAAAAAGAACGGTGAAGAACTGTGTCATTTACAAACGAAAAAAACACTTTATTCTATGATATTTCTTCTTATGTTCATTATACTCAGTAACTTTCCTTCATTCCTTGTGTTCTGATTGGAACATGGGGCTTATGGAAATGTTGCTCATTGACTTAAAAGCTCAATCCTCAGCCAAATGGTCACGGGTTCGAGTCCCGTTGTACATATTTCACCACCCCCATACGACAATTGTGACTCTTAGCCTGGTGCACATTAAAATTCTGTTCCAGGCAAGTGAATTCAAAAGAACATGAGAACTTTAGGCTTTGATTTTAAGGGATGGTGTTGCTAACCCTAAGCCAAACCTTCCCTCTTACCTCAGGCTTAATATCGGTTAGGAAAACTAGCTGAGGTTTGTGAGTGCGTCAGTCGGTAATCGACTCGAGATCGATTGACGTGGCTGCGAAGCACGCCACGATCAAACCACCGATGATGATAGAGACAATAAGGGTAAAAAATGATTTTGTGACTAACCTTCTCGGGATATTATCAAACAGAATTAATTCTGAGTTTTTTTATTGATTTTTTGCTTATTACATCAACTGTATGGAATTCAAATATGATGTTATACCCAGAAGAAAACAATATGTTGTTAGTGAAGGTTAAAAGAGACTATCTTTTGTTTGGGGGGGGGTTGTTTAGCATTGTTGAGAGGTGTGTGTGTATGTGTCTGTATGTGTGTACGCGTTGGTGGTTCAGTGGCAGAATACTCGCCAACCACGTGGCGAGGAGTTCAGGGTTCGAGCCCCAACCAACGCTTAGTCGCGTAGCAAACCTAGTAAAATAGGAAGGTTAGATGGGTGGGCACGAAGCTAGTGACCCCACCCCATAAAAAGAAACACCACCGCTACTAAAACTTCAAAATTCAAACTTGAAGCTCTATGTTCCATTCGGAAAGCAAAGGAAATGAAACAAAAGCTGTTTGTGTATGTATGTTTGTGGGAATCTTTTGACGATGAGATATATTTTTTTCATAATTTGTACTTTTATAATGTTATATATGTGGAATAAGATACCCACGTACTTTTGTCTGTTGATATACATTCATCTTGTATGAATTTTGTTTGAAGAAAGTTCAACTCATTCTCATGTATAACATGGGAATAGAGCTTTTTATTCATCCTTCAGAAATATGATTGAGGCTCCTTTTTCAATTAATACAACCAACTAGTTTTCTATATGATACCAGTTAGAGAACCACAAGTTGGCAGAAGAAGCATCAAAGATAGGACTTCAGGTGAACATAGAGAAAACAGAGGTGATGAAGATTCCTGGGCAACACCACCAACAGCAACAACAACAGCAGACAACAATCAGCATAAATGGGAGGAACCTGAAAGAAACAACCTCCTTTACCTACCGACCTGGGAAGCATCGTTTCAACTACAGGCGGAAGGAACTGACGAGGATATCAAAGCAGCGAGGATCGGGAAAGCAAGACAAGCTTTCACTACTCTCAAGTCTGTGTGCAGGTCAACAACACTCAGCATCAAAAATAAGATCCGGATTTTCAACTCCAATGTGAAGTCAGTGCTACTATACGGATCAGAGACTTGCACTGCGCGTCATAAAGAGCATCTCAAACAAACTACAGACCTTCATCAACAGTTGTCTTCGCTCAATACTGAATATCGGATGGCCAGAAATGATCAGCAACAGGGATCTTTGGGAGCGAACCAACTAGGAACCGATTGTGAAACAAATAGGCAGGAAGAAATGGAGATGGATTGGCCACACTCTGAGGAAACCAGCAAGTGACATCACTAGACAAGCCATTGCTCGAGTGGAACCCGAAAAGGAAGCGGTGAGTTGGTCGTCAGTGCAAGGGTGACATGGAGGAGGTCATGTGAAGAGGAGATGAAAACGTGTGGGCAGACATGGAGCCAGGTGAAGACTCTAGCAGAGAAAGGAACACAATGGAGACGCACGGCTGAAGCCCTGTGTTCCTCTAGGAACTAAAGGAAGTAATAATAATAATAATGATAGAGAATCACTGGTTTGTGACTTTTCAGCCATGAGCACGGAGAAGCTTTAGATTATGAGGCAATCCTGTTAGATATTGTTGGGTCACTGGAATAGAATCCAACAAACCGATATATAGCACCACGACTGACGATTGTCTTTGACGAGTATTTTCTCTACATCCCATTTCGATAGACTCCATTGATGATTGATGATTTCCCACTAGAACTCCATCCTACTTAGTCCGTCACTAGTGAACGTCTCTAATTGATGTCAGTCACTTTGTGATCTAACTTTAAATAGATCAAATCCCTGAAATTGAACACTTGAAAAAAAAAGTAATTTCAATTGACTTCATTGATCCCATTGTTATTGACAATTAGGAAACTCAAAATAATCGAGCAAAGAATATTCTTTTCGATAAATTCCTCTTCCGGCTCTACAATTATATTATATATATATGTTGGTAAGAATATGAATCTGAAACCAAAGCAGCCCAAGTTACCAACAGTTCCAAAAAAAGGCCTTATTCTTACAGATGCAGTTCCTAGGAGACAACACCAGTGAGATACTAACACAGCGCCTTAGAAATACGGTAAAAAGAGCATTCCCTGCTGCTGAATTACGCTGTATCTTTAAAACCACTCCTCTTCTGCGTTCGGGAGTAAAAGACAAACTGCCTAATTTCGCCTCTTCCATGTGTATCTACCAATTTAACTGCTCCTGTGGAGTGAGCCAGTTAGTTGCATAGGCCGTACAATTAGGCGTGTTTCTCGTCGAATTTCCGAACATCACCCTGCGTGGCTGGTTAAGTAAAGGACAAACAAAATCTATTCGCAGCGCTATTCTGTCTCATCTTGTGGATACAGAACACAAGGTTGACGTTAACCATGCTTTCAGGGTCATTTACCGCCTTAAGAGTTCGACTACTAAATATTGCTGAGGCTGGCTGTTGGGATCCATATTAACAAGCCTAATTTATGCATCCAAAAGAAGTTAGTTCAGACATTATCCTTACCTTGGCCATCTAGGTTTGAATAATCCTGAATTTTTGTGGAATTTCCCTAATTTTAGTTGATATTCTATTCGCTATTATATCTTTATTATTATTATAATTTAAGCATCTTTAATGAACTGTAATTGCATTGATCATACTTTACAAATCGATATTATTTAAAAAACACTAATATTGTTATTGACTACTAATCTAGAATATTCTGTGTATATAAACATAATATATAATTGTAGAGCCGGAAGAGGAATTTATCGAAAGGGGATATTCTTCTTGCTCAATTATTTTGTGTTTTATAGATGTCTGAATTAGGAAACTCTCCAGGGACAGCCTAAGATTAGTGTTTATAAAATTGATTATCGATTATTTCCTTAGGAGTATGATGCTTTGATTGATACACTGTATGCATCTTAGACTATACATAGTAGGAACAATTTTGACGCATACAATGTATAGCAAAATAAAGTTGAAAATAATCATTTCGGTAGAATGTGAGGGGGGTGGGAGTATCTCATTTTATTGATCTCCTATTTTTAATCATCACCAAGGTAATCAATCAACTGATCTCAAAATCATAACGACTATAGGAATCGTGACAAGGAATAATCTGCATTCTAAAAATTCAGTTGTTATTGTATGCGTGTGTGTGTGTGTGTTTTTTAATTAAAAGGGTTTTGATAACATCTCAGTTTATGAAAAGTTTGGTAGGACCACATTCTGGGTTATAATTTCACTAAAAACAAAATTCTCCCTTATTCTCTTCAAAGTGAAATTCAATGCGTCTCACACTCTTTTTTATTCCTTTACGCTCCCAGTGGAACATAGGGCCTTAAGGTGCAGGCTTGAAGTTTCGGTAGCAATGGTGTTTATTTTTACAGGATGGGGTTGCTAGCCTCATGCTCAACCTTCCCTCTCTACCAGTCTTATAGCTGGCTTAACGAGGTAAAGGAGTTCGGGTCCCAGTGGCTCAATGGTCCACGAGCTCGCTAGCCATATAACTAGAAGGTCCTGGGCTCGAACCCCTGTGGGTGCGTACTGTGAAGAGTCCCAGACTAGGACGAAACAGCTGTCCAGTACTCCCAGGTTTTCCAGTGGTTCTCTAACTGATGTCAGCTCATGATGAAATCCTCCATCCAATCAAAAGAGATAATATCACTAATAATAAGTCCGGATAGTATAAATGGAAAATTCGATAGTATTGAGAGAATGTTTCCATGAAGGGTATAAATTATGACGAATAATAATACTAATAATTGTAATAATAAGCAGAGAAAGAAAAAACCAAAGAGGGTTTAGGAGAAGAGGTATGCAAGTTTGACCACGTAGGAAAAGCGTCTGGACGTGTTGTTTTTGGATACAAAGTTTCACTTTAGTCGGTCTTATTGCAACAGCTTCAACTATGTGTAGGAGAAGTAAGCAAACTGTGCGTGATAACGACCACGGAGTTCGGTATATAACCCTGAAAGCTATGTTGATGTCGATGCTATGGCCAGTATTGACCAAGTGTGACAGGATAGAGCTTTTTATTCATTCACTTACCCCCTTGCTGAACCAAGCTGTAAAGTGTTCTCAAACCCATAGACGAAAGTGCCTATATGCATGAAGAAGAGCTAGGGTTAGGTAAGATATCTATCACTTGTTGGGTGAACACTGGACGGCTACTGAAGGATAAGAACAGATTTGCAGAGTAGAAAGTTTTCTTTATCACCCTGATTAAACATTGCGATAGAATCTCCGCAGGA
Source organism: Trichobilharzia szidati (assembly GCA_944472155.2). NCBI lineage: Eukaryota > Metazoa > Platyhelminthes > Trematoda > Strigeidida > Schistosomatidae > Trichobilharzia > Trichobilharzia szidati. Next base: position 49,325,413 of record OX235275.1, on the reverse strand, counting down.
GCATCTCACTTGAATTGTAGACGTAAAAACAAAGGCTTTTTCTCCACCGTTACCATTGTTGGAACGACAACAAATATTATATTTTATAACTGTAAGGACCTGAAGAGGAGAAATTATTGAAAACAATATTCAGCGAAGAGACTCTTTTCAACGAATTTATTATCAAGCTGTACAATCGTATATATATATATATATATATGGTTTTTTTTATTAAGAAATTATATCCGGTGAGGGAATTAGGTCAAAGGTGTGAATACATGAAATAATAATAGTATGAAATGCAATTAAAATATTTGTGATTATAATCATAGTTAAGTGTCAAGTGGCAAAACAATCTATGTCATATATAGAATAATACATAAGGTGTATAGATTTTGGAAAGGGGTGCATAATTATAGGATTAGTAGGCGAATATAAAATGTTACATAACATGGTGTGAAATTTGATAAGATAGAATTCAATATTATAAATTTAAAAAATATAAAAATTAATAATTTTGTGTTTAAAATGACAAGTGGGTCAAGTGGAAAAGATTTAGAGTGAGAATAGTAATAATAATAATGATAATGATAATAATCGTAGTAATAAGGGAAAAGTACATAGAATAACTAAATAAACAAATAAATAAATGTCTATCCCTCTACGGCCAAGGCAGAAGTAGGGATTGTACATACTTCTTTTGTACACAAAGGTCTGGCTTAAAGTCATGAATTGTCAAGGCCTCAGCTGTCTTTCTTTTAACCGACGCGTAACGAAGAAAACGCGGAAAGTTATCATGGATTCTACATATTATCTTGAAATCAGGTCAGGGTTGGCAGAGTGGCAGAAGTCGATCAGGTGTTCCAGAATAGAGCTTCGCACACACTTCCTTTCTCCCTTGTAAAACCATGCAGCTGGAATATGTTCTCGTATCCGTGTGGAAAGCGTCCTCTGACTACGGCCAATGTACCTTGCTCCACAAGAGGAGCAGGTGAACTGATAAATGCACATGGAGGCGGCCAGACCAGGGAGCTTATCTTCTACAGAGGTAGAGAACAACTTGCGGCTAGTGAACGTCATATGCAATTTTGCTGCAAATTATTGAAAAGAATATTCTCCGTTCAGACTGACTTTTAATTCATTATGATATGGGAATATTTCACACTATTAAATCTTACGTAATATATGAAGAATACAAATCCACCCCTAGTAGTAGTGCATTCACAAGGTCTCTTGTCTTTTCACCTTAAATAACCGGCTAGTCGGATTCGGATGAATACTAAACATCTGTTGAAATAAAAGTCAAAATGGTCATTTGCCTTTGACGTTTATACACAACTAGTTATTACAAGCAAACCTATTCGACATATATATTTATATATATGTGTAACAAATAGCTTGAATGTTTTACTTGTATAAGATAGAGAGAGAAAAGGAGAGAGATATATGTGCAAAGGTGAATGATGAACACGTGCTGTAGAAATCGGCACGGTCAAACTAACTTACGACGGAATAATTTTGTAATCTGTTCAATGTCCATAAAGGGTTGGTTAATAATAGATATTATGTAATCTAGAAAATGGATAGCATGGTAAATGTTTTTAAAAGAATGCAACTGACTAAGGATGGAAGACCAAGAATAGATAAAGAGAAACCTTACTAGTTTAGAGACAAGTACGCGCGCACACACGCACATTTACACATGCGAACACTCATGTTATTTCAAAGGAATATGGTAATAAAACAAAAGTGAAGAAAGTGGAATATGCAAAACGGGAAAAGAAAAAAATGTATCGTTTTGAAAAATGTTACCAAAAGATACCCTGCCTTAGATAACCGAAAAAATCATTAGTATTATAGTTTCCTTTAGTTCCTAGAGAAACATACGGCTTCAGCCGCACATCTCCATTACGTTCGGTTCTCTGCCACACGTTTTCACCTCTCTCCACGTTTGACCACATGCTCTCATCTCCTCCTCCATGTTACCAACTCGCAGTTTCCCATTCAGTCGGATTCCACTCGAGCAATGGCCTGGCGTGTGTCATGTCACTCACTTGATGATGGTTTGTTTTCTCAGAGTATGGCCAGACAATCCACCTCCATTTCTTCCTGCATCAATTTGTTGCAGGATTGTGGATTTAAGTTTTAACCGCTGACAGATATACACCTACGGCGGCTAGCCAGCCTTTCCTAAGTCTACATTTTGCAGTAGGTATTACGGGGTTATACCTCTGTGGAAGGAAGGGTAGACACTAAACTCCAATAGCAGAGAAAAAGATAAGAAAGAAAAACACCCAACTGTAGAAAAGAAAAAAGTGTTTATTTGTCCTCCCATTCAAAGGAGATGCAGTGTCAAAAAAGATTGACAAAAGACTGAAAGGTGCAATAAAAAGAAGCTTCCCGGCAGCAAAACTCATAACAGTATACAACACCACTCCCTCCATAATCCACTCAAAACCGGATAAATGCCCTGCTGATGTCACCTCCAACTGCTTTAATGAATTTACGTGCACTTTCGGGAGCAAGTACATTGGAAGGACAGAAAGAAGGGCTTCTATCCGGTTTTCTGAACATATTCCAAGAAACCTATGCCTGAAAGGAAGCAAATATTCTCAGAGTGCAATTACCAGACATATTGTTGATACCGGACATCTCGTAGAGACTTCTAAGTCCTTCAAAATATTAAATAGACAAAGGACAGCAAATTTATTACGATTTACAGGATTTTCATCATGAGCTGACATTAGTTAGAGAACCATTGGAAAACCAACAGGGAGTACTAGACAGCTGTTTCGTCCTAGTTTGGGACTCTTCATCAGTACGCACCCACCGGGATTCGAACCCAGGACCTTCTGGTTACTCCAATTTATTATTTCTTTGAGTTTCACTCACACTCCTAGCTTAAGAATTATCTATAAATAATCAAACATACACGAGTCATAAAACATGTTTATACACGTATATCTTAAAACATACTTCACAAATTTTTTAGGCGTTTTCGAAAGTATCATATCTAAGCATACTTACATGCATACATACGTGCACATGACATCTGATACTATGACAACAACAATTTCTCTAGGCGTCTAGCTGTTTATACCCTGGCTTGTTATTATTGACGAAACAATTACACTGAGAATTAGAAAATATAGTCAGTCAGTCAATCACAGTCAGTCATCTCTCAGCGTTACATTTCGTGACTCATGTCAAAATTTTGTCTGCAAGTGTGTGTCTGTGTGTATGTATGTGGGTGGGTGTGGTATCCTTCCTCAAGAAGATATAATTCTACCAGACGATGAAAAATATAAATGAAACAATTCAAAAACCTTATTCAGATTCTCAGCACGGATTTCATCACTGCTCACTATGTGTCCAGTCAATAAATCATTAAATGCAAAGAATTCCCCGTTTCTATTAACTTTATTAAACTTCTCATGACTCATGATACATTGACTGAAAGGTTAATTTGTCTTAGTTTCAGGTTATCAACACAAAGGTATACAAAGGTAAATCCTACTCTGATGCGCTCATTGAAGCTGGTGTCCCCCAAGGTGCTGTACTCTCCCCACTTCTCTTTCTTTCTATCTACATGACTCACCATCTTCAAATGGGTTCGAATCCCGGTGGGTGCGTAGTGCTGAAGAGTCCCAAACTAGGACGAAACAGCTGTCCAGTACTCCCAGGTTTTCCAATGGTCCTCTAACTAATGTCAGCTCATGATGAAATCCTGTAACCAATCAAATCCCTACAAACCAACACTTGAAGGACATTAATTTTGTTTAATATGCTGACGATTTGACTGTATCTTTGCCTGTCAAGTGTCAAAGTGACTTCTCCAAACTAAATGGCTCTTTATCAGAAATCAGCCAGTGGTCCAAGGAAAACGGTCTTACCTTAAACCCTTACAAATGCCAAACAGTCAATTTCACCTTTAGTCATAAATCCGACCTAAACAAACTGGTTAGCACTCACGAGGTGTGCAACATAGATGACACTGAAATAGAAACCAAGTCGGAAGTTAAATACCTAGGCGTCATTCTATCTGCTGATCTGTCCTGGTCGTCTCATATCTTGACGATTTCTAAGAAAATATTCCGTCTTACCCTCTACATCAAGAAGTTAAAACATTCTGGTATAACCCAACCCTTACTCCTACAATTCGTTAATTCTCGCATTCTGCCTATTATTCTCTATAGTTCCCCCTCAGTTTTTCCCTGGCTACCGAAGAGAGACTATAACATATTATGCAGGATGTTAAAGGTTGTCAGCAGGGTAAGCAATGTGCCACTTAACCAGCTTGGTAATATTCTGGTCGACAGGCACATGGAGTCATGTGAAAAATGGGCTAGATCCATTCTATCTAACTCACACCACCCTCTTCATTCACAACTCTCCTTTTGTATTTCATCAGGCAGAACCAGAAGCCTATATAGAAAACGATATGCTCGCAATGGCAAGTACAAAAACTCAACCATACCCTACTTAGCTCGTGTTCTGTGCGATAAAGAAAGCATTAGGCGTGACACCTATAATTCATTAAATAGTCATTAGTACAACTGGATCTCATCTTTCCAACCCACTTCATCAATAGGTACAATATTTCCTTTCTTTCTGTTCCTTTTCTCTCTCTTCTTTTTACGTTATGTGCTGCTTTGTCTCTTTCTCTCGCTAACTCCAGTAAATATGACAGCTCCCACTTTTCTAACACCTTCAAACACTGTTTCAGCTTTACCTTTGCTACTGAACATGCCAATGTATTGTTGTAATAATGAACTGTGGTTTCCTTAACCTATGTAGAATTCTATTTATTGATAATGTACTAACTGGATGCAATACTGTAGTGAAATGCTGAGAATTCCATTCTGTATCACAAGTACTGTTTTGAAATGAAGAAAATTATTATTATTATTATTATTATCAGGAATGATTTCAGACACAGATCCTAGAACAGCCGCGTTTTGATAGGAACACGTTTTAATTCAAGCCATGCGGGAAGTACGGGTTTGATTCCCGGTCTACATGTAGTCTCAAATATCGCCTAGTTCACTAGCCACTAGTAAGCCGGTGAAAATAGAGGAAGATTGGGCGTATGGCTAACAACCTCACCCAGTTAAAACACGTCACCATTACTGATACTTCAGAGCCTAGAAATTGAAGGTATAGGAATGAAAACACGTAATTCACCAACAAGGCATTCAACTGTCAATTTTTCCCCTTTACATTCCCAGTGGAACATAGGGATTTAAGCTAGAGGCTTGAAGTTTCGGTAGCAGTAGTGTTTATTTTTAAGGGATGGGGTTGCTAGCCGCCTCATGCTCAACCTTCCCTCTTTACCAGTCTTATTACTGGCCTAGTGAGGTGTAGGAGTGCGTCGGTGGCGGGGGATCGAACCCCATCGAACCACATGAGGCGTGGTTGGTGAGCATTCTACCGCCGTGTCACCGACGCACTCAACTGGAATAGAAGTCAGTAATTATAAGATATTGAATTCCAAGGGATCTGATGGATGGATGAGTGGAATACAATATGTTCTCTTCATAACCTCACGTTACTAGACCCGATTCCTTCTGATGATTCAGCAGCTGATTAAATTATTAAAACACCTCACAAACCCACCTACTTATGATTATATTATTAGTATTCTTCCTTTGAGTTGCAGGTGGAACATAAGGCTTTATCAGCACACCTTTATAGTAGACTGTTCCCTGCTATCATTTTTGGCTGGCTTGTGAAGACTGCTCACTATGAGTCTAGTCAGAAAAAAAATCACTAAATGCACAAAAGTTGGCAAAGAGTTCTCCGTTCTTATTCACTTTACTAAACTTCTCTTAACTCATGATGAGTTCTCTTCCTGTGATGTTTATTTTCAGTTTCTCCGGCGTCAACATCATCTATCATCTGTCTAGCCATGGTCTTGTCCATTACTGCTTACAGTTGTCTGTAGAAGGACTCCTTTGTTCTCTGCTGCATATGAATTTGTTTGTAGGAGAGTAAAAATTAGGCACTTGTGTAACTTTCCAACCTTTTCACTTGAATCTTGTTCTCAAGATCCTGGAAAAGATTTTTTCCCACCGGTTGTAAGAGCCTTCAATGCTTTTGGTGAAATCATAATGGCCACATCATCAATGTGTTCATGATTGTTGTCTGAATGACCGTAGTAGATTACTGACTCGCCTGTTACCGTTTTCGAGAGGTCACTTCCATACCGTATGTTGTCATTTCCTTTTCAGTTTGAGTAGTCTTACGAGCCACGAACTTTGTGCAGACATTCCATGTGCTCCTAAGTATGTTTCGCTATCATCGAATGAAGACATATCAGTTGAATGGCTTTCCGAAGGTTTTCATCAGCCAGTGTTATCTTTCCTTTTTTGATGTAGTTGTGTTCTCTGAGCTGGATGGTTTATTTGCAAAGCTTTCATTGCTATACTAGGCGAAATTTTCAGCGCATGCTTCAGTTTGAAGTGAGCTTCGCGAATAAACCATCCAGCTCAGAGAACACAACTATGTCAAAATCATCCACCTGAACCAGAAATCTTCTCCATCATATCATCTGTCCTTCCCTGATTCCACTTCCAGGCTTTCCACGCCCCAACCCTCCCTCTTTATCCGGGCTTGGGACCAGTAAGAAAACTAATGAGCTAGTAATCTAGGCGAGAAGTCAGACAAGGGTGCTTATTATCACCAATGATATTCCTAATTGTGATCGACTAGATTATGCGTCAGACAGTGGGAAACGAGAAGACAGGGATATCCTGGACCGACGTGAAGAACCTAGAAGACCTGGATTTCGCGTGTGGATGATTTATGTTTGATGTCACACAAAATCGAAGACTTACAAGCGAAAACCGACAAAGTGGTCGAAGAAGCTGGCAGCCAAGACAGGACTCCAGGTGAACACAGACAAGATGGAGGTTATGAAAATAACCAACCAACAACAGCAACACCCAGCGCCAATCACCATCAACAGAAGGGATTTGAAAGAGGTTACTTCATTCACTTATCTAGGGAGCATTGTCTCAACTACAGGAGGAACGGACGAGGATGTCAAATCGAGAATCGGGAAGGCGAGAAACACATTCATCAACTTGAAACCAATCTGGAAATCTTCGTCACTCAGCATCAACAACAAAATGATTCGGATTTTCAATACAAACGTCAAGTCAGTCAGTTCTTCTATACGGATGGATCAGAAACTTGGCGGATCACAAAGAATATTTCCAACAGCCTGTTGCAGACCCTTATCAACAACTGTCTTCTCTCTATACTGAAGATCAGATGGCCGGAAAGAACAAAAACCAACAAGAAACTATGGGAACAAACGAAACAAGAACGAATCGCCCAACAAATATGCAGGAGAAAGTGGAGATGGATTGGACACTCGCTGAGGAGGCCACTGGGTGACATCGCGCATCAGGCCAGTGCTCGAGTAGAACCCAAAAGGGAAGCGTCGAGTGGGACGTCAGTGCAAGGGTGACATGGAGGAGATCGTGTGAAGAGGAGCAGAAACAGTATAGACTAACATGGATGCAGGTGAAAAAGTACAGCAGAAGACAGAAGCAAGTGGAGGCGTGCAGTTGAAGCCCTATGTTCCACTAGGAACCCAAGGGAACAATAATAATAATATTCCAAATCCTTCGTCTTCTACCTTTACAAATCTTTAATTTTACTGCTAACATTTTTAAAGCAAGCTAACAGATGTTGGTTAATCTACTTCAATAGATAAATTATTTCTTTGTTTCCATACTAGTATGAATCAACACCCTGTACCTTGATGCTTAAACGAACAGTTTGATAGAAGATAACTGTCTGTGTTTGTTGTATATATATTATTATACCTTCAGTTATGAGGCATGAACACTGGAAGGATTAATGTATCTATGTAGGTGTGTGTTCATGTCTATCTATGTATGGTTCTTGTAAAATAGTCTACATTTAGTCAAGATAACATAAGGCATAGTATGATGTCTATATGATAATCTTTTTACACACCTGTTTTTTTTAATGTAAAAATCCTTATCCACTCTCTGGTTTTTATCCCTATCACAATCTGTTTAGTATATATATATTCGCTTTTAAATCTATATTAAGAGTGTAAGATAATACTGAGATGTATTCATGGTATAAAAAGTCTTTATTAGATAATTTATAGTGATGTTATCTTTCTTCTGAATAAAAGGGGACGATTCTTATCGGTTGTCCTTTGAGTTCTAAGTGGAACAGGGAGGCTTCAATAGCACGTAGGAATCTCATTTTCACCTGCTTCCACGTCTGCCTACATGCATTCATCTCCTCTTTGCATCACCTCCTCCTGCATGTCCCTGGCTCGACGTCTCCTATTCAATTGGGTTCCACTCGAGAAATGGCCTGGCGTATCATGTCACTCACTTGATGATGGTTTGTTTTCTCAGAGTATGGCCACAATCCACCTACATTTCTTCCTACATATTTGTTATACAATTGGTTCCTGTTGGGTTGATTCATTGCCGGAGATCCCTCCATATTGCTGATCTTTTCTGGCTGGCCATCTGATCTTGAGTAGTATTGAGCGAAGACAGCTGTTGATGAAAGTGTGTAGTTTTTTCGAAGTGGCCTGTTGCGACGCTACGCGGTGTAGTGCGGCGCCGAGTCTCTGATCCGTGTAGTAAGTAGCACTGACTTCACATTGGGGTTGAAAATCAGGATGTTATTTTCATTTTTATGCTGAGTGCTGTTGATTTCCACACAGAGTTGAGAGTAATGAAAGCTTACCTTGCTTTCCCGATCCTCGCTGCTTTGACATCCTCATCAGTTCCGTCGGCCTGTAGTAGAAGACGATCTTCAGCTAGGATAGAAATGTATAAGGCACGTCCTAACCATCTCAATCGGTGTGACTTCACAACCTCGTCGACTGATTTCCCATCCAACTCACCTAGCACTCGACCTATACTTCACCGAAATATTGCTCACCATGTTATACAACTTAAGACAGGAGAGAGAACTCAGGCAGCTATGGTCAAAGACAGACAGCTAGCCAGCCTTTTGATGCCTTCCACCCTCAGTGGCCATGTCTGACAGTCAAGAAGGAGGACAGGGCGAACTGCTGAGCAGTACACACGTCCTTTGATCAACAGCCAGTCGCATATTATATCTACGACATAGATAGCCTACGTTGGTATATGCCAAACGAGCCCTCTGTATCCGTGCTCAAATTTCGTCAGTAATCAACCTGTTGGGTCTGATGCAACTTCCCTCCCTAAATAAGTGAAGTGGTCAACACGCTCTACCATCACTTCACTCCCTCCATATCTTTAATCTAGGAGTGAGTCAATGTGGTGCAGTCCAGTCCTGTAGCATCATCTTACATTTGACAGTAAGAGCGAAGCGAATGCCAAATATTCGAAGATTCCTGCTCCTCAAGGTGTTCAGAAAACTCAGCTGGATTTTGTCAGCATCTTCACCTAGCAGGGAGGACTATATCATCTGCATATTCGAAGCCAACGAGATTATTCCCGGATAGTTGCAAGTCAATACCTAAGTCGCTGGAGTCACTTATGGTTAAAAGTCTATTAGTACAATCTATGATGAAATAGACAGAAATGGGGACAGTGGGCATCCCTCACTGACAGACACCACTAGTTGTCACCAATTCAGATGACAACTGTCTATAGGCTGGCTGTTTGCATGAGTACAAGTAGAGTGCCTTGATCCGTGTGATGTATTTAAGAATTGTTAATATGACGCTGTGAGCTATGAACTTACTAAATTGCTTTCTAAAGGGAACTTTGGTGAAATTTCACTTGTCGAACAGTGAACATTGCTAACTGCTAAGTAACTTGCAAATTGTGAATTCGATTGATGGTAACACAAATCGTCTAAGTAGAGCTAACCAGAAGTCGGCAGGGCTGAAATGATTCAGTTCTCTGAGCTGAGTAAAGCGGGGTACACAGCTGATGAGTTCAGCCCTCCCCCCTCCAAACGAGAGGAAAGACCGTCCTGCTAGCAAGGACTACTGTGATTGATAATAACAAGGTATGCAACTAGTTATCTCAATTAATTAGTAGCATGTAGTACTATGCAAATAACTAGTAGAACTACTCATTTATTCCCCAGTGGTTGTGCTACAAATGTAAGATTACCTGTTGGCTTTTGATTACTAAATTGGAACTCATGTCACGGGGAAAAGAGATCTACTGATTATCCATTCAGTCCAATAATTATTTATTTAGGAAGTCAGCTGTCCAATGTCATACTTATTTCCTTCCTATTGATTTCCTCACTGACAACTTTGTTGCCTGTCTGACATATGACATAGAAAGTAAGTAATCTTACACAGCAGTTATTCTCAAACTTCCTAGATGTGTTCTACAATGAGGTTGCCACTAGCCTCACATTCAGCCTTTTTTTCTTTTCTGGGCAACGATTGGTAGTGAGTTGGACGAGAATCGAATCCAAATCTCTCACCAACGTGGAAATTATTATGAATTATTGGTTAGTGAATGGTAATCGTCCTACTTAAACAGACGTTTCATCTTTTGAACATCAAGTAGGTAGTTACCTCGGTTCTAGTGAACAGTCGTGACCAGTAGGGGGGGTACAGTAGATCAAGTGTGAGGACAAATACTTGCCACTGCTGACCATTGGCTAGTAGTCACGATATATATTGTGAATTGGCAAAAGTTGGAATTCATGGGCTAGCCACTGGATCGGGTCCTAATGGCCTTGTAACCAGAAGGTCCTGAGTTCGAACCCCGGTGGGCTCTTACTAGGCCTGCGAAATAGCTGTCTAGTACTCTCAGGTGGTTTCCCAATGGTCCTCTAACCGATGTCAGTTCATGATGTAATCCTGTAACCAATCAGTCAAATCCCTACAAACCAGAACTTACTTGAATGTTGGTTAATTCGTTCGACGGTTGACTGATACAGACTCGAATCACATACATCATTATTACTTCACTAAGTGCTATGTTGTGTGCTAATGAATGTATGCGTGTGTGCACGAGAGAAACAGATAGAGACAGAGCTTTAGACGTGTTAAGAATCATGTTGGTAAGGCTCGAAGTTTAAATCTGTAATAAATGATAATAATGTCGAATAAACACCTACCATATATTTTTTTCCCCGAAATATGCACCGGAATCATTTTAAAATTGACTTTTTCATTGACATTATTTTTGCACTAATGAACTTTCCCGTGAAATGTGTTTATACTATAATAGAAAAATAATATCTGTCATAATCTATATGTATTTGTGTATTAATGCATGTGTGTGTGTGACGGGGCACGTGTATCAGTGCAGCCAATATCTTGTCTTGTTTCTAGACCATTCAGCCATTTATAATATGTTATGTGTTCTGTAGCTAAACTGTGTTATGCGATGATAGTGTTCCACTGTGTCTAGGCAAAAAGTCCTCTCGAAACTCTGGGGTGCATAGGTGACGATGGCAAACCATAGCCAACTGAAATAGAGAAATCATGGAAGGCTTTCAATCTACTGTTGAAATCAATGTGGTGATCCACAGAGCTAAACGTTATGTAAAATAGTACTTGTATAAGCTTTATATACAGGTCATGGGTGTCACCAACAGAATTTCTAACAGATTACTGTAAACTCTTATCAACAATTGCCCTATTCATCGCTTCGATACTGGAGATGAGATGGCCAGTTGGGCAGAAAGGATAATAATCAAGGAACTCCTCAGAGGATTGAACGAACCAAGCCGTTCAATGGAACCTGAAGTGGAAGTGACCAGTCGGACATCGTCTTCAAGGATGATATTTAAAAGATCGTGGGGAGAGGGCACGAAAGCTAGTGTAAAGACAGTCGTGGGGAGTGGGTATAGAACTGAGTAGATTGGAGATGTTCTTGTGACAAGGAATGAATACCAGTAATGACTAGAATTGAAGTTGATCAGATGGAAGTTGTTAAGCTTTTGTATATATGTGTGTATCAAAAGTGTATCAGTCACGATCTCGAAGGAAGTAGTGCTTGTGGTTCAATTGGAGGAATCATGTCGTTTTAGTTATGCCGATGGCGATATATACTGCAAATTGGCAAAAGTTAGAATTCATAGGTCATATGCTAGTGGCTTAGTGATCAATGGGTCCTCCTCGTAACCTTAAGGCTGTAGAATTGATCCTGTCTCTGGCTTCCAATGGGTTCTCTAACCTATATCAGTTCATGATTTAACTAGGTATCAGTCAGATTATTACAAACGAACATTTGAAAATTAATGCGTAATTGTTGCAGCCGAAATAACTAAATACTCTTCAAACGGTCTGGAAAGTTTATTTTCAGTGATATTTGACTAAAGTCGGCAGTGAATTGAAACTGAAACTGGAACTTAGTATGTCAAACTAGTGAAGTTCTCTGTCAGTAAATAGATTGGCTGCACGACTGGATAACACTCAGTAGCTACACCATATCTAAACAGTTCTATCTTTCATAGAATCAATAATAAGTTAAGAGTAGTTTTCTACAACGCCCTCACTAAAACAATATTTTTCCTGTAATTTACCTAGAGGTACTACTCCTTTCTAGGATTCAGCAGTGCGTTTTCATTCTACTAGGTTATCTGCAATCATCTCCAACTGGCTCCACAACTAGCCCCCACCCCAAGACAAGCTTTCATTTCAACAACATCACATGATCTGCTCCATATCATCGTCAAAGTGACGCCCAAATAGGTTCCCCTTGATAGCCTGCCCTGTGTGTGTGGTGTCTTTTGAGTATCTTTTCAGAATATGTCTGATTTGTCTCCATTTCCTTTCTACACCTCTGTCATTCAGTAGGTTCCTTTCCGCTAGTTCTCACGCAACACTTGTGTGAACCACATAAAAGCAGTGACTGACTGAAAATACATCACACTGATGAAGTCATTCTTCTCAAACTAATGCAACCAACCAGGTGAGAGCCAAAAGAAGAGTTGTCATCTGAAGTGGTGACAACTAGTGTATTGGTGTCAGTGAGGGATGCCCACTGTCCCCATTTCTGTCTAATTTCATCATAGATGTACTAATAGACTTAACCATAAGTGACTTCAGCGACTTCAGAATTGACTTGTTACCATCAGGGAATAATCTCGTTGACTTAGAATCTGCGGGTGATATAATACTTTTAGGTGAAGATACTGACAAAATCCAGTTGAGTTTTCTGAACACCTTGAGGAGCAGGAATCTTCGAATATTTGGCATGCGATTCGCTCCTACTGTCAAATGTAATATGATGCTAAGGGACTGGACTGGACTGGACTACATTGACTCACTCCTAGATTAAAGATACGGAGGGAGTGAAGTGATGGTAGAAGGTGCTGAGCACTTCACTTATTTCGGGGGTAAGTTGCATCAGACCCAACAGGTTGATTACTGACGAAATCTGATCACGGATAGAGAAGGCTGGATTGAAATACGTCAAATTACGGCATCACTGGCGTAGACTTGAAATACGACTGGTTGTCGATCAAAGGACGTGTGTACTACATAGCAGTTCGTCCTATCCTCCTTTATGTGTGTGAGACATGGCCACTGAGGGTGGAAGGCATCAAAAGGCCGGCTAGCTGTCTGTCTTTGACTATAGTTGCCTGAGTTCCCTCTCCCGTGTTAAGTTGTATAATACAGTGAGCAATATTTCGGTGAGGTATAGGTCGAGTGCTAGGTGAGCTGGGGGAAGGGGAAATCAGTCGACGAGATTGTGAAGTTGCACCAAATGAGATGGTTAGGACGTGCCTCATGTATTCCTTTCCCGGCTGTGGATCGTCTTCTTTGATGGGCAATGTTAGCTGACTGATATAGGATGGATCAGGTTGCAAAAGAGCCAGTGGTGATGGTCAAACCAAAACATATCTTCATCAGTCAATGAAATCCAAAATAGTTACTTTAAGTCAGCTAGCCGGCCACGTAGGGAGGTGTAGACTTCCTAATTGGTTGGAGTCCTCAGGATGATAAGAACCAGTGAAGGCTGGAGACATTCGGTGATATGGCTCAAAATCGTCGTTGTCAATGGCTGGCACAGATGCATTCACTCTTTGTGATTTATAATATCCAATAAAATTCTATTGTTCTTCCATATTACTATTCTTTTTGCCTCACTCTCATTTCTGTTTATTATCTCTCTCTCTTTAGAATCTCTCTTTACCTAATGTCTTCTCTTGCTTTGTGTACTACATGGAGGGAGTGTGGCAACTCGAACTGCTGCACATCTGTGCAAAGTTCTACATTGAAACCAGTCAGTCAGTCAATGACCTGACCTGGCATTAATGTTAGCGTTACTTGAACTATATTGTCGACCATATACGCAAAGACGTGTAATCACTAACTCCAACTTTTTCATTGATGAAATAAAGCTGGTTTTCAGGGTTAAAACCCCGATAGTTGTCAGTGTCTCTCTCCCATATCTATCAGTTATAATAATATGATATGGTGTAAAAGATTGAAAGACACCAGAAAATAACAGAGTATTACTCCTCAGTAATAAGAACACATGAAAATTCATAAAACGTTGAGTAAAAATTGTTTTTTAACTGTATCATAGCCAGTAAGCACCAGGGACTAAGTTATACCTTTCTTATAATTCCTTTATATTCCTTCGAGTGACACATGAGACTTCAAGCTTCAAAGGTTTAATAGCAGCGTCACTATTTTGTCTGCACTTCTCGTCTTCTCCCGGCTAGACGAGGTTTAAGACTGTGCCCCTAACCACCGCCATGTGGACTATGTACATTCTACCATTGAAGCAACCTAAAAATTAACACTTGAAGTTTAATCCAATACTTACAAGTGACTGACTGACTACAGGACGACGTCGCCTGAAATTCTAATGAGAAGTTGTGACTACTGGGGTCCGCTAACTAGGGTATAAGACAAATACTCGTCAATGACACTGGCTGACTGTGGCATTATTCCCCCCCCCAAATTCATGAGCTGACCATTTAATTCAACCCTCTCCCCTCCCCAATGGTTGAATGATCAACCAGCTGGTCACCTTGTAACTTGAAGGTCCTCGATTCAATCCCCCTGGTGGGGTAATAAGTGCGTACTGCTGAATTGGAGTCACAATCTAGGACGAAACAGTTGTCCTGTAAGTACCACTGACTTATTTATATATTACTAACCAGAACAATTTAAAAGATCCAAATTAATTTCATAGTTTAGTTTGGTAGGCAGGCAGGATTGATTACAGAAAGCCGGTTAGTGGTGAAAACAAATTTCAAAATAAACACTTAGGCGCCCATTCATATTGATTTTAAAACTTTGTGTGTTGTCCTGCCTTGTCAAGCTTGTGAAAAAAGTATGTGAAGATGTTTTCAACTTCATTTGAACGAAAACAACAATAATCATAATAATAATAACAATAACCCATGGTTTAGAGATAACAAATTTTTCAAACGTCAAACTCTACTAATGTCAACAACAAAAATATATAGTTATTTCACTGATAATCAATAATAAATCAATAAGTCAATCAATATATGTATATAAATATATATGTATATATGTATGCAATCCACATATTTGAACATAAGAAACTGAAGATACTTTTCTTTAACTTGCTGTATTTCATGGGATTGTCTATCTGTGTATGTATGTGCGTAGGTGTATGCGTGTGTGTGTGCGCGCGTGCGTGCGTGCGTGTTTGTGAGGATGTATGTGCGAGAATGCACAAGAAGAAAAAGAGAAGCAAAACAATTTTATCGATTGTGTTACCTATATATGATCGAATACCAGTATATCTGTATCGCGGAATTCCATTAGACAACTTGATACGTAGATATATAGATAAGTGGAACAAATTGAAGCAAACACCCTGGCAGAATGTTGTACATTCCATGTGGTGGTAGTATGTGTGTGTGAAGGAGTTTATAGACAAGAAATGAGAAAGAATTTCACACAGACAGAAAACAAGTTTTCTAGAAAAAACAATTATGTTTCTTTTCATTATTCAATTGATGTGATGTGTAGTTAGTTTTAAATTAGTGTATATGGGTCACTAGAATGGGAAGCGAAAATTAACTAGTTGACAGATGAGACTAACCATGATGACAGAAATTCAGGTGCATCAGTGGCACAGCGCGGTTAGGACTCTCACTGACCATGCACATGGTCCGGTGGTTTGATCCTCTGCCGACGCACACCTGATATCAATGGTCCACCTGCGAAAGTTGGGCTACAGATATCACATGCTGAAAATTCCATACTTATACCAAAATTAGGGTGGGGAGTTAAGCTATAATCAAAAATATAAAAAACAAATATTTGTAGTTCTGATTGCGTTGACTCAGAAATGGACTTCCTGAAAGCCACGCTCGCAGAAAACGGTTACCCGAACAGAAACACGAAAGATAAGCAGTCCAAACTGGTCATTGACTCAGTTCCAAAAAAAACCTTATTCATGAAACTGGAATTCAAAGGTGATCAAGCTTCAGATATACTCAAAAACCGTCTGTCTAAAGCAGTCAGTAAGACGTTCTTTGCAGTAAAATTCCAAATGACGTTCACCATCCACAAGCTGTTCTCCATCTTTGTAAAAGATAAGCTCCCTCGTCTGGCTGCCTTCATGTGCATTTACCAGTTCACCTGCTCCTCTTGTGGGGCAGTGGTACATTGGCCGTAGCCAGAGAACGTTTTCCACACGGATACGAGAACATATTCCAGCAGCATGGGTTTACAAGGGAGAAAGGAAGTGTGTGCGAAACTCTATTCTAGAACACCTGATCAACTCCTGTCACTCTACCAACCCTGACTATAATTTGTAGATCACCTGTCGAATGCAACCTAACTTGCTGCATCTTCTTCGTTATAGACTTCTAATGATAGCAGAGGCTTTGGACATTCACAAATTTAAGCCAGACCTAGGTGTACAAAAGAAGTATGTACAACCGTTATTTCTGCCTTGGCCGTAGAAGGGTAGACATTTATTTATTTTTATTATTATTACCATTACTATTATTACTGTCCTCACTGTGAATTGTTCTCATTTGTCCCACTTGTCATTCTAAATGCAAAAAGTTTTTAAAATCCTCAATTCCGTCTTATTAAATCTCACACCATTTTATGTAACGTTTTATATTAGCCTACTAATCCTCACTGGCTACTGGCCCCATTCAGGTAGGTAGTTACCTGGGGTTCTAGTGGGAAGTCGTGACCAGTAAGGTGCAGCAGGTCGGGTGTGAGGACAAATACTCGCCGTAGACATTGGCTAGCGGATGGGCTATATCGTGAATTGGCAGAAGTTAGATTTCATGAGCCATTGGGTCGTGTCCCAGTGGCTTAATGGTCCACTAGCTCGCCTTGTAACCAGAAGGTCCTGGGTTCGAACCCATTGTGTTGTGGGTGCGTACCGCTGAAGGGTCCCAAACCGGGACGAAGCAGCTGTCCAGTACTGCCAGGTTTTCCAATGGTTCTCTAACCAAGGTCAGCTCCTGATGAAATCCTGTAACCAATCAACCAAATCCCTACAAACCAATACTTGAATACTAATCTTATAATTATTTTCCCCCCTTTTCCAATATCTATGCATCTTATGACACTTACTGTTTTGCTACTTGACATTTAACTATGATCATAATCACAAATATTTTATTTGCATTTCATACTACCACTATTATTATTATTATTTCATGTATTAACACCTTTCATTACAGATAATGTAGATAGATAATGCATAGGATAATGTACATTCATCTGATTGTATTTGATCAATAACACTCATATTATTATTTCTGAATGTACATTATCCTATATTGATTTTTATTCAAATGTCTAATCATCAATTCCACTTATGTATGTAAATGAAGGAAAAAAGTTGTGTTAGTAGTGCCTTGATATGATGACTATGAGCAGCAATAGATTGTGCTTGAAACGTGGTCGCATCAGTTAATATTACTTACTGTATAACACTCCACTGTGTGATTTATCAAAATAAAATCTTATCTATAATGGAGTTATGCTCTACCACCAGAGTGCCCAAGTTTTATACTTATATCTAGATTGTATGGGCCTGTTGTTTGGCTCCATCTTGGTAGTTCACCTCGTAACTTAAAGGTCATGGGATTCGATCTCCAGTAAGATGATGGGTGCTTACTGGTGAGGAGTCCCCCTAAACTAGAACCTGACGGCTGTTCATCATCACTCTGTGGTTTTCACAATTTAACCTGGACAAAATTCAAACCAACACCCTATTGATTTTAAATATCCAGAATAGAGTTAAGTTATGCTTCTCTAAAATATTTTTTATCTTTTTCTGTCTGTTCAATAATTTATCCGCTTTTAATTTCCTCAAAAAATGTGTGTCACATTCCAAAATTTATCAAAATAATTAGTCGTGTGATTTTTTCACAATTTTCAAAAAATAAAAATGTCTGAAGGTTGTTTCTCTATTTTCTCTGCATTATTATTATTATTATTATTATTAATTCAGTCACGTTCATTACACTTTTTTCGAAGGGAAAGGGGTATGGCGAACAGGAAAAAGACAGAAATGTGTGTGCGTTTGTGTGCATGTATGTGTGATTGTGTCTATTCAGTTTTTCTTCGCATTAGGGTGGAGAAGAAATATCAGTTTGTCTGAATGCAGGGAGGGAGTGGGGGGGCGAGGAAGACGCCATATATTTCAATATATATCCAGGGCAATCAATCACTAACATCATATAATCTCCAATCTAATTTATTCTGTTCTGTTTTTGGGTGTCTTTGATTTGTTTTGTAGTTTGTTTGTTTTTCTTTCAAGGGAATATGATTTGAAGATTGTTCAGTGTCTCCCTTGTGGTTTAATATTCGCTAGTGGATGTCATCATCCAACATCCTTGTGCTAACTTCTGCACTGACCAACGTGACTATTCCCATTGTTATAAGAATAGAACTTGTGCACTATGGTAGAGCATAATTTCATTGTGGATAAAGTCGCACAGTGTTGTTATGCACTAGAATTTACTGATGGCTCCATTTCGAGCACAATTTATTACTGCTCATAATCACATCAGGACACAACTCAAACAACTTTCTAACGTCGCTTAAAAAATTCCATTTCACCGTTTGACTTGATTGGTAGTAGTATTTTCCATATTTCCAGGTATGAGTGATGAGTCATTCCTACTGCACTTGTTGGGTGGAGACTCGATGAACCAGCATTCAGTAATTAACCACCTCTATCTGCATCCACCTACCTATATTACTTTTTAGAATTTTCATCCTCTCCCACCACCCTATTGTGTGGTTGTGTGTTAATGCATGCAGTGCGATTGCTGAGTTCCTCTTTCTAAATTACTTATCTTCGTGGGATCAATCATTCTGACCTTAGCTCAATTCTTATGTTCTGATAATCCCACCACTCCCGATCTACTAGTTTGACTGGCCTATATAGTTGACCTCACTCTTAGTCATTGCAAGGTATTTTTATAAATTATATTATTTTGTTTCATTGGGCTAGCTTACAAGGAGCTTTAAGCTACAGAGCTTGTCGTAGCTGAGTGAGTTTGTAGGTTTGAATGGCACCCTAATTCCTGCTTTGTTGAGAATCCTACGTAGGGAGTGTCCCAGATATCCCCTCCTTATATAGTAAAACTGCGGGTAGATGCCTTATATTCTCTCTTATTTATGTTATCATTATTAGTTTCACCATTATTTTTATTTTGGTCTTTACTGATCTTCCTAATGAATTTTATATGATAGATATTTGATACCAACGCTTCTTCTATCTGTTTCATTTCATCATTTAAGTCTTTTTTGTACTATTTAGTGCTACTGCTCAGTTTGTTAGACACTTAACTAAACCTGCCTTCACAGACAGATAACGGATGAGATGAATTAAAGTCTAAATATCTATTAGCAGAATGCGTTGGTTTTTTATAAACACTAGTGTGCAGTTTACCTTCTTCTGTTCGTTTTATTTTACAATCTAACATCATAGCTAATTGTCCTTGTTCCTTTTCCGATTCAAATGTGAATTTTATTCCCTGTACTAGTGAGTTTATATATGTGTGTGTGAAGAAGCTAGAGATACGTTCTATTTTTAACACTGTGAAAGTGTTATCCACATATCTCCAACATATTGTTGAAATAGGAATAAATGTTGTGTTAAGAGCAATATTTTCCCAACTGTCCATAAAGAGGTCTGCTATGATAAGGGATATTCGTGACTCACCCCATTGATACACCTTCTGTTTGTCTGCATATTTTGCCCTGGAATTTAAAGATAGTAGATGTGAAGCATAATTGAATTCCTAAAATAATTTCCCCAATGCACAGTAATAAATTGTGCTTGAAACGCGGTCATCAGTGAATATTACTGTATAGCACACTGTGAGACTTTATCAAAATAATTTTTAACCACAATGAAAGAAATTCACTATTACCACTTCGTGCTAATCTCTATCCTTATGCTTAGCTGTAGATCTCAATTTCTTCGCAATTTGCAATTTTCAAGTATTGGTTTTGTAAGGATTTTGTTTGATTACATGGAGGATTTCATCATGAGCTGATATCAGTTAGAGAACCACTGCAAAACCTGGGAGTACTGGACAGCTGTTTCGTCCTAGTTTGGGACTCTCCATCAGTACGCACCCACCGGGGTTCGAACCCAGGATCTTCTGGTTACAAGGCGGGCTCGTAGACCATTGAGCCACTGGGAACCAGGTGAGTATGTACTGCTGTTTGAGCTCACCTTGTAACCAGAAGGTCCTGAGTTCGAACCCCACTGTGTTTTGGGTGCATAGTGACGAAGAGTCCCAAACTAGGACGAAACAGCTGTCCAGTACTCCTAGGTTTTCCAGTGGTTCTCTAACTGATATCAGCTCATGATGAAATCCTCCATGCAATTCGCAACTTACACAAACTGAGGAGGAGGCTACTTTTGAAAACGATACAAAGTTAAATGATAAATCAGGAAAGCAAGCATAGATGCATGCTGCTACATACTACTGACTGATCGATATGAGTAGTTGGATGTCTCATTCAGCACATCATCCAGTAGTGCTTGCTAGCCAACCATCCGGATTGAAGTGATCCAAAAACACGAGTGGATGACTTTTCTGCTCCTCTGAAGCCGAGCTTCGCATCATCAGTATGCCAGGTTTATTGCTCAGCTCACAGAGTCAAGTCATTTTCTAACCCCCTCCCCCTATCTGCTGCAACCCACCACTAGTTGATTCGAGTGGTACACAACTACTCACCTTATTCGCATGCATTGAGATTTGTATAATTTCGGTGTCTAACAGAAACTGTGGTGAAATTTCAACCCCAACCCCTCTTTTGAACTTTTAAAACTGCGAATTCGACTACTAGCTTACCCAGTCAGTCAGTCAGCTAGACAAAAGTTGAGAGAGCTTTCTGCGCTGTTTGTCAAACATGATACACCGCTGATGAGTTCAGCCCAAAAGGGGACGAGAAATGGCCGTCCAGTCACTTTACAACTGCTTGACTAGAAGGAATTATTGATTGATTTGATTGGTGTACACCTACTCATGTCAATCAGTCTGCAGTGTTTTACGTCAAAAGATACAATCATCTAGACATAATAATAGACTGTGTGTGTGTACGCGCACTTGTGAGGTGTGTTTGCTTCATAGTCCCTCTAGTTTTGTTTCCATGTTGATATTTATCTCAGTTTTCGAAGAAATTCATTTCTGTTCAGACAGAAATAAGCGTAAAATTATCGTCAGCGAGACAGATGCATGATAGAAATGCGTGTCTGTATGTGTGTCTAGATAGCATGATTTTAATAAATCTCATAGTGAGAAAAATCGACAAATATTATGCTATTCCACCTTGTTTTCTGAGTTTTACTCACAAATGACACAGATGCTCATATCGTTAGATTATTACTATTGTTTCCTCTAGTTCCTACAGGAACATAGGGCTTCAGCCTCACGTCTTCACTGCGTCAGGGGTTCTCCGCTACACGTTTTCATCGCCTAGCTCCACGTGTGTCCATATAATTTCATCTCATCTTCATATCACCTACTCCTCCATGTTGTCCTTCTCCCACTGATCACCAACTTGCCACTTCCCATTCGATCGGGTTCCACTCCAGAAATGGCCTGGCGTGTGTCATGTCACTCACTTGATGATGGTTTGTTTTCTCAGATTTCGTGCATAATGGGTTCCTGCTGGGTTGGTTCGTTGGTTCATTACCAGAGATCCCTCCCTGTTGCTGATGTTTTCTGGCCGGCCATCTGATTTTGAGTGAAGTACTGAGCGAAGACAGCTGTTAATGGAGGTGTGTAGTTTGTTCGAAGTGCCTCTCGTGACGCCACACAACGTGACGTAGCGCGGCGTCAAGTCTCTGATCCGTAGAGTGAGTAGCACTGACTTCACAATGGAGTTGAAATCCGGATATTATTTTCATTTTCATGTTGAGTGCTGAGTGCTGTTGATCTCCACAGACAGACTTGAACGCAATGAAAGCTTGCCTTGCTTTCCCGACCCCCGCTTTGACATCTTCATCAGTTCGGTCCGCCTGTAGTTGAAACGGTGTTTCCCAGTTAGGTAGGGCGGGTGAAGGAGATTACTTCTTTGAGATTCCCCCCATCATTAGATAACTGACACATATACTGAGTTGGCAGGTATTTGACTGTGTCTCTGTGGTTCAAGGGTAGAATATACCCACCAGCCCTGCAGCAACAGATTCGTGTTTGATGTCCAGGCAGCGCAATCCTAGGCCAATCAGTAGGAGACCATGAAAAGAGAGAAGATTTAATATGTGGCTTAACAACAACACTGGTACTGACTCATGAACCCTTACATTCCACTATGGATTTAAGGGATTGGAAAAATGAGATTCTGTATTTTGTAACGGTAAAAGTTAGGCAGACCCAGTAGTTTTATATACTTACATGTTTGCTGTGAAAACCTGACAGGACTGGGTCCTAATTGGACATTGAAGAAAAATGGAACAAAGTGGAGTCATCTAATTTCATTTGAATCCTGGGTTCTAAACATGGAGGTGGATGAGTACTGCTGAAGAGTCCCAAACTAGGCTGACGAAACAGCTGTCTGTCCAGTACTCCCTGTGGTTGTTTTCCAATGGTTCTCTAATTGACGTCAGCTCATAATGATGAAATCCAATCCAACCAATTAACAATATCTTTATTATGCACACATATACTGGAATTAATTCACTTCTCAGCAGACTGCCCACTCACTTGTTCACATTCAATACACACGTTTAAACACGTTAGTTAACTCAATATTCGTAAATACGTATATTGTAGACATATACACTGCTGAAGAATTTTTTTCTGTAGAAGTAATACTTTGTGTTGGTATTTTTCTTTTATTATAATTACCCTTCTTTCATTTCTTCTGCTTTCTTATGTATGTGTATATGTTTGTCTGTGTGTGTGTGGACGTAGGTGTGCGTGTGCCTATCTATGTCTGTGTAATCTATATGCTTATATATATATTCAAATAAGCTCTCTTAAAGAGGAAATCTATAAGTGATCAATAAAAAATTTAAATGTACTTGTAGTAAGATAAGATCGATCGATAGTATATATATACTCAATTTTCTTAAAGTTACAGAGATGTCTATTAGATTTTGATATTCTCTGAAGAATCATTGTGTGTTGCTTTAGAAAAGAGAACCAATTTGATATTGAGTTTGATTTCTTGTTGTTGTTTTGTCAGTTTCTTTTCTCTGTTTTATTCTTTGTTTTTTTTCTATTATGTTGTCTGAGTTACACCCATTACCATTGAAATGCAAACATCTACTCTGTAAAGATTAAAGATTGACAGTTTTGTAAGTTGCCTATACTTTGTTAAAGCGTGGAGTGTTGTCCTTATAGACCAGTTGAGATTTCTAGCTATACAGCTAGTGGTGGGCTTAGGATGGGGCTGATTAACTAACTAGGCGAGGTTAAAAACTGGCAACACTCGATGTTAGTTAAGCTCTGATGGTCTAACGAGAACTGTTGTTTTCAAAGTTCCAAGGTCACCAAAGAGACCAGTGGAGTACTGCACGCCTGTTTTGTCCAGCTGTGAGACTTCATCAGTATGTACCTATGATTTCTACGCACACTCAAGCAGACTGAAAACGTGTCTAGGTGAAAGTGGTGAAGCCACTAACCACTAAGCCATTAAGTTCTAACTTCTGAACTATTAGATAAGTTCTTCTGTGTATAACTTGCCAAACTTTGGTGAATTACGCACCCTCTAAAGTTATATTTCAACAATATGAATAGATCTTTTCTACTTGATTAAAATCTTTGGCACTATTCAAAAATAATAATAATAAAGTTCATCCAATTGAAAACTTGCTGAATGAGCTGAGCTCACTAATGCGTATGACTAATCACAGTGTAATCAAAGTAATACGGTTACCAAGGCAATGAGAGATTGACTACACTCTCTTTCTGTATGTTGCATTAGTCGGGTTTGAAACAGTTGGTTGCAATTGCTTCAGCAGTAAGTCGTTGTAAACGCGCTGTCCTTTGTTTGCTTAATATTTTAAAGGATTTGGAAATCTCGATAAAATGACTGGAGGTATCCACAAGGTGTCTGGTAATTGCATTTTGCAAATATCTGCTTCCTTTTAGGTATAAGTAAGACTCTCAAAAAAGGAGGAATTAGGGTGGCATTAAAACCTACTAACTCACTCAGCTACGACAAGCTCTGTGGCTTAAAGCACCTTGTAGGTTGACCAAATGAGACAAAATAATATATGACTGACAAAATACCTTGCAATGACTGTGAGTTAAGTCAACTACATAAGCCAGTCAAACTAGTAGATCGGTGGTAGTCAGATTGTCGGAACATAAGAATTTAGCTAAGGTTAGAATGAGTGACCTCGCGAAGATAAGTCATTTAGAAAAGAACTCAGCAATTGCACTGCATGCATTAACACACAACCACACAATAGAGTGTGTGGGACAGAGTCAAAATTCTAAAATGTAATATAGGTAGGCGGAGATAAAGAGATACTGCTAACTGAATCTTGCTTCAGCGAGTCTACAAACAACATATATGTAATAGAAGTGACTCAATGCAAATACCAGAGATTTGCATGGAAGATATTATTACCGTTAATCAAATCGGAGAATAATAAATAATCTTAAAATTCTATTTCAGTTGACATACATTATAACATCCTAACAAGTTATTTATTTATTTTACTTTGAAAACATCTTATTTCCCATCCCATTGTATTTGATTGATAACACTAATATTAGTTCCAAATGTACATCATCTTATATTGATTGTTATTAAAATGTCTAATCATCAGTTTTTACTCATGTATATAAATCCAGTGAAATCTTGTGTGAGTAACTTGATGTGATTATGAGTGGCAATAATTTGTGCTAGACAAGTGGTCATCAATAAAATATTACTGTGTAACACTGTGTGATTTATCAAAATAAAATCTTATCCATAATGGAATTATTTATTATCCTCTGATTTGACTGGTGGTAACAATATCTTTCATACATATCGCTGGTATTTGCGTTGAATCACTTCTATTGCATGTGTTGGGTGTAGACTCGATGAACAAAGATTCAGTAATCAATCTCTCTCGCTCTCTACCTACTTATATTACTTTTAGAATTTCGACCTCCCTATTGTGTGGTTGTGTGTTAATGCAAGGAGGGCGATTGCTGAGCTTTCTTCTGAATTACTTATCGTCTTGGGGTCAATCATTCTAACCTTAGGTAAATTCTTATGTTCTGGTAATCTCACTACTCCCGATCTACTAGTTTGACTGTCCTATGTAGCTGACTTAACTCACAGTCATTGCAAGGTATTTTGTTAATTATATAATTTTGTCTAATTGGGTCCACCGGATCCTTTAGTCTACAGATCTTGTCTTCGCTTAGTGAGTTAGTAGGTTTAAATGCCACTCTAATTCCTGCTTTATCAAGAATCCTACGTAAGGTTTCAAATGTCCCCCCTCTCCTTATATGGTAAAACTATAGACGCCTTTTATTCTTTCTTATTTATGCTATTATTATTAATAGTTTCAGCCTTAATTTTATTTTACTTTTGACCTTTTTTGATATTCCTAATGAATTTTTTATAGGATAGTTGGTTATTTAACACCAACCCCTCTTCTTCTCTCGGTTTCATTTCATCTTTAAGGTTTTTCTCTGTACTACTTAATGACATAGGATCAGGTTGCAAAAGAGCTAGTGGTGGTGGTCAAACCAAAACATGGCTTCATCAGTCCATGAAATCTTCGATAGTTAATTTCAGCTACGTGGGGAGGTGTAGACTTCCTGACTGGTTGGAGTCCTCGAGAGGTCAAGAACCAATGGGGGCTGGAGACAATTGGTGATATGTCTGAAAATCCTCGTTTTCAATGTCTAGAGCAGATTCATTCACTCTCTTTGTGATCTGCTATATTCTAGTTAAAGCCCTTTTTTTGTTTTTCCATGTTACTACTATTCTTTATCCCTCATATTTCTAATTATTATCTACCGTTCTTTGGAATGTCTTTTCTCCTCTCTTTTTTCTTCCTCTGTGTACCACATGGAATGCGTCTGGCAACTGGAACTGCTGTACTACTGTGCAAAACGTTCTATGTCGCAGCTAGTCAGTCAAATTCTCTAACAGATATCACTTCGTAACCAAACTTGTAATCAGTCAAATTGTGGAAAATCGACACTTGAAAACTAATATATATGCGGTATATAGCCATAGGTCTACATGCCAAAGAATTAGGCCACAAAATTCACTTTGACAATTTAATTTGTGGATGGTGACTAGCAGTGGAATCCAGGATGTGCACTTCCTTCCTATTCGAGATTCGTCCACCAGCTGGATGTACTTGCATTCCCCAGTGAGTGAGTGGTGATGTTCCCACCACCGAGGCTCGAACCCAGTGTCCATAGTTTCAAACACCAAAGCGTTATCCACTAGACCAACTGGGCCACGAGAGCCACTGTCTCTTATGTAACGGGTCATATTGATTATTTTATTGAATTTTAGATTTTCCCGTCGATTGGTGATTGGAGCGAAGTGCTCGGTCTCAGGTTGACATGTCGGCTCGGTTCGAGCCTCGGTGGGAACATCATCACTCACTGGGTAGTACAGATACAGCCAGATGACGAGTATTACCCTGGATTCTACTGCTAGTCGTCATCCACCAGTTAACTTCTAGTTACATACCCAGATATCGTCGAAGCATCTGCACAAGAAGCCGACACGTCAACCTGAGATCGAGCACTTCGGTCCAATCATCAATGGACGGGAAAATCTAAAATTCATTTTGACAATATTGAAATCATCATCCAGAAAAATTTCAGAGATCACAAAGAACGTCTGATATCATCAAAAGCACTTCATGCCATCAAATGGAATCCAAATTGTCTGAATAGGAATGATGGACTAAAACAGAATTCGACCTGATTACAACACCACCCACCCTCCTCATGAAATGACAAAATCAACACGAATGTGATAAGCAATTTCATTATGTAAACACACACGCTGCTTTTGTATAATTTTACACACTTAACAAATCCAACAATCTACACCTGGTTTTGTTATCTCTACCAATTGGCCAACTTGACAATGTAAATTCTGGTTTAATACTACTACTTTGATGAGGGAAGCTATTAGCAGCAGCATTAAATAGCGAAACGTCAGTAAAAACACACAACAATATCGTTTTGTTTTTCATTCATTGGGAAATACAAAAAACAAAGCCTTTATTATAATGAATATCATATACCCAAAATGCCCAAATTTTATCAAAGTGTTACAAGTGAACTTGGTTCGGACAAATATATTGATTTCTTTAAATTAGTTCACCACCCTGGGATGAAAATCGTGTTCACCTCAGCATTGTTTAACATTCTCGGTCCTATTCCCTTCACCCCTAATGAACTATCATATAAGATAGAAGGTGAAAGGATAGGAAGTTAGGAGAATGATGGAATACACCGCAATAATACTAATAATGATGATGATAAGAAAAAGAAGAACATATTGTAAGATTATTTACTTTTGGTTGCCATAGCGACATGCACAAATCAAAAGTGTGTTTTTTTTAAAAAAAATACTGATAACACTATTTTCGGACTAATCATTGTCAGTGGAAGATAGAACCAATGTTTAAGTGTGTGTGTGTGCGTGTATGTATTGGAGAGTGATAGGAGTAAAGGTAGAGAGAAAGAGAACCATAGTACGTGTGAGGCGACCAATCACTTACCCACTTCAGCACACACACACTCATACACAGTTGTACACATACATTTGTGCATAATTGATTATCCTGTCGAATAATGTGGTACTGGAAGGTTGTTGATTTGTTTGTTTTTTTAGTGTATTTCTTCCCTTATGATGGTAGATATGGTGGGGGTTATTCCTTTGAAGAGGATGAGAAAGGAATAAAAATATTTCTTCTCTCTCTCTCTTCCAACACCATAGTGTATATAGATAAGTAGATTAGTCGGCACACTGGGGGTAATCCAATCCAATGGATGCCTTTTGCACAAAAGGTGGCTTTCATGCCCCCAAATGGTCTAGTGCGAGTATAACCCTTTCGGCGTTTGAAACGACAGGCAGTGGGTTCGAGTCTCAGTGGAAACACCATTACTCACGAGGGACAGTGTAGGTACACCTGGCTGACGAGTCACAAATAGGACGAAATTCACATCTTTTAGATTCCAGTGCTAATCGCTGTCCACCAAATTCATTCAAGTCTTATGCAAGTTTGGAATAACGGTACTGCCAGGTTCAGGGTTGTTGTTGTTATTGTGTAATCTCGCATTGATGCATTCTTGTTCTTCTGTTTTTATACTCACACTAATTTACAGTTCAAATTAGTTAAGTTTTTTTACCTTTTGAGTGTTTTTATCTCCCTAGATAAATTTCTTATTTTTTATCGGGAACGTGTTGTACATTTACACATGCACACACACACACACCAACTCTAGTAAATCTGCCTGTTCTACCTTTGGCAGCATCATATAATAAGAATTAGCCAATAAGAATTGAACTAGCTAGTGTGTGATATTAAATCAAATGAAGCCTGCCTGTAGTCATTTTACTAGTATCCAATTATCAGTAAACAAAAGTAACTTCGCATTAGGCTTCTTTGATGAATTAACTGTTGATCGCAATCTATTCTGTATTTCCACATTTCCATTACTTTTATGATTAGTGGAAGAAACCATTTGAAACTGAAAGTGTAGAACGCAGACGTTCGCGTGACGTCCTAGTCAGCATAATCATATCCGCTGATACATATATGCAAAAACTGAGTTGTAAGCTGCTGAATTGACAGCTTTCTGTGTCAAAAAACTATTGGATGCTTTTTTTACTTACGGCCGTATACAATAGTAGTATACAGTTAATTGGAAGTTGTGTTGGTTGGAGGATTTCATCATGAGCTGACATCAGTTAGAGAACTATTGGAAAACCACCAAAGAGTACTGGACAGCTGTCTCGTCAGCCCACTTTGGGACTCTTCATCAGTACGCACTCACACCGCGTTGTCCAAGTTCAGGACCTACCCGTTACAAGGCTAGCGAGCTAGCTCGTAGACCATTAAGCCACTGGGACACGATCCAATGGCTTGCCCATGAATTCCAACTTCTGCCAATTCATGACATAGCGCGACCACTAACCAATGTCTTTTTCGATGAGTTACTGCCTCACCTTCAACCTGCTGTACCCTACTGGTCACGGCGTCTCACTAGAACCATAGTTAACAGTCTGGGTAGGGTCAGTCGCAAGTTTTGCCAGGTTTTCCTATGGTTCTCTAACTAATGTCAGCTCATGATGAAATCCTCCAACCAATCAAACAAAATCCCTACAAAGCCAACACTCTGAAAAGTTGTATTGTCATTCACAAATCAAGAAGCTCGAAGTACATATTTTTGACCAGTCCCACATCGCCATTTCACTCTGTTCTATTCAGTCTTTTTTTTGGTTGGCTCCTTGTATCTTTGGCCCATAAACTTTTATTTCCTTCTTCTCCTGATACGATCTCTTCCATGCCACTGGAGTTGTCACAGAATTTGTCACTTACTTCCTATTCGGGTTTCACTCGACAGCCTATTTGGTATGTGATGTCACTGAACAGCCTCCTCAGCGTATGGTCAATCCATATCCATTTCCTCCTGAAATAGGTTCCTGAACACTTCGTCGTTTGACACATTTCCTTGTTGCTTACGATTTGTAGCCGACTGGATATCTGAACTTTAGTATGGTGTGAAGAGGGTGGTTGTTAATGATAATCTGCAGTAGCCAATCAGAAATCCTTTGATATTCATCTTGAAGATCTGGATGAATTTGGTTCCTTTTTTCTGAGTGTAGTAGACGTCCACACTGATTCCATATTAGAAGCCTCCTTGATTTGATAGTATCTATTCCAAGTTAGTGGATTTCAAGTATTTTCCAGTCTAAACATAAGATGATGCATTAAGTATTGACAAATTTTCATCTAATCTGTGGTTGGGTATGACGTTAAAAGTTTGAAATATCACTAGAGTCGACTGTGTCATGTGACGTTGAAGAGGAAAAAAGAACATGACAAGTGTCAACAAGGCTTCCTGCCGATTGCTTTCAACCATCTGATATCATCAAATTAGTGTGCACAGTGATGGGGAACTCCCTAGAATGGTTGGCACATTTCAAACTTGACCAATAGAATTCAGTCTGCACCAAACAGAGGACTAGACACATTACACTAGTTAATGACTAGTGTCCAATCAAAGTATCCGATACAATCGTACAGGAGGTCAACCACGAGGTCTAATAGCTCAGTGGTAACTTCTCTGACTACAGACAGCACTGGGTGAAGCGGGTTTAAATCTCCTCAGAAGGGACATGAATTCCTTCAAGCTTGTTACAGATGCTCCTTGCTGACGAATGCCAACCAGCACGAAACATAGGTCAGGTAAGGCTTCCTGCTGATTACCTCCAACCATCTATGATCATTGGAAAAGGAACATGATTCTATTTGGACTGAAACCTGAACAAACTCATGGAACATGAAATGAATAGGGTCCAGTTAATGTTGCAGTATGAAAGAGATAGATCACATACATATCCTTCTCTGTCCGCCTTCCATGCTAACTGCCACTTATATTGAAGTTGGACATACAGATTTAACGAAGTTCATTCAAACCTTCAATAATTCAATTCTGTAGTTTAACTACTGCATTAAAAATTCGAACTCGCCCTTCTTCAACCACTCACTGACTGAAATTTCTGTGATCATGTAGTACAATCCACCCCTCATACAATTTTTCTTTTTTTGATTGCTTTGCATCTCGAGTTAAACGTATGGCTTCATACTGTCAAGTTTCAATAGAGTTAGTTTTGTTTTTATAGTGTGAGATTGCTAGCCTCATACCCAGCATTCCCTCCTTTCTGTGATAGTTATCGGCTAGGTGAGATTCCGTCATTGTGGAATGAATCAAACGTGGACCTCTTTCCGCATGCCTGGTGAATAATATGATATGGAAATCTAACTGCAGTAGACCTCTTCTGACAGTTGATTGTTTCAGCTTTCCAACTAATATTAAGCGTGTTGATTAACGCAAAAACCTCCAAGTTGGTAGAACCAGGGAAAGTAGCAAAGACAGGATCTCAAGTGAACATATAAAAGAGAGATTTGATGAAAATATCCAACCAGGAACAATGCAACACTCATGAACATGTCTAAGGCAGGATCGGAAAATCAAGACAGCTATCTGTCCATTGCCCTAAAATCAACCTGGAAATCCACCACACTCAGTATAAAGAACAAGATTCGGATTTTCAACACTAATGTCAAGTTCGTCAGTTCTTCTATACAGTTCAGAGACTTAGCGCAAGCGTCACAGAAGGCTTTTCTGACAGCCTACTGCAGACTATTGGTCAGTATCTTCCCTTGTACAATCCTGAAAATCAAAATGGCTGGTCAGAAAGAATTAGCAATAAGGAACCCTCGAAGCAAATCGACTAAGAACCTACCACCCGAATAATATGGAGAAGAAAATGCAGACGGATACAACTCCTGATAAGAAGACAATGGTGCGACATCGACACCCGGATAAGAAACGACGACTTCGCTTCTAGGATGACTGATAGGAGTCAGCTTAAAGTGGTAATCACCTTATAAATCATCGTTTATTTTAGACGAATTGCCAACCAGTCAGAATAGTCCATTTCCACTGCTCTGGGCTGATTGTAACTTGGTAAAAGACATTTATAAATATGACGTGTTTTTCCTAGTAAAAATCGTATTCTAACAGTCACAGGCTAGTTAGTGTCTTTGTCTTTTGATATTTATGCGGCTCAGGGAGGTGGAAGGTGCCACAGACAAATAGGTTTATCAAGCATATCAGATGAGGTGTTCATTGCGTCGGTATTATCATAACCATACGCATAAGTTGACTCGGTCATATCAACTTTCAACGAAATCATATTCAGGTATTGGTTTTGTAGGGATTTTTGTTTGATTGCATGGAGGATTTCATCATGAGCTGACATCAGTTAGAAATCCTCCATACAATCAAACAAAAATTCCTACAAAACCAACACTTGAAAATTAATCTGATGCTCACTAGTGACTGGCCCTATTCAGGCAGTTAACCTGGGGTTCTAGTGGGAAGCCGTGACCAGTAGGGTACAGCAGGTTGAAGGTGAGGCAGTAACTCATCGAAGAAGACATTACGAAATGGTTGCGCTATATCGTGAATTGGCAGAAGTTAGAATTCATGGGTTGGCAATTGGATCGTGTCCCAGTGGCTCAATGGTCTACGAGCTCGCCTTGTAACCAGAAGGTCCACGAGATCATATCTATTAATTACAGGTCTACAACAGTGACATGGAGGAGATCCTGTGAGGAGGAGATGAGAGCTTATCGGTCAGTGATAGTGGAGCTATCTAAGGAGGACTGCAGACAACCGGATGAAATGAGCCTGTACTATTGAAGCCGTATGTTCCACTTGGAACCTAAAGGAATAATAAAGATAAATGACATATAGACTAACCGAAGGAGAGACAACGAGTGGTTAGCGTTGAACCAAAACGCTAGATTCTTCAGTTGTGCATTTATGTTGAGTTAATTAAAACACTCAGAATTCTTTTTCTAGAATTTACATCTCATTTTTATTATTGATTTCCTATTGAAAAATTGGTTTTTCTTCTCTGCATTCTTCTTTATTCAGTGATTCTCACCATTCTCACCACCCTGTGAATGAGACAACCAACCACTTTGGTTTCTTCTTCACTCCTTCTCATTGTATTTTCTTGCCTCACCCATTTAATTTTTTGAAGTATTTATTCTGCCAAAAATTTGTCATAATCCTCAACAAGTGTGTTGTCTGTCTGTGAAAAAAAGAAAGTAAAAGAAAAACACGCCATATCATCATTATTGTTTATCCTCATGGGTTATCATTCATCAATTATTGCAATTGAACAAGTTGAAGTGGTGAATGCGCAAAAAACAAAATTAGAGTCGATTAGGGCGTGAATTACATTTGGGCGGTGTTGCATTCATATCTGCCCCTGTGTGTTTATCACTGTGTATGCGTCTATCTCTCTTTCCGTGTCCGTCTAGGTTCAAATTCATGGAGAAGTTTGATTTCTCGTTGTTTAAATATCGTATGCATCCGTATATAAAATCAGTAGAGAATGTTTTGAAGTTAATTGGTGGATGGTGACTAGCAGTGGAATCCAGGATGAACATTTCGTCCTATTTGCGACTCGTCTGACAGCTGCATGTCCCTGCATTCCCCAGTGAGTGATGATGCTCCCACCGAGGTTCAAATCCAGCGTCCATAGTTTCAAACGCCGAAGCGTTGTCCACTTGACCACTTGGGCCACGAGAACCACTGTCTCTTGTGCAACGGGTCATATTGATTATTTAATTGAATTTTAGACTTTTTCCCGTCGATTGATTGGACCGAAGAGCTCAGTCTCAAGCTGACATGTCGTATCTTTGTGCAGATGCTTCGAAAATGTTTGGTGGTGGATGGTGACTCACTGTAGAATGCAGGTACATCCAGCTAGCAGACGAGTCCCAAATAGAACGAAATGTGCATCCTGTGCATCCTAGTCACCATCAACCAATTAACTTCTAGTTACATTCCAAGGCATTGTCGAAGCATCCGCACAAGAAGCCGACATGTCAACTTGAGACCAAGCACTTCGGTCCAATCATCAATTGACCGGAAAATCTAAAATTGAAATCAATGTTTTGAAGTGTTTGAAGGTTGAAGGGATTTGATTGATGCGTTCTAGTTTCGAACTTTTCACAACATCACGCAACCACACTAGGGATTGAACCCTAGTTACCATTGTGACACGTAGACGGAGTCCAATCCCGCATTAATTCCGTCACTTAGCGATGTATAGCGCGACCGTCATCCAATGCCATCGTATGAGTATTCTTCCACATACCCATCTTAGTGAAACACGCTAGTCACGACTTATCACTACAACTTCAGACATCTTCATCATGTAGTCAGTCACTAGTGAACACTAGATTCCTAATGACATCATTCATCCGTACTGATGAAGAGTCCCAAACTGGGACGAAACAACTGTACAGTACTCCCTGATAATTTTTCAATCGTTTGCTAAACATGATATCACTCTGTGTTTAAACTTAAAATGTAGTGTAGAATAGATTCCATACCACTGTGGCATTTGAATAATCAGTTTCAAATTTCCTCCCAGATGGATTTAAAAATTTTTCCCACTGTGAATAATTTGTAAATTGAAGGTTTTTATATCTTAATAAGATCATCAACTTTGTTTTCGGGTTGTATTGGTCAACTATGAGTTCGAATAAAAGGTGAAGGTTAATCAACCCTTAGACACTACATAGAGCATCAGTAGTTCAATGATTTATGAATGCTTACTAGCTAGACACGCCACTGATGGCCTGGCTTTGATTCCTGGCAAGTGACCCCCGACCCCGAAACCTCATCAAGCCGATGGTAGTACCAGAAAATAGGGAGGACTGAATGGGGGGGGTGAGGCTTAAATTGCTACCTCACAAAACTACCACAATTGAAACTTGTAGCTGTATATTCCACTCGGAACCAAAGAGATGTAAAACAAAAAAAAACAAGACGTAACATCCATTCTGACATTTACTTTTGACATGTTCATGTAAACATTAATTTCAAGCTAATCAAAGTCTGTTTGTTTTTGTTTTCATTCAGATTGTTTCGCTTGAAGCACAAAGTGAAAGACTCTGTATATGTTTGTATGCGTGTATGTTTTTATGATAGATGCAGCCAGGGGTCTTGTCTTCCCTGTCAAAATTTACTATAACGTTTAATAGCTTTTAGAAATAAGTTTCACTACATAACGGTCAATAACACACTCTCATCTACACACACATAAACACAAAACTGACAGGAAATATTATCCTGTCGAGAATAGGCAATGTTATTTAAACAATTCAATACTGATAGAAATTGGTTTGCACCAACACAAAGAAACAGAGAGATGAAGTTGATTGCTCTTTGAAGGTTAGTCTTGAGTCCGAATAGTTTAGTGATAAGGTCTCTTTGACTGCTGAGCCGGGTGAGGTGGATTTGAATGTCTGAGAGAACATCAATTCCCTCATGGTTGCAGATACGCCTTACTGAAAAGTGTCCAGAGGCACGAAACCTAGAACACTCGAGATCTCTTACTGGTTCCCACCAACCACTCAATACCGGTGTGGAAAGTACCGCGCTAGTCTGTCAGTTAGCTTACAAACTTCACTGTTAGAATTCTATCAGTGTTGATCAATATACAGTCTCAAACATATGTAGATATCATGAATTAAAAGTCGGTCCTAGTCAATAGGTTGGAATCTGACAAATGTTCAGCCACGACCAAGATGTGACATCCGTTAGGCAGCCATAGAAAACTAGGGATTACTAGAGTTGTTTTGTCCTTTGGCGCAAGGAGATTCATCATGCTGAAGTTTCTGTAGCAACTTTGTTTACAGGGTGGGGTTGCTACTATACGGATCAGAGACTTGCACTGCGCGTCATAAAGAGCATCTCAAACAAACTACAGACCTTCATTAACAGTTGTCTTCGCTCAATACTCAAGATCAGATGGCCGGCCAGAAAAGATCAGCAACAGAGATCTCTGCGAGCGAACCAACACAGCAGGAACCGATTGTGAAACAAATAGGCAGGAAGAAATGGAGATGGATTGGCCATACTCTGAGGAAACCATCAAGTGACATCACTAGACAAGCCATTGCTCGAGTGGAACCCGAAAGGAAAGCGGCGAGTTGGTCGTCAGTGTGAGGGTGACTTGGAGGAGGTCATGTGAAGAGGAGATGAAAACGTGTGGGCAGACTTGGAGCCAGGTGAAGACTCTAGCAGAGAACCGAACGCAATGGAGACGCACGGCTGAAGCCCTATGTTCCTCTAGGAATTAAAGGAAACAACAATAATAATAATAGTTGTTTTATCCTAAAATTTTGTGGCTGCGCATCAGTGCCTGAGCCTATGACCTCATTCACGTAAGATAGAATTCGAGTCCTTCAGGTTATGAGACCAACTGGATGAATTTAATATTTCATGTTTCTATTTTTGTCTATGATTAAGGTCAGCAGCAAGAGCTTGTATCATGATCAAAACTGACTCGTTGTGGCCTGGACGCGGGAAACCAATCTCTGTATCCTACTATATAGCTGACGAAACTGCCTTAAGATACGTTCATTCACGGAGAGCTCCAATGACAGGGAAAGAAATGATTATTCTTGAATAATTTGGCAGTTCTATTAAACTTAATGATATTAGATGGTTGGAGGCAATCGGCCACAGGAAGCCTTGGATGCCATCTAGGTTTCGCGCTAGTTGACACTCACCAGTCAGCAAGGCGTATCTGCAACCAGCTTAGAAGAACTCATGTCCCCGTCGTCTGAGATTCGAACCTGCGGCACCCAGTGAGTACTATAGTCAGAGACGTTACCATCTAATATCATTAAATCAGTGTGCACCGTGATGGTGAGCTACCTAGAATGGTGCACATTGCAAACCTGACTGTTGGAATTCAGTCTAGATATGATGGAGAAGATTTGTAGCTCATGTGGGTGATTTTGATGTGGTTGTGTTCTCTGAGCAGCTGGATGGTGTATTTGCGAAGCTTTCATCGCCCTACTAGGCAACATCTTCAGCGCATATTTCAATTTGATGAAGTGAGCTTTTAGGTTTCTCCACGAGTTCACTATTATTCATCTCTCCTGGTGACCTTGGACGTGAATGATTGTTTTTGTGTGTTTTCACACCATCTAGGCTACTTTTCTTGGAACTGATTGTTTCCTTGACTTGAACTTTGACCCTTTGTGTGTGAGATTTCCTTCTTATCGGTTAGTAAATTTTGTCCATGTCAAAGTGTCTATTGATTGACGATTCACTGGCATACCAGGCTTGTAAAAGTTCTCTAGCATTCTTGGTGTTTCCTCTGTCTAATATTTGAACGTTGTCCCAGTCGAATTGATGTCCCTCATATCACTACAGACAGACAACCACGGACATCAATTCGATTGGGACAACGTTCAAATATTAGACAGAGGAAACACCAAGAATGCTAGAGAATTTTTAGAAGCCTGGTATTCCAGTGAATCGTCAGTCAATAGACACATCGACATAGACAAAATTTACCAACCGATAAGAAGGAAATCTCACACACAAAGGGTCGAAGTTCAAGTCAAGGAAACAATCAGTTCCAATACAAGTAGCCTAGAAGGTGTGAAAACACACAAAAACAAACAATCACGTTCAAGGTGGTCACCAGGAGAGATGACTAATAGGAACTCGTGGAGAAATCTAAAAGCTCACTTCATCAAATTGAAATATGCGCTGAAGATGTTGCCTAGTAGGGCGATGAAAGCTTCGCAAATACACCATCCAGCTAGCTCAGAGAACACAACCACATCAGAATTCAGTCTGCATCGAAAAGACAGGACGGGACACATTACACTAGTTACTGACTGACTAGTGTCTAGTCAAAGTCCCATTAAACAATAATAATAATAAAAACATCAAAAACTGAAAATTATCTCAACACTGTCGTCAGAAGTAACCAGCCATACAGTGCAGTCAAAGTAAGCAAAAAATTGAGCACTTTAAATCAAGTAGAATATAATCAAAAAAGTGAAATCAAAAATTCTGTCCACAAAAACCACACACACAAACACCAACGCTTTCCACGGACATTCCAAGGTCAGAAATGACCTTGACTTCACTAAGACAAAATCGCACGGATAATTAAATACAAAGTTGATTGGTGAATGGTAACTAGCAGTGGAATCCAAGATACACATTTCGTCATATTTGGGACTCGTCTGACAGCTGCTTGTACCTACATTCTGCAGTGTTTGATGATGTTCCCAGTTCCCATAGTTTCAGACGCCAAATAGGACGAAATGCGCGTTACCCTGGATTCCACTGCTGGTCACCATCAACCAATTAACTTCTAATTACATGGCCAGACATCGTCGAAGCATCTGCACATGTCAACCTGAGACTGAGCACTTCTGTCCAGTCATCAGTCGACGGGAAAATCTAAAAGTGAATTAAATACAAAGTTGGTTGAAACGTCCAAATAAGTATCAGTGTTGTAATTAGATCTTTCAGGAGGGATTTTCCAAACAATCTTCCTGTTTCAGCTAGTGTTACTGCCTTCCATATGTCCAACTTTATACTACTTAACAGTAGTAAGTAGTATAAGTATGTATATATTTTCACTATGCTGTCACTCCATAACCATAAATAAATGTTGTTCGCTAATGAAGTTTACTCACTTAATGTATTCATATTCGCTCTGATCTGTAGTCATTATCTTCTTATGGATAGTTAAACGACATCTGCTGTATATGCTTTATTTATTCTCCCCTTTCTGTTGAACTTCGTTTATTCATCTGGAAAATTCGCGCACTATTTAATACCGACTGTGGATCGTCTTTGCTAGGGGTTTCTTTTCTCTTATTGACGCACAGTAACTGTGTATTGGACTGCATTCAGACGTAGACACTTCATACTTTAGACAAATCCTTTGTTTTGAATTATATGTGTATTTATTATTATTATTGTTCCCTTGGGTTCCTAGTGGCTTCAACTACACGTCTCCACTTGTTTCTGTCTTCTGCTGTACTTTTCACCTGCATCCATGTTAGTCCATATTGTTTCAGCTCCTCTTCACACGATCTCCTCCATGTCAACCTTGGACGTCCCACTCGCCGCTTACCTTTCGGGTTCCACTCAAGCAATGGCCTGACGCGCGATGTCACCCAACGGCCTCCTCAGCGAGTGTCCAATCCATCTCCACTTTCTTCTGAATATTTGACGGGCGATTGGTTCTCGTTTTGTTTGTTCCCATAGTTTATTGTTGGTGATTCTTTCCGGCCGGCCATCTGATCTTCAGTATAGAACGAAGACAGATGTTGATAAAGGTCTGCAACAGGCTGTTGGAAATATTCTTTGTGACCCGCCGAGTTTCTGATCCGTACGTAAAGAAGAACTGACTGACTTGACGTTTGTATTGAAAATCCGAATCATTTTGTTGTTGATGGTGAGTGAGTGACGAAGATTTCCAGATTAGTTTCAGGTTGATGAATGTGTTTCTCGCCTTCCCGATTCTCGATTTGAATTATATGTGGTTATCTAATCTGCTGCAGTTACCGCTGCAGATTTCTTAGAAAATATCTGCAGCCAGCGATTGACTAGATGTTCAAATCGATACCTTAGCAACCAACAGTGATATTTACACAAGTTATATGCAAACCCTGAACTGTTGTTACTAGGTGATTGGAGGCAGTCTTGTTGGTCTTGTTGGCCTTCACCAGTCAGCAAAGTGTATATGCAATCTTGAAGGGACACACGTCCCTTCTGAGATCCTAACCCGCATCATACAGTTCTACAGTCATTCAATCTGCACCAGAACGGAGCACTTGACACATGACATTTGCTACAAACTTTCCAGTACAGTCCTACAGGAGGTGGTCAGTCGCGTGCCCAATTAGCTCAAAGATAATGTCTATGGTAGCAACACTGAGTAGTGACACAGGTTCGAATCTCAAAAGGGATGTGAGTTCGTACAAGATTATAGATGTGCTTTGTTGACTTGCGAGTGTCAGGCAACAAGCACAAAACCTAGGTCCAAGCCTTCCTGCCAACTACCTCCAACAACAATTCAGGGTGCAACGTGGTGGCAAGCGACCTAACCATGAAATAAGGAATTAGACACATGCTACTGGTTATTACCTGGTGTCTAAGCAAACAGTTCGCTAAGCTTTTTGACAGAACAAAGTAATTCCTAAATATTTCTTCAATGCTACTAGTTAGAAATGTTTTAAATACAGATAGTGCAATGCAACGCAAACACTGAAAGTTGACATTTTTAAATAAGAAAATATCCCATTAAAGTGAAGGTCATTTTTACCTCTCAATCCAGACTTATCCTACTTCCGGACACATTTCTTTGACATAATCGATCGAGGGGGGAAAGAGGACATAAAGTTGATTAACCGTAATATCAGCAAAATTGAATGTATAGCTTGTCAAGTGGTGCGTAGGCGTCACCTTGGTAATCCACCGTACACGTCATCTGATTGGTCAATTTCAGTTGGCTGACATCAAGGCCAGCTATCAGCTGATTCTAACCTTTATCTACAGTTAACCCTAATTACTCCCATTATAATTAATCATTTGACAGGGTGAATGTAAAAAGTAGAAACAAAAATTTTACCATTTCAACATAAATTTCCGCGGAGAGATGGGTGGTGGAGGGGAAGTTAAGGTGAACGGGAGAGAAACAGTTGTCTAAGAAATCTACTATGTCCTAGATTATTTTCCGGTGTAATTTAATCTCTTACTTAAGGTCAATTTGTAAAAAACTTAAAGTAAAACTAAAGGAAACTGATGAAGTCTTAACTTACCATTGAAGAGTCCTTATCTGACTATTCTGGTGGCATAATGGTCTGCGAGCTAGCTCGCCTTGTAACCAGAAGGTCCTGAGTTCGAACCCTGGTGGTGGGTGCGTAGTGCTGAAGAGTCCCAAGCTAGGACGAAATAGTTGTCCAATAATGCCAGCTGGTTCTCAAATGTTTCTGTAATCGATGTCAGCTCTTGATGAAATCCTGTAACCAATCAATCAAATCCGTACAAACCACTACTTGAAAATCTTGGTGTTCTCTGGGGGTCATAATTTAACGTACATAGAGGAATTTTGAATGTGATGTTAATTTCTACTGGAAAAAAATACTGTAAATAGGTTTTGTCTCCCTTTACTCACTTCACACTGCTTCCATATTTTCGACTTTTTGTCCCTACTAACTTTCAGTGACCTTCCTCAGGAAGTCTTTTAAGAAATTCCATGAGTGTTCAACGACTACGTGAATATCTTTCTATTTTTTTCTCTTTCTTTGCCTTTTGAGTGGGACATAAGGCTTCAACGGTTGAGCTTTTAAGTCTCTGTAGCAATGGAAGCGACTAAAATGAGTTGATCAGTAATTTAGGCCAGTAATTGCAGAATTCATCTTTGTGGGTTGGATGACCTTTGAGTTCATTGTAAGATTTCATCATCTTTTCCTTTGTCCTTGTCTAAACAGTCAGATTTGTTTATTTATGGCTTAAATTCCTGAGGTTTTGTAAATTATGTATACGGTATACTTTGTATTTTTAATATTTTCACTGTTGGTTGAAGTTTCTGTAGTAGTTTGATTGGTTTTGTGGGGTAGGGTCGCTAGCCCTACACCCAACCCTCCCTCTTTACCTGGGCTTGTGACCAGCTAGAAAACTAGCGAGCTAGTAAACTAGGGGAGGCTAAAAGCACTTATTTAGGAAGCACGGTTTCAACCACAGGCAGTCAGAACGGATGAAGATGTCAAAACCAACTAGCCAGCCAGAATCGGAAAGGCAAAATACACCTCCATCAACCTGAAACCAGTTTGGAAATCTTCTGCATTCAGCCAGTGTAAAGAAAAAGATTCGGATTTTAACACTAATGTGAAGTCAATCAGTTCTTCTATATAAGTCAGAAACTTGACCAGTGTGTCACAAAAAGCGATTCCAACGGCCTGTTACAGACTTTTATCAATAACTACCTACTTGTCTACCTCCATAATGAAGATAAAATTGCCGCAAGAAGAAACTCTGGCTGGGAACAAACTAACAGGTGAGAGCCCACTGCTAAACACACATATGTAGGAGAAAATGGAGGTCGATTAAGCATACACTAAGGAGACCGTCGAATGACATAGCGCGCAATGCAGGCCATCGCTCGAGTGGAACCCCAATGAGGAGCGACGAGTGGGTCATCATTGAGAGGGTGGCATGGAGGAGATCGTGTGGCGAGGAGGAGAAGGAGGAGTAGATGAGAGATTATAGGCAATCGTGCAGCTACCCGGCTGAAGAGGACAGCAGAAAATAGAAGAAAGTGTTGTTGATTTGTTGTTGAAATTCTATGTTCCTCTCGGAACCCAAAAGAATAATAATATATTTTGTCTAATAAATGATCTGATAGTGTGAAATATCCCCATATTATGGATTAAAAGTCAATCTGAATGAAGAATATTCTTTTCATTAATTTCTCCTCTTCAGATTCATATACAATTATAAAATATAAGATTTGTTTTCGTTACATTAATGATAGCCAGTTATTCGGTGGATACATTTTTTAACATAGAATAACAGATCAGTAGCTATGGTGTGTCAAAATAAAAAGTCGTATTTGTGTGACAAACGTGCTAGGCTGAAATCAATTACAAAATATTGTAAAACGGGAGACAGTGGTGATGATTAGTCATCATAGATTCGTAGAGCTTGGTTCAGCAGGGGGAATTTAAGTGAATAAAAAGCTCGATCCTGTCACACTTGGTCAGTACTGGATATCATATCAATGTCAACACAGCTTTCAGGGTTATATACCGAATTCCGAAGTCGTTATCACGTACAGTTCGCTTACGTCTCCTACACATAGCTGAAGCTGTTACAATAAGATCGACTAAACCGGAACTTTGTATCCAAAAAGAACACGTCCAGACGCTGTTCCTACCGTGGCCAAACTTGGATTGATGATTCTTCTTCTCACCAAGAGTGCTCCTTCCCCTTAACCTCCTTGGTTTTTTTTCCATTTGCTTATTATTACGATTATTATTATTATTCGTCATAGTTTCTTCACTTCATGCAAACATTCTCTCAATACTATCGAATTTTCTGTTTATACTATCCGGACTTGTTATTAGTGATATTATCTCTTTTCTCGATATATGCCTCCGCCTGTTTCATTTCACACATTTGTTATTTCAATATGAACCTTTCATTGCAGTCTTACGATCTCCTGTTTAATACATACCATTTTGTACTAGCCACTCACCTGACACCTTTTATAACCTTCAACTGACTTGTCAATTTTCCTACCCCACACTCTACAATCTATGATGACTAATCATCACCACTGTCTCCCGTTTTACAATATTTTTGTAATCGATTTCAGCCCAGAGAACGTTTGTCACACAAATACGACTATTTATTTTGACACTCCATAAATAATCTGTTATTCTACGTTAAAAATGTATCCGCCGCATAACTGGCTGTCATTAATGTAACGAAAACAAATCTTATATTTTATAATTGTAAGAACCTGAAGAGGAGAAATTAATGGAAAGAATATTTTTCGTTCAGACTGACT
Organism: Trichobilharzia szidati; assembly: GCA_944472155.2. NCBI lineage: Eukaryota > Metazoa > Platyhelminthes > Trematoda > Strigeidida > Schistosomatidae > Trichobilharzia > Trichobilharzia szidati. The sequence continues at coordinate 49,281,882 of OX235275.1, read as the reverse complement.
TTTAATAAATGATCGTTGTAGTCATCCTGTCTATTATCTGCTTCGTTATCGTTGTCGGTCAGAATTTCTAAACCTAACAATCACAGGCCAGTCTTTGTCTTTCAATATTTACGTGGCTCAGTGAAGGGAAAAGTACTAAGGACGAATAATCAATATCTAGTTCACTTGGCCACATCAACTGTTGACGGATTCTTATCAACTTCACATCCAACCTTCCCTCTTTTCTGGGACTAGTACTGTCAGATAGTAAACTAGGGAGGATATAGGAGTGGGATGGGCAGAGAATCGAACCTAGACCATTTGTGTCACTGGTAGGCATTCTACCAATAAATTACCTGTGTACTACTTGAAAGAAGGGAACTATCAGTTGTTTTAAGTTCGTCTGTTGTTTAATGCTGGCCATGTCCATGTTCCATCCTCGACCAACACACTAATCAATAGTAAACGTGGGGAATATGAAAAGTTCAGCATAATGCTGAGCATCCCTTCCCATTAGTATCCAGGTGATGATAACACAACCGTAATGTGCATTGCTCCAAATAAAGTTTAAATTAATACTGTTTGTCCTTCCAGTGTCAAGGGTGGAGAATGTGATAACTCATCGTTCTGGGTCTTGATACACTTTTAGACTTGTCTACATTTTCAATATCTTCCTGACATGATAAAGTACTATTAGCGTTTTAAAAGTCATATTGGACAATAAAACTGTCTTTGTAATAGAGTTACTATCGAGTTCCCGTAGGAGAATATAAGAATTACACGTCCATTAATTGCTACTCTGTACCTAGGCCTCTCTTGTTAAATACGGTCACTGCATCACAAACAGGTTGTTGAATAAATAAATCGTTACATTCTTCCTCCTCTTCTGATAGGAAGCAGTAGACTGGGCATAATGGGAATTTCTCTACTAATTTACTTACTCTAGCCTGCGTTCCTCAAGGTGCTCCTCCCCTTTTGCCTTTCTGTTTTCTTTCATCTTACATGACTTGCCCCATTCTGATGACGAAGCCAACTTTGTTAAGTATCTCGATAATCTGACTGTTTGTATGACAGTTACGTCTCATTCAGATTGTTCCAAAATGAATAACTTTTGTTAGAAAGTAGTCAGCGATCCTTGTCAAATGGTGGTCTTTGGACTAAACCCCTCCAAATGTCAGGCTGTTAATGCCACTTTCAGACACAAGCGCCACTTATATGAACTGGTTCGTTCCCCATGATTCTACCATCATAAATGGCACAGAAGTTAGAACTAAATCGAATGTTAAATACCTTGGACCGTGTATTTCCTCTTATCATCTTTCCTGGTCTTCCCACATCATGTTAGTTTCCAGAAAGATATTTCGTCTGACGTTCTATGTAAGGAAGTTAAAACGATCTGCTATCACTCAGTCTCTACTGTTGCCGTTTGTTAATTCTTGTATTCTACCTATCCTTCTTTGCTGCTCTCCAACCCTTAATCTATCCTTGGCTACAAAAGAAAGACTTTGTTACACTGTGAAGGGGCATTTAAAGTTGTCAGTAGGGCGAGTTGGATGTCATCAAACCAACTCGTTAATACTGTTATAGATAGACACATGGATTCCTGCAAGAAATTGGCAAATATTATCCTGTCAGACTCGGAACAGCCTCTCTGTGCACAACTAGAAGCAACTATAGAAGACTACATGCTCGGATGACTAAGTACAAAAACTCTACGCTACCACCTTATTTAACCGGGACACATTTTATGTGATGAGAAAGGTGTGTAAGACAGGAAATTACCAACTTACTGCTGAGGAACTTACTGAAGTAAATAGCCCTATTTCGTTTCCATGGTTACATTGTTGTTAATATTTCCGCTTAATTTAATTTAATTCAATACTCATATTCTTATTTAACAATATTATCAATGTAGATGCCCTGTTTTAATTATTACCCCATATAATGAGGAAACTAGTTGCAATACTGATTGTATAATAATTATAATAATAATAATTTGCTTTATTCCAGAAACAGTACATTGTAGAATTTACAGCACATATCTACAATATTTGCATCTAATTTTATCCAACGTTTAAAAGGAGTATTTCAAAAAAAATAAATATAAAGACAACAACAGTAAAAAAACACAAAAATAATTTTAAAAATGCGAAAAAATACCAAGAAGTAGAAAGGAAAATAAATTGTATGAAATAATATCTCAGTATTGGGTAGTCGAAGCTATGATATGATTATGCATGGTGACAGTAAAGCTACAGTCATACAAGAAGTTATGAAATGATATTTAAGAATGTTTATCGCCAAGATGATCAGTTAATTTGATTGAAACAACTCTAAACAATCATAAAATAACATTTCAGGGTTGTTCTTTTGTTTTTTTATTGTCAGGTCTAATGCAGTGTTTGTAGTGGTAGTGTGAGTAATCCTGAATAATACAAACATTTTTTAAGGTGGTGACTATGGCGTTCACAACCAAGATTGTCAGTTTAATATTGCCGAAAAGTATAGAAAATAAGAAAAAACAACCACAAAAACTAATAATTACATGATGGTTAATGACAGGACAATTTTGTACTACTCATAGTGCTAATATAGTCAAAGCCAGTAGATACACAAAAGAAGGAATACAGTAAAGTATAAAGAAGTAAGCCAATGATAACAATTTAGGTAGCTAAGTATGTTTGAGAAGGAGTTCACTATAAAATACAAAATAAAAGAGAAATAAAAGAGCCTAAAATTATGTTGTTAACAACAAAGCAAGTCATAGGTTTCGCGCTTAACATTGTCTCTGTCACTTAGAACACAGGCAAAGTATAGTATCGTTGAGTTCCTGTACTTGGTTGTACGAGCATAGATTATTTTATACTGATTTCTGGTTCGACTTGATGGGATACAAGGCAAGAGTTGGGAATAGAGGGGGTGTTGGGGGTCGGAGAGTATGGTTTTTGACCATTTTTCGCATGTATTCACATACCTTTCAACTATCACATGCTGCTGAAAATTTCATACTTGTATCAAAATTACTGTTTGAAATAAGGCTATTACTAATGTCGTTATTATTATTATTATTATACATTTTATTGATTTGAGTTCCCTATTTATTTTTGTTTTAAAGGCTGAACTGGCCACTGAACAAGAAGCCCTGCTAAACGATGAGAATCTATCACACAGCCAAGAGATGAATGGCAACACCGCCAATACCACAGCTAACGGTACAACAAATCAATTACTCGATAATCTGCTAGAGAAGAGTATTGCTGAAAATTGTAAGACAAATATGAAAAAGATAACATCAACAATGGTGATACACAATCGTGATATCTCTCCACTCGGTAGATATCTACACACAGGTCGGCATATTAAAACACTGTCAAGACCAATGAGTGCCGTAGAGCTGGATAGTGAAATTGATGCTCTGCTTGAAGAATTATCAATGAACTGTCTAGAGAATACAGAGGGTTGTCTACCATCAGATGGGATTAAGACGCAGCATCGTTCAAGGCCTAGACAACGGTCACCACGTCCACTGAGTCTGTTGGATAATATGGATGGCGGAAGCGACTTGTTACAGGATACAAATGACAGTGATCCTGGTCTACCAGAGTTGAACACATATGTGAAGATCTGTAAGCCAAGAAAATTCGGTCTGAAAGTGTATCGTCGTTATTTTATGGCTGTTAAACGAACTGAACTTTTCGTTTACAAGGTGAGTAGTAGTGTAACGACAGAAGGCAAGAGTCAGGCAACAGATCATTTGTTAAGGAAACCAACGCATATTTATATATTTTCATGTACATTACTATAGATATTTAAGCAAACAAACACAGTCTTCCGATTGGTTGTTTCTCACGTAAAGTTAATCTTCATCTATTGTGACTGTTTCTTGAATGTCAAATCCTCTATATGTTAACTGTACCGCTACGCAAGTCAATCTTTGTTCACATTTTCTCAGACAAATCTTGGGAACGTAAATATTGACGTAAATTACTGTCTACCAATTTGGCTAGTAGACAGCTCTCACCACAGTAGTAGTAGTAGTAGTAGTTTCTCCCGAGTTTCTGATTGGTTCGAAAATATCGTGTGTTTTTTGAATGAAGCAATAGGGTCAAGGTTTCGAACCTTACCCCAGTTATTCTTATTTAATTTTATTATGAACACAGTGATGGATATAAATTTGTCTGTTTCGAAAGTCTCATCAGTCTCAGTGAGTTATAAAATCTCGGCAATATTACAAAATTCTGATGTGGTTGTGTTCTCTGAGCTGGATAGTTTATTTGCGAAGCTTTCATCACCCTACTAGGTGACATCTTCAGCGCATACTTCAATTTGAAGTGAGCTTTTAGATTTCTCCGCGAGTTTATTAATCATCTCTCCTGGCGACCTTGGACGTGATTAGTTGTTGTACACAAAGACAACCAACCACTTCAAATCATCACTAAGCTACGAATTTTCTCTATCATTACAAAATTCTCTTTTGGCAAAATTCTCGCCAACCACTCATATAGTCTGGGTTTCGATTCCCGGTCGACTAACTCCTCTACCTCAGCTAGCCAGTGGTAATTGAACCTGGGGAAGTGGGGAGGTTTGTCGTTAAGCTGGTCACCTATCCCCGTTAAAAGAATCCACACCACTACTGAAACTTCAAGTCTCAAGCTTGAATCCCTATGTCCCATTTGGGACACAGAGGAATGAGAGACAGAGATGTCCAGTTACCTGCTGAAGAGCATATATATATTACGCAGCAGTTCTGTGACTCCTGCCTTACATCTGTGAGAAAGGGATGTTGAAAGTAAGCGACATGAAAAACTTTTGATTGACCTAAGGCGTCTTTATTGTACTACCAACAATGAGGTTAGGCATGTAAAACCCTAAGCAGTGAACGTCATTCAACCAGTGAGATTGTGAATCCTCATTGACTGGCTGGGGCATGTGCTATCATGCTTCAATGGTCACTGCTTGATCTGTTAGTTGAAGTGTGGTTAGACTGAAAAAGATTTAGAACCACTCCTCGTGGTGATCGCATTAACGAGGGTTTCAGGCAAAGACGTTCCTATCAGGCTTTTTGAACCGTGGTATTAACCTGCTGTAGGACCACAGTTATTGTTATTATTAATATTATTATCCATGCCTTGTGTTCACACTGGAACATATGACTTCAGCAGTTCATCTTCACTCCACTTGATCTGATCCTCTGACATCACTTTCAGCTGGTTTCACGACTGCCCACAAGCTTCTGTTTCTTATTCATCAAATTATCTCTATGTCATCCTTGGATACCCAAATCGTCGACTCTTATCCAGGTTTCACTCAAGTATCCGGCATGGGATGTCACTCCAAGGTCTCCACAGAGTATGTCTCACCCATCTCCATTTCCTTCTAGATAATTGGTAGTTGGCTGATTCACTGACTCGCAGGGTTCCCTGTTATTTATCCTTTCTCGTAGATCCGTCATCTGCTCTTGATTATACATAGAAGGGAATAGCTGATGGTGAAATTCTACGGTAGGTTGTTTTGAAGGCTTCTTGTGACGTGCGGATCAAGTATGTGAACCACACAAAAGCGCCGACTAACCACACATTAGTTTTTAATATTCGTATGTTGTTTGTTGAGCTATATGCCGTAAATCTCGACATTTGACTTCAGAGTAATGAACTCCAGTCTTGCCTTTCCTAGATCTTGACTGCCTTTGACATCTTCATCCATGCCGCCTGTACGTAGCTGAAACAATAGTGCCGAGGTAGATTTCTCGCATTGATGGTAACTGATGTTTGTTTGTGGTCGGTCGGGTATCTTCATCAGGTCTGTTTTCTCCTATATTCACCTGAAATCCTGTCTTCTTTAGCCCTCCTGACAAATAGTTTAGATAACATGAGACATCAACTGTGTGCGAAATTCGGACTTTCCAGGGTGCTTTTCTAGATCCAGTGTATGTTCGTCTCCTCACTGTCTTCTTTCTGCGCATGATAAAGTTCAACTACAATCAGAAGGATAATGGCTGTTAGCCTTGTAATCATGTAGGCCAAGGGAAAGCCATGTAGTTCTGAGCATGAAGTGTAACGATCCAGACTTATATTAGCTATGACTCGTTCTATGGGCACTAAACATCGAAAGAATCAGCTGCTCAGTGTTCTATAATTTGGAACTGTTCTCCTGATGATTACTATCCATGCATCACACCGGAATGAAATCATATTTTCAACAGACATTTATATACCAACTGACATAATGTTCAAGTATTGGTTTGTAGGGATTCGATTGATTGGTTACAGGATTTCATCATGAGCTGACGTCAGTTAGAGAACCATTGTAAAACCAGCTGGGAGTACTGGACGCCTGTTTCTTCACCTTATTTTGGGACTCTTCATCGGTACGCACCCGCCACCAGGTTTCGAACTCAGGACCTTCTGGTTGCAAGGCTAGTGAGCTAGCTCGTAGACTGTTAAGCCACTGGGACAGGATTTAATAGCCAGTTCATGAATTCCAACTTTTGCCAATTCATGACATAGCGGGACTGGCACTAGCCAATGTTATCTCTGGCTAGTATTTGTCTTCACACACAACCTTCTGTACCCTACTGGTCGCGACTTTCCATTATAACCACAGTTAACTACCCACATGAATGGACCCAGTCTCTAGTGAGCATCTCATTGATATTCAAGTATTGGTATTCAGGCGACGAAACAGCTGTCCAGTACTCCTTGGTGGTTTCCAATGGTTCTCTAACTGATGTCAGCTCATTATGAAATCCTGTGACATAATGCTGTCAGTGATATATGGCTGAGAAGAAATTGTACTCTCAGTGGAAAAGCCTATCTCTGTCTAACATTAAAATGAACGTGATTTTCAAACACTGAATTCGTATCCCTGAATGTTGTATGCGTATTACAAATCGTTTGTACTGCTACTTATGAGTAGTGTGGAGTTGTTTTATAAAAATAAGAGTAATATTCTCTAACATGAGAAATGCAGTCTCAGCTAACTAAAGCGAGTTATTTCTATTCAGACATATTCTCACAATGAATGAATATTTGTTTAACATATGCTTCTATTTGGTTCAGAGATCTGGAGTCTTATGAGAAAAGTATTCCCTATGTCCTCTTGTAGGCTTTCAGCGACAGCTACCCTCTCAGCTCTTTACTGAAGATCAGATGGCCAGAAAGGATTAGTCACAAGGAAATCTGTAAGGCGACGAACCAACCAAGAACCTATTGCCTCATAAATATCCCCAAGGGAATGTAAGTGGATTGGATGTACGCCGAGGAAGCCGTTGAGTGGAACCTGAATAGGAGATGACGAATTGCGTACCACTTTGAATGCACGACATGGAGTAGATCATGTGAGGAGGAAATCAGAGCTTATTGATAATCACCCACCAAGTCTTTGAATCTTATGGAGGCACTGACTGACATGACATTAGTGCTGGAAGTTCTCCCTTGTGTCAAATGCCGTAGATCTCCCTACTAATTTCAGAATAGTATACGCCTGTCTTGTTTTCTCGATCCTGGCTGACTTTGACAGCATCATCATCATCATGTGACACCTCCTGTATTTGAAGGGATACCACTGGGACGACTTCCTTTTGAATTTCTCCCACTGATTGTAATCGATGCGTGTTGTTGTTAGTCGGGTGTCTTCACCAACTTCTGTCTTCTCTATGTGCAAAATGAGGTGATACAAATCACCTGCAAAATCTAGACTTTCTAGGGTCTTTTTGACAATCAAAAGTGTTTAATTCATGATCCAGTTCACCTCAATTAAAGGAGATCCTTGGTGACAGTAGACAGTCTTGTCTTACTCTTGTCTTCAATTCAGACGTTTCATTGAGCTCTGTGTTGGGATGAATTACTTATCAGGTTGGGTCATCATCCTATAGCCGTTTGTGACACTCCACTTCATAGTATCACTTTATGGTCGATGCTGTCAATCGCCTTTTGAATCTCGAGGAAGTTAGAATCGATAGTTGATTATTGCTATTCTGACAATTCAGTCCATGCATGACGTGATTTCCCCTAATCCAGCCTGTTCCGGTAGAAGCCTCAGTTATGACAGCCAGGTAGTATTTCATCACTGAAGTGACTCTCCTTTAGGTGTTAATTGAATATAACCGTTAGACAGCCTTCTGGTTGAAGGTGTTTGACTCTACTTGTCATAAAACAAGGTGTTTCTGTAATCCTTCTTTTACTGCGAGGAGGCACTTGAAATTTGTAACGACAGAAGACAAGGGCCAGGCAACAGATCGTTTATTGAGAAAATCAACAGATTTTTATAGATTTTTATGTACATTATTATTCGTTATTGTTAGCAGAGAAGCAGAGTCTTCTGATTGGTTGTTTTCCTGCTAAAGGTTATTCGGTCAGCTCTTTGTGGCCGTTCCTTAGAAAGTCAGGCCATATATCTGCGAATCGTATTTGCACACGTTAAGTCTGCTGTGATTGGTTGTTGAGTTCCTCAAGGTTAGGCCTTGCTATTGTTTTATCTCGTGACCCCGATTAGGGACATAAACATTGACGTAAGTTGGTGTCTACAATTTTGGCTAGCAGACAGCTCTCACCACAAATTCACTTTCTGAAAGAGACAGACGATTGGTAACTGTTGAGATAGTAACGAATCAAAGATACTTGACTGCCTGAGGTTCCCTGCTTGATTCCCAACAATACCTCAATCAGTGACTTTATGTTTGTTCATGGTAAATTTCTCATTAGGACATAAAAACGAGTGGTTCAGAGAAGGGAGGCTTTTCAGCGAATTTATTATCAAGCTATATAATCGTATATTTACGACCTTTTTCAAATATAAAACAATTAGTTCCCTTTATGAATTTAGACAAAGTAATAAGAAGACGTAGTTTATCTGAATCGTGTATGTTGTGTATTTGCGCAACACATTTCGAATAATCTGATCACACATGGACTTATCATTCGAAATTAATAAAAAGGGATAGGAAAATATACTTAGGTCAAGTTGAAAGGCAGCCATATTGAAGGTCAAAATAACAATGAAAATCGCAAAAACCAAATAAGAGAGGTAATAGTACATCTACCATGGCTGGTATCAAAACAAAGTTTAGCTACGAAGGTTTAGTGTGATGACGAATTGTTACTTTGAACGCATAAAGATAGTTTAAACTTTCTAATTGCCAGCTAGGACTTCCAAAAACTTATGGATACGCCCTACCCCAAATAAGTTTTACAGATAGGTTTAAAAGACGTGTGGTGACATCACTATTATGTCCTGTCTCAATAATATGTTTCGTCTGTGTCACAGAGGTTAGGGCTCTTGCCGACCATGCACACGGTCCGAGGTTCTATTCCCTGCCGACACACACCCGATATCAATGGTCGGCCTCCGAAATTGGGCTACCGATATCACATGCTTAAAATTCCACACTTGTACCAAAAATATGGTATGGAATCAAGCCATAATCAAAAAAAGAGGAACTAGGTCGTCTGTTCTCACCGTTAATGAGTTCTGGAGATTCTGTTTGCTTCTGTAGCCATTTAGTAATATGCTCTGAAACCAGCCCTTACTTGCAGAGATCGATGAGTCCTCCCTATTTATGTGTGTGTGTCCACACGTACATTCAAATTGGTAAATACAGTGGGATGTGACATCATTTTTCGCATGTTCTGAGTGAGGGCTTAGATGAATGCATACACTGACTTCACATTCTCAATTATTATTATATTAGCTGCATAAAAAGTCTTTTTAACCACAGCAGCGTTCAATCTTTGCCTAGTTGTCAAGCTGCTATGATCACCCAAATAGGGTATCTGACCACTTCATATCTCCTAAATAAACTTGTCTGGCTAATTATTATCAACCAGAGGTTGTGTCAATGTTCTTTCTTCCTTATCAAGTATGCCTTCAGTGCATATTCAGTGCATGGATTCTACTGAAGAGGCACTTTACTGAGGCTGTTTTCATCAAATGACAGTAATCTGAACTACAACAAAATATTTGTAATTATAATCACAATTAAAACATCAACCGACAAAATATTGATTATGTTTGTGCCTTATAAAAAGGGGCTTCATGGAATGTTTACACCGTTGAAGGAGGTGAGAAAGATTTCATAAGATTAGAGTGTCGGCTAAATACAACACGATATAACAGGATGACAGTTATGATGAGATGACATCGCAAAAAAACGTCATATATTGAATTAAATAAACAAAGACTGACAAGTTCGATTATATTGAAAATTGTTCGGAAATGTAAAAATAATCAGAATCCAAATCGAAATAATAAATGTTGGATAAACAAGTTAAATTTTAAAAAATGAAAAATAAACAAATCTAAGGTAGAAATAGGAACTATTAAATAATTTTGAACGTAGACAGTGTAGAACCATCAAAATAGAAGGTCTGGTTGAACAAACTTATTTTCGATAGTTTATCTTGTAAGGGTTAGTTCCGTTTTCACGATTTGATCACTGATTGATACCACCCACTGGGGTTCGAACCCAGGACCTCCCGGATACAAGACGAGCTCGTAGACCATTCAGCCAATGGGACCCGTTTCAGTGGCCAGCCCATGAATTCTAACTTCTACCAGTTCGTAATTTAGCGCGACCCTAGCCATTGTCGTAGGTGGGACATCCGTCCTCACACGTGACATTTGGATGGACATCACTGGTCACGACTTCTCACTAGAACTCACTCCAGGAAACTCCATCCTGTAGCAAGTCACTAGCGAGCATCAGATTAATTTTCTATAGTTTGGTTTGTAAGGGTTAGTTTTGTTTTTACGAGTTGATCATGGACTGATATCAGTTAGAGAAGCATTGAAAACCAACCAGGGATTACTGGACAGCTATATTGTCAGACTAGTTTGGGAATCATCAGCAGTACGCACCTACACTGTGGGGTTCGAACCTAGGACGTTCCGGTTATAAGGCAAGCTCGTATACCATTCAGCCATTGGGACCCGATTCAATGGCCCGTGAATTCTAACTTCTCAAGAGTTTGATATAAGAATAAAACTTGTTCACTGTGGTGGAGTATAACTCCATTATGGGTAAAATTTGTTTTGATAAAGTTTCACAGTGTTGTTATACAGTAATGTTTATTGATGACCACATTTCGACCACAATTTATTACTACTCATAGTCATATCAAGGCAGTACTCACACAACTTTCTAACTCTATTTATATAATTCCATTATTTCAATTCATCGCTTGACTTGATTGGTAGTAGCATTTTCCATATTTCCGGTATGAGTGATGAGTCATTCCTAGTGCATGTGTTTGGTGTAGACTCGATGAACAAGGATTCAGTAATCCATCTCCCTCGCTCTCCACCTACCTATACTACTTCTTAGAATTTTGACTCTGTCCCACCGATCCTATTTAGTGGTTGTGTGTTAATGCATGCAGTGCGATTGCTGAGCTTTCTTCTAAATTACTTATCTTCTCGGGGTCAACCATTCTTACCTTAGCTAAATTCTTATGTTCCGACAATCTGACTACCCTGACCTACCAGTTTGCCCCACGTAGTTGACCTCACTCACAGTCATTGCAGGGTATTTTGTAAATTACATTATTCTGTCTAATCGAGTCAGCGGGGTCATTTAACCTACAGAGCTTGTCCTGACTGAGGGGGTTTGTAGGTTTAACTGCCACTCTAATTCCTGCTTTATTCAGGGTCCTACATAGGGAGTGTCTCAGATGTCCCCTCCTTATATGGTATAATAGTAGATGACTTATATTCACTCTTATGTTATCATTACTAGTTTCACAATAATAATAATGGAATTGTATAAACGAAGTTAGAAATTTGTGTGAGTAGTGTCCTGATATGATTATGAGCAGGCATAAATTGTACTCAAAATGTAGTCATCAGTAAACATTACTGTAGATGGAACACTGTGAGACTTTCTCAAAACAAATTTTTCCCATAATAGAATTCTCAACAGTTTGTTTTGACCAAAGGAGCTAACATCAATTAGAGAATCGTTAGAAAACCACCAGCCAGTACTGGATATCTACTTCGGTATATTCTGGGACTCTTCATCAGTACGTACCCACTAGGATTCAAACCCACAAGGCTCTAGTTACAAGGTAAACTCATAGGACCATTCAGTCACTGGGATCCAGTCCAGTTGCCATTGAATTCCAACTTCTAAAAAATTGGTGATTTCAACACAACCTTGCAAAGTATCTCTTTTTGAAATGAATCTGATGCTGGTTAGTGATTGGCTACAGGACACAGTTTCCTGAACTTTCTGGTGAGAAGTCGTGACCAGTAGGGTCCACCATATTGGGTTAGTGGTCGCGCTGAAATCATGAATTTGTGGAATTTAGAAATCATGGGTCATTAGAACCGGTCTCAGTGTCCGGATGGTCTATGAGCCTGTCTTGTGGCTGGAGTGTCGTGTGTTTGGTTACTTGGAGGTGCGTGCTGATGAGGAGTCCCAAACTGTGACGAAACCGGTGCCCAGTAATCGTGTAACAGCGGAAGGCAAGACATGGAAGCCAAGGCATATTTTCAAGTGATCCAACAGCTATTAACATCTATACAGTTTATATTCGTCAACCAATCACTGAGCATGTGATTTTGGTTTATATTAAACGACATGAAATAGAATGTTCAAAAATAACATAGTGTTCCGTTACTAATTCACTAATGAACTGTGTGAATAGTATTCAGACATTAACACCAACAAATACAGTGATTCTTACTGTGAGAATAATATTCCGTTGGAACGCATTTTCTGTATCACACCACCACACTCCCTGTTGGTTTTCCAATGGTTCTCCTACTGATATCAATTTATTTCTGTCGACAGATCTCCTGGCCATAGCCACTGTAATACAATCGGTTCAGATACGTAGTGATTCTGGCAGGTTATTTTCCGTCTTGTTGATGACTTTAAAAGAAGACCTTTTTAAAGATAAAGTGACCACTATCGAACAGGTGTTCAGTTAATGTGCTTCTTATAGCTCCTCATCCATCCGCATCGAGAGACAGCAATACATCTAGCTCCAAGAGGGCAAGTGAACTCGTAAACAAACTCTGAGTCAGTCAACTGCGGGATCTTGTCCTTTAGATAATTGAAGAGTAGTAATCGACTAAACAAGTACTATTCTCATAGGTGGTATAGCGAGTAAGTAACGACCGAAATCTATGTGTTGTCGTCTGAACACAGGTAACCAATCTCAGTGCTCTACTACATAGCTAACCAGAACTTCCTTCGGTTACGTGAAGTCACAAAATGCTCCGACGGCAGCAGACAAACAGTTATTTGCGATAAGAACCTGTGGTTTATTATTATTATTGTTCCCTTGGGTTCCTAGTGGAACAAAGGGCTTCAACTGCACGTCTCCACTTGCTTCTGTCTTCTGCTGTACTTTTCACCTGCATCCATGTTAGTCCATACTGTTTCAACTCTTCTTCACACGATCTCCTCCATGTCACCCTTGGACGTCCCACTCGCCGCTTCCCTTTCGGGTTCCACTCGAGGGCCTGACGTGCGATGTCACCCAGTGGCCTCCTCAGCGAGTGTCCAATCCATCTCCACTTTCTCCTGCATATTTGTTGGGCGATTGGTTCTTGTTTTGTTTGTTCCCATAGTTTCTTGTTGGTGATTCTTTCCGGCCATCTGATCTTCAGTATAGATTGAAGACAGTTGTTGATAAAGGTCTGCAACAGGCTGTTGGAAATATTCTTTGTGACCCGCCAAGTTTCTGATCCGTATAGAAGAACTGACTTGACGTTTGTATTGAAAATCCGAATTTTGTTGTTGATGCTGAGTGACGAAGATTTCCAGATTGGTTTCAGGTTGATGAATGTGTTTCTTGCCTTCCCGATTCTCGATTTGACATCCTTGTCCGTTCCTCCTGTAGTTGAGACAATGCTCCCTAGATAAGTGAAAGAAGTAACCTCTTTCAAATCCCTCCCGTTGATGGTGATTGGCGCTGGATGTTGCGATAAGAACCTGTGGTACTATTTAATAATAATTACTTACCAAAAAGTCACAGTGTCGTTCGTTAGGCAGATGGTTTTCCAGTACAAAGCAATTACTGTACTACAACAAATCTAGTTAACCAAAATTCATCCGTAAGAAGTACCTGAGAATCAAGTAGAATATACCCAACAAAGTGGGATCATAACTATGTCAGCAGCAAGAATCACACACCAAACACTTGGCGCAAACAGCCCAAGGTCAGAATGACCTTTATTCACCCTCAAAAAAAATCGCTGTCATAAATGCAATAAGCTAACAATATCATCCACCTCACAACCACAAAGAGAAGCATTCAAATCAGAGGTTGAATAGGAACAAAGACATATAATAAGGATTAAGTCAACAGCAGCTTTGTTCCTCTTCAGTACAAAAGAAATTTAGTAAAGACCCTCAGCCACAGGGTTAGAGCTATATGATCAGAAGAGGTAACTGAAAATGAACTCAGCATTGTTTATGATACCCTAATTGAAAATAGCTATCCTGACAAATTTATCAAGAAACATATGACAAAGAAAGCGGAAAAGGACTACTCACTATCTGTAAACAAGAAGCCTTTATACATACGACTGCAATTCAAGGGCGATTTACCTAGCGAGATAATTACGAAGAAGGTAAGAAATCCAGTTCAAAGAAATTTTAATGCTGGCAAACTACAAGTCACATTTTCTACACGACCGATGGTGATTCCTCAATTGAAAGATGAAGTACCTAGACTAGCCACTTCTAATTGTATCTACCAATTCAACTGCGCTTGTAGTGGAGCGAGTTATATTGGCCATTGCTCTAGGAACTTGATTTTTCATGCTCACTTGGGAACATCTACCAGTGTGGCTAAGTAAAGGTGTAGTAAAAACCATTAACAGTTCGATATTAGACCATCTGGTGCAAACCGGCCGGCCACAAAGCCAGCGTTGAAGAATCCTTTTCTATCATCTACCGGGTGCCTAATAAATTGCCAAAATCATCGAAGCACCGCATGCTCCAAACAGCTGAGGCTATTGCAATTCGCCTCAAACAACCAGTGCTCTGTGTTCAAAAGAAGCAAGTCCAGCCACTACTACTACCCTGGCCAGCCTTCAGTAGAGACTATAAATTCATGAATTTGTATTATTATCTTTCCTAATTTTTCTGACATTCAGTTTATTGTTATGTTGATGCTATTGAGCTGTAATCTATTGATATTATTATTATTATGATTCGATGTTATTTAAACAACATTAATGTTGTTCATAACACTAATTCATTCACTATTATGGATGGATATATAACTGTAGAGCCTGATGATGAAGTTATCGAAAAGAGTATTCTTTGTTCAGTATCCATTCTTTTGAAAATTTTAATGGGCATTTTTAATCAGTTAATATGCAAACGTCAGAACAAATATTATGCAGTCTAGGAGGAGAATAGCTGTTAGAGTTTCCCTTTCAGAGATTTTGAGATCCTTCTTTTTAAGTAGTCAGCAGTTAGGTCACCTTTGAATTCGATTTCGTATCTATATTTTTACCAAGTTTAGTAAAGTTATCCACTCCTTTTCCACTCTGTTTTAGAATAAAGACGACTACAAATCAGAAAGTGATGCAGCTGAAGTCATCTATCTGCCAGGATGTGAAATCCAACCAGATCTATGTGTTTCATCAGAAAAATTCAATATTCGTTTATATGTACCGGTGTCACGAACGAATCTCCCACTGTCCACAGCATTTGCAACTAACAGTCATTTGGATGATTTACAAGCGGACGATGAAGATCCTACAGTCGGTACAAAATTGAAACGTAGAGCCTCCTTGCTATCGTTAACTTCACTGTCTCATTTAAGCAATGTACTCGGTATATCATCGAATGGATCACACAATGGACCTATCGGTGTCAGTGGTATCGGCGCATTGAGCGGATCGTCAGCAGCAATGACTGGTCTAGTCAATGAGCTGTGGTTACGCTTCCCTAGTTTAAATGATTACATGGATTGGTTGGCAATATTTCGAATCACTACAGCTGTCCATTCGACAGTTGTGCCTAGCCTGTGTACAGATATGCCAGACGCTGCTGCTGGAACTACAGGGACAAGATCAACCAGTCCAGCAAAGAGGCAGAGGAATATTGCCTCATATCTATTGAATCGTGCAACATTCGATGCTGAGCGTAAAGCTATCTCGAATTTGATGCATTTAATCTCACCCAGCAGTTTTAAAGCCGATCAAACTGATAATATTGTCAATGTGACAAAGTTGCATAACTACTTGGAAAAACGCCTAATCGATATGCTCCCGTTACGATTAGGTTATATGAAAGGTTCACAAAGAACCTGGGATTATAGACGGGATCAAGTGGATACACTGTCAAGACGTTCAGCAACTATACTAAGTCAAGATAAACCGCCTATTCACCCGTCGACGAATCAATTTATGCAGGTTGGTTATGCTTTTTTGTCAGTATTGATTCGTTCATATTCCAATTTTTTTTCTACTTCGAAATGAAGAGTCTTCTGAACACTTTGGTATGTTTGGCATCCTGCTGCAAGTCTGGTCTTCGCCAACTCCTGTTTTCGGAGATGAGAAGTGAAGTGGTTTAGCATGTTGACCATTTCACTTATTTTGACAATTGTAGGTAGTAGCCCTGAACGGACTGAATTCTGACAACATTTCAGCACGGATACAAAAGACTCGTGTGCTTTTCGCCCACTTAAGTTATCTCCGACGTATACATGATATTCGGCTATCCGTCAGAGGGCATATGCACTGATCAGCAGTTCCCTCTATACATCTTCATAGCTGTGAGACATTGTCGTTGAGAGTGGAAGCATTGAAGAGGCTAGGAGTCTTTGACCGCTGATGTGTGCATTCTATCTCCCATGTTAAGCGGCATTATATGGTGAGTTGTATTGAAGTTAGGCACCAACTTTCAGATAAGGAGTGCAATTCAATCGATGAGGTTGTAAAGGTATGTCGATTGAAGTGGCTAGGACATATGCTACACACGCCAATCCATCGCCATCCTATCCGAGCGATTTTAGTTGACATTGGATTAGGTTGCAAAGGAGTTAGAAGTCTTTAACTGTTGGTTTGAGCCACCTAGATAAGGGGTGGGGATCATCGAATTGTTGTCAATCGCTTAGATCGATATGTAGAACTCCTAGATCCATCAAATTTCCATTATTCTCTGTGTAATTACTCTTGTAACAACAGAAGACAAGGGCCAGGCGACAGATCGTTTATTAAGGAAATCAACACATATTTATAGCCTTTCATGTACATTGTTATAGATTATTGTTAGCAGAAAAACACAGTCTTCTGATTGGTTGTTTCTCACTGAAAAAGTTAATCTTTCATCTCTTTGTGGCTGTTTCTTGAATATCAGATCATCTATATGCTAACTGTATCCGCCTACGCAAAGTCTGCTGTGGTTGGTTGTTGAATCAGTCTTTGTTCATATTTTTCTCACGACCAATATTGAGGACGTAAACATTGACGTAAATTTACTGTCTACCAATTTCGGCTAGCAGCCAGCTCTCACCACACTCTTACTCCCGTACATTTCTGTTCATTATAGTTGCCTTCATTGTTTTTCCCACCTTTATATGCTATAGGGAGTTTGACAACTTGAACCGTTGCTCCCCTGTGCAAAGTCCTGTGTTGCGAACTCAGTCAGTCAGATATAGCAATGTCTGTACATTAAAATCTGAGGTTTTATTGCAGCGATAAAATGTCTCATTTAGAGGAATAAAAATTCGTAACACTTTCGCCAGAATTTAAGATGACCGGAATGTCCGAAGTTCTGCTCAGAAGTCGTGACCAGTGGTGTGCACTCGTCAGTATCACCGACAGTGGTTGGCACTACACTTTTGAGAATTGGCGGGATGTGGAATTCATTAGATGGCCATTGGATTCCATACCTGTGGCTCAACAATCAATGAACTCGTCTCTTAACCTGAGGGTCATGGGATTGATTGCTAGTGGCTGAGATGATGGGTGCATACAGATGAAGAGGGCCCAATAAGGACGGAACAGCTGACCAGTACTCTCTGGTTTTAAATGGCCTTCTAGCTGATGTCAATTAAATCTCTGCAAATCAACACTTCAAAAAAATTTATATTTTTGTTTGAATATCGTTCTCAAACAGTTTCTATTGGCAACCATTACGAACAGGTATTTTTACAGAATTTCCTTACCCTCTCTATCTTATAATGTCATTCACTGTTCATTCTTTCTCCACTCTATTTATAGACTCGTAATAGCCTTATTCAACGTGTCTCATCAACATACACACAAATATACAATTTGACAAGCCTGCAAGCTAAACTAAAGTATATCAATGCCTGGGAACAGTTACGTCAACATGGGATTGTCTTTTTCCCAGCACGCATTGAAGTGACTGTACCGCTGAATAGTATCTTAGGCAGTGGTGATGCATGCTCCCGATCTGAATATGGCGGTACAAGTGGTTGGATCCCTGGGATCAATAGACCATCGAGCAGTGGGAATGTCACTGTGTCAATGAGTCGGAAAGCTGAGGCTGTGGGAATCGGTGCAACAAGAATTTACCGGTGTGATTTAAGCAATGGAGAAATATTAGCCAGTTGGAGAATGTCAACAGTTCAAGGTTGGCATATTAATTGGGAGTTGAGTGAAGTTGTGCTCATGTTAGCCAGTCAATTACATCATCAACAACAACAGCAGCAGCACCAACAAGTCCAGTCTAAAACCGACCATTACACAACAAAGTCATCCGAGTGTTCCGGTCGAGTGATTATCCGGCCAATAGATGTATCCGTTAGAACTGTTGCTGAATTTCTCGGTGGTTATACATTTTTGAATTTAAGAGCTCCAGAGAAAAATCAATGTCTTGCTGAAGATACCTTTTATAAGTTGACCACGGGAATGCCTTTACCGCCAATATGAACACGTTGTATCAAATACTGTCGTATATACATACATCGTGTATCTGCATAGAATCAATGAGTGAACTATGAGGTGAACACAGCTGATATCCCAACTATCGATCCATCCTCCTCAGCAACACACTGTTTTTGTTTATTCAATCGGCGAAAATCATTTTCGGATGGAGATTTATGCTAATGTCTTTCAACTGCTAATTATTATTTGATTTTGATTACCCCTTCCCCCCCCCCAAGTCCCTCGTTTCAACCGCATGACATATACTCTTAGGCATACGCACACTTGCGAATGCAAACATACAGACACAAGTTTATAACCGCATTGCTATCTTGAATGTAATCTCTTTTCTCCCGAAATAATGTGCTCCCTTAGTTGAATGTGTGCGTTGATGTAACAGCAATATACATATATATATTTCTAGCTACTGTAAGTCTGTGTGTTTTCTTGTGTCTGCGTGTGTATGCGTGTTTGTGTGTGTGTTGACGTATTTCATCCACAACAGTATATCATGTATATATATTCTGATCAATATTTTAAAATCATTGATTAATCAATAATGCATTCATTCTTCAAGTTCAACTGCATCTTTCATTGTATCACTTTCAGCTGAAAACAAAAACATGACCTAATTATTGATTTATTGATTTTCTTTTTCAACTTTTTGTCAAAAACTTTTGTCAACACCTCCATACCATCCCCTCGTGCGATGCACTTTCCTATTGTATGGTTTTAAATTTTAAAAGTTTCTATTGAAAAATTTAAATTTTGAATTTTTAAAAGGTGGTTTCAGCCATCCATCTATCGATCCATTTATCGATCTTTCTTTCATGTTTACAATATGACACCGCCGCTTTCATATAACTTCTCTGTCTTTAAATAAACAACTGTCAGATATAAGTATTTGATGCAAAGTTTTAATGGTTATTACTAAAGGATACCGCCATCTTGATCCTCATCCCTCATTATTATTGTTATTATCTTCAATTTGTATGTGTGTGTTATTTTGCCCTGCACAGACAGATATAGAATTCTACGCGCCATTTGCCTCACTCTCCACTTTGTTTGTTTGTTTTTTCTTGTAAAACCCTTTTGTTTCTCCACCACATATCCTGTTGATTACTGTAACTTATTTAAATCCTGCTTTATTATTATTATTATTGTTATTATTATTATTATTTAATCGATATACAGGCAGTTATAATTGTAGCGTAATGCTTTACCAATCTATGGATATGAAATGTCTTCTGCTATGTGTTTGTTTCACTCTCTATTGTCACGTGGTATTAGTATTGATCACTGCTGGTGTGTGTTTGTGTGTGTGCGTGTGCATGCGTGCGTGCGTGTGTTATGAACTCTTTAATCCTTATTGTTCTGATTTTGTTGGTACCTCCCTCCCCCCCGCACCTTCTTTCTTCATTTTGTGGCTCCAATATTGTCTTCATTTATATTTATTTGACTTGATTTATCACAGAGATATTGATTGATTTATCGATTTAATTAATCAATGAGTATTATAGAATTATTATTATTATTACTAATTTTATGCGCTTGCTTTCCCTTTCTTTCTTTCTTTCTTACTGTTTTACTTGTCATGTGGAAGAACAGGAAATATAAGATGACTTCTTTGTGTGTGGGTGTCCGTGTCTGTGTTTATTTATCCTTCTTTTGTTATTTGTGTAGTGTTCACTAGTCGTGACCAGTATGGTCCACCACCAGTGTTGGGCATATGGGGACGGATACTTGCCGATGCCATTATCTGGTAGTAGGTTCTACTATATACATTGCGAAAAGAAAGAAGTTGGGATTGTAAAGGCTATTGGACTCTGTTACAATGGCTGAAAGCTATCTGAGCTCATCTGCAACCTAACTAGTCTTGGGTGTGTACTAACGAAGAGTTCTAAAGAAGGACGAAACGGCTGTCGAGTACTACTCCTGGTTTTCAGTGATTCTTTAACAACAACAAAATAAGTGAATGCATCTACGCCATCACTGAAGACGATTTTGAACCTTGTCAGCGATAGTCTCCAACTGTTGGTTCTTAGTATCCTGGAGTTCCCAGTGAGGCAGTCTACAGCCCCCGCACTATCACCAACGTTTCTGATTCAAACCAATTATTAAGGATTTTACGAATTAATGCCACGATCTGATTCCCTCGCCCCCCCCCCCGTGCTTCGCCCCTTGACTGTTTTTCAACCCATTCCGATATCAGCCAACGTTGCCCGTCGAAAAACAGGCGGTAGCTTAGCATACAATTCAGCTCACTCAACACGATGGTGTATTTGTTGTGTTTCAACTAAGCTGAAATTGAAAATTCTTGTTATTCCATTTTAAGGTGATGAATGGAACAGGTAAGACCGGCCGACGCACTCCCTTACCTCGCTAAGCCAGAAATAATGCTGGTAAAGAGGAAAGGTTGGGCATGAGGCTACCAACCCCATCCTGTGAAAATAAACACTGCTAAAGAAACTTCAAGCCACTAGCTTGAAGCCCTATGTTCCAGTTGGGGAACGTGAAAGAAAAAAAACATACTATGCTAATGACCAATCATATTTAATTAAATAGGTCAAGTCGTCGGTTTATGATAGACGAAGGTTGAAGTCGATATAAGTATAAAACTTGAGCACTGTGGTAGAGTATAACTCCATTATGGATAAGATTTTATTCTGATAAGTCACACAGTGTTACACAGTAATATTAACTGATGACGTTTCGAGCACAGACTATTGCTCATAATCATATCAAGTCACTCACACAACTTTTTCTTTCATTAATATACATGTGTGGAATTGACCAGATATTTGAATGAAAATCAGAATGTGATAATGTACATTCAGAAATAATAATATGAGTGTTATTGACACAATCAGATGGTAAATAAGACAAGTGTTTTTATAGTCATAATAAGTAACTTGTTTGAATGTTGTGATGTGTTCGATTGTTTTTTCTACAAATAGTCTATGATGAATGTGATTAATCCCCCAAAGTGCTTCCACCACCTTCAGTAACCTTGAATAGTTAGAGTTACATGAAATAATTGCGAAACAGTCATTAATATTGATTTTGTGACCTGACATCAATAAGTGCTTTGCAATGGATAATGATGGATTTCTATTCAGATTTATTGCATTGGGATTTTCTATGTTTGTCAATAACCATTTTGGAACACGTTCTTTTCGACGACCACATTGGAACATTCTATTGGTTCTACCTATATAAGTGTCACCGCAACAACTGCAAGTGAACTTGTAGATACAGTTTGAAGTACAGTGCACAGAATTTCGTCCTTTAATCGTACATACAAGGATCAAAAATGTTCGAGATGTGAGGGAGACAGATGCAGTGTTGAATGTGTGCTTGATGGCTGACCAAAGTCTTTGAGCTGTCAACTGCATAATCTGGTCACCATTGAATGGTAGGTTGTTAATAAAGATAGCTTTCTTTGGTGCAGAAGCTGCCTTTTCAAGATGTGGTCTATCCTTACTTTGACAATTGAAAAAGTTTTCTGGATAACTTTTGTAAAAAATTATATTTGTAAAATCTCAGCGAGATTGAAATGAGTAATTCCAACTTTTCGTTCGGCAATCTGGTCCAAACTTCTTCATGATGCACAGTCTGTTTAAAGTGTTTAACAAAGGTAGACCAATATTTGTAAGTCCGAGGTCAACTTTTGATCACAGCTCATAAAGTTTTGTTTATTATACTTGTAGATACTTGTTGAATGACTCATGATTGGACAAAGTTTTTAAAAACAAGTGATGTTCCTTTTATATATAAACCTCTGTTATGTTAATTTCGATTAATTTCCCTGAAGAAGTTAGGACCAGATTGCCGAATGAAACGTTGGAATTACTCATTTCAATCTCGTTGAGATTTTACAAATGTCTACTTCTTACTCGGCGCCCAAATATTTTAGAACTATTCTGTCAAATCTTGACGACAGTTCATTTGAATTTTCTGGATAACCATCAGTTAATAAAACTGAAGGTATATGTAGAAGTTCATCTATCAATGTACATATTTTGCAGGCCCTTGAAAAGAAACATTTCACTAGGGAGCGTTTATACTGGATAGGAATAAAACTGGTGAAATGTAGATATTGTCCCCTCCATGTCTGTTTACGAAAAATAGATCACTGAATCGTTCCATTGTCTCTCCTGGTCATTGAAATATCCAAGAAACCAAGTCTGTTATTCAATTCGAAGTCAGAAGTCACTCGGATATTTGAATGAATATGATTATAAATAGAGTAATAAAGTTTTCAATAGACTTACTATTATTATTACCAATAATGAGTGTATCATCCACATAACGTTTACATAGCATAAATTCTCCAAGAATACCTTGCATTTTAAGAATAATAATAAGAATAATTAACACTTGGTTCTAGCCTCGGTGGGAATATCATCACTCACTCACTGGGGAATGCGGGTGCATCCAGCTGGCAGACGAGTCCCAAGTAGGACGAAATGTGCATCCTGGATTCCACTGCTACTCACCAACCACCAATTAATAAAATAAGGACTGCCAACGTAGTAGGTTAAGAGTTACAAAAAATTGTTTTTGTATACACAGGGCAACGGGGAGAGCTTAATATATTACGAATAGCTATCGCCTCAATGTATTTCAATAAGCACCCTTGATGCTTTTCATAAATAACCTTTAAATTATGAATTGGACTTTGGTGTTCAATTTGTGTACACTAGACAATGCATGACAAAATTTCGGTCCAAGCGACAAGTAACCCAATTCAAATGCAACTGTTGTCGCTTGAACCAAAGTTAAGAATCCTAAATAAAACAATAAAAAAACAAAGAATTCAACGGAGAAAATTCTCTCTTCGACGATTTCATTTTCATAGCTGTACATTCATTATAATAGAGGTTTTTGTATCTCCCAATGAATGAAAAACAAAATGATATTGCTTTTACTGACGTTTCGCTATTTAATGTCAATAGCTTTATCAAAATGACCCCAGACAGACGAACGATGATCAAGTTAGTAAACTTTGTTTTGATATCATAACAGACGTACTATTACCTTTGTTATTTGGTTTAGTGATCTTCATTGTTATTTTGACTTTCAATATGTCCTTTTAACTTGACCTAAGTAGTTTATTTTCTCACCTCTTAACTCTCTTAAAACAATTAGTTCCCTTTATGAATTTAAATAAAGCAATAAGAAGACGTAATTTGTCTGAATCGTGTAATGTATTTGCGCACCACATTTCGAACAATCTGATCACACACGGACTTGTCATAGGAATATATATGAAATTAATAAAGAGGTAAGAGGTGAGAAAATAGACTTAGGTCAAGTTTAAAGGACATATTCAAGGTCAAAGTAACAATGAAGACCACTAAACCAAATAACAGAGGTAATAGTACATCTGCTATGGTGTCAAAACAAAATTTACCAAGGAAGGTTTAATGTGATGACAAATTGTTTTTGAACGCATAAAGGTGGCTTAAACTTTCTAATTGCTAGGGCTTCCACAAATTTTAGGATACTCCCCAAACACGTTTTATAGATAGGTTTAAAAGATCTGTTAACGTCAATTTTATGTCCTGTTTCTATAATATGTTTTGCAATAGAGGAGCTAGATCTCCTGTTCTCACCATTAATGGGTTCTGAAGATTCAATTTGTTTCTGGAGCCATTTAGGAATTTGCTCTGAAGCCCTGTTCGGTACAAAAGAGCCTTAGTAAGGTGCCTCTTCAGTAGAATCCAACGAATATGCACTGAAGACACACTTGATGCGGAAGAAGGAAAGTTGACACAAACTCTGGTTGATAATAATTATCCAGACAAGTTCATCAGGAGATATAAAGTAGTCAGAACACCAAGACCCACTCTCCAACTCGCCCCTAAGAAAGACGTGTACATCAAGCTACCCTATATGGGGCATCAAAGCAGCTTGATAACTAGACAAAGACTGAACGCTGCTGTCAAAAAGACTTTTTATGCAGTCAATATCATAATAATAGAGAATGTGAAGCCAATATATCTATCTAAGCCCTTCGAACATGAGAAAAATGACGTCACATCCCACTGTATTTACCAATTTGAATGTATGTGTGGACACACACACACATACATAGGGAGGACTCATCGATCTCTGCAAGTTAGGGCTGGTTTCAGGGGATATTCCTAAATGGCTCCAGAAACAAAGTGAATCTTCAGAACCCATTAATGGTGAGAACAGGAGATCTAGCTCCTCTATTGCAAAACATATTATAGAAACAGGACATAAAATTGACGTTAACAGATCTTTTAAACCTATCTATAAAACGTGTTTGGGGCGTATCCTAAAGTTTGTGGAAGCCCTAGCAATTAGAAAGTTTAAGCCACCTTTATGCGTTCAAAAACAATTTGTCATCACATTAAACCTTCCTTGGTAAATTTTGTTTTGACACCATAGCAGATGTACTATTACCTCTGTTATTTGGTTTAGTGGTCTTCATTGTTACTTTGACCTTGAATATGTCCTTTAAACTTGACCTAAGTCTATTTTCTCACCTCTTACCTCTTTATTAATTTCATATATATTCTTAACTCTTTGTTATATATAAGCTGAGTGGATTTTGTAAATTCTGGTTTAATGATACTTTGATAAAGCCACTAGCAGTAGCATTAAATAGCGAAACGTTAGTGAGAACAACAATATCGTTTTGTTTTTCATTCATTGGGAAATGCAAGAAAACCTTTATTATAATGAATATCAAATACCGAATGCCCAAATTTTTTCAAACTGTTAAAAGTGCACTTGGTTTGGACATATATAGCTGTACATTCATGAATTACAACAGGCAATAAGAATTATTATAAATTATTTACATTAATCTTGACTATGTATATGACAAATAACATACACTTACACACACAGTCATACAGATAAATATACACAATATGACAATTTGACATTACTCATTACAAATATATAATTGGTGACTGCTTACATATTCCTATTGGTACAAATGTCTGTCGACAAGTGACCTTCAAATAAACTGACCTCAATTTACGTTCTGCAGTTGGTTTGTAAGAATTAGTTTTGTTTTTACGAGTTGATCACGGATTGATATCAGTTAGAGAAGCATTGAAAACCAGGGAGTACTGGACAGCTGTTTCATCGGAAGTACGCATTCACACCAAGGGGTTAGAACCCAGGGCCTTCTGGTTACAAGGCTAGCGACCTCATAGACCATTAAGCCACTGGGAACCGATCCAATGACCAACTCATGAATTCCAACTTCTGCCAATTCATGATATTGCACGACTAGTACTAGCCAGTGTCATCACCGGTGATTATTTGTCCTCACACCCAACCTACTGTACCCTACTGGTCACGAATTCCCACTAGAACCCTAAGTAACTAACTACTTACGTGATAGGGCCAGTCGCCAGTGAGCATCTCATTGATAGCACAACTGATAGTCAGGGTTGAGTAAAGTTCAACCGACATTAAAAGAAGATCAATTCAAGATAAGTATAACAGAAACCAGAGGTTTAACAGTAGGAAAAGAGAATACATTTTTTCCTCAAGAGTTTGTTTATGTAGGAATTTGATTTCTGTCAAGATTTCGAACACAGATCAATATTAGTTAGAGGATCATTGAAAAGTGACATAGGTAGATTGATCATTGAATCACTGTTCATAAAATCTACGCCTAACACGTGCAACAGAAATGACACAACACCAGTACCAAACATGTGGGAAATATTATTACCAACCAATAAAATCAAAAGGTAAGGAATAATGGAGTTATATAAAAACAAAATCTAAAAGATGTTCTCTTAGTACACTTTCATCTGATCATGATCTGAGACAGTGTGGGTGATAAGTTCTAGTCTCAGGGGGACCATCATCACCATCACTTACTGGGAGGGGGTGCTGTGTAACTAAATCCAGATGATGAGTGCCAAAAAGGGACGAAATGTGCATTCGGGACTTCATTGCTAGTCACTAGCAACTAAAAATGACACTATGTTAATCATCAGACGTCGTGATGAAGCATCTATACACTGAAAGTCAACATATGAACACGGAGACGGAACATTTCACTGCAATATAATCGGTCAACAGACTGGAATGTTGACTCTCCAGCTAACAATTTGAAAGTTCCACTTGCGTTCCACCTGCTTTCACCTTCTCATCTCTGACTCTCACAAAGAGAGAAGACGCATCGTCTGACTGACTTTCAGAAGGCTTTCACCAGTCCATATCACTCCATCTCTCCCATTTCAGCGACGAACAGGTTCATTTCTGATATTTTTCTGCTTTTTGGAGTTTCTGTGGCGAATATGTTGAATTCCTCGTTGGGGGGGGGGTGTTGGCTAGCCACATACCCAACCTTCCTTCTTTTCTCAGGCCGTAGGATCGTTTAGTAGACTAGGCAGAGTATATAAACAAATAAAAGTCAGACAATTAAAACATCTGAGAGAGAAAAAATAACAATCATCACATGGAAAAACAATTTGACGCACACAAGCATGCACGCACACACTCACACACATACACAGAGGAACATACAAACACAAAGATTCTTCCCATTGGCAAAATGCATAAAATCGGATATTTTCCTGTCAGTCATTATTTTCATTTTCAAAAAACCTCATCCTTCACTTATCACATTCGTCAAAAAAAATCGTTACTTTGACTGTATTTATAGGCAAACAGGGTAACATAAAAAGGGTTGGTTGCCTTTAAAAACAAAACTGAAGACAGCTGCTGGTTATCGCCCTTTTTTCTCTAGATAATTATCAATTTTAGTTTTAGTTTTAATTGTTGAATTCCATCACGAAGCAACATCAGTTAGACAGATCATTGAAAAGTGGGGAGTACTGGATATCTGTTACTTCCTAATTGGAGACTCTTCATTGTGATAAATCACACAGTGTTGTTATACGTAAGTAATATTAACTGATGACCACGTTTCGAGCACAATTTATTGATGCTCATAATCCTCATATCAAGCCACTACTCACACAACTTTTTGCTTCATTTATATACATGAATAAAAATTGATGATTAGACATTTGGATAAAAATCAATATAAGATAAAGTACATTCGGAAATAACGATATTAGTTTTATCAATCAAATACAATCAGATGGGAAATAAGATGTTTTCATAGTAAAATAAATAAGTAACTTGTTAGAATGTTGTGATGTGCTTGAATTGAAACAGAATTTTGAGATTATTCATTATCCTCCTCTTATTTGACTGACTGGTGGTAATAATATCTTCCATATCTCTGGTATTTGTATTGAGTCATTTCTGTTGCATGTGTTGGGTGTAGACTCAATGAACAAGTAATGAACAGTAATCCATCTCCCTCGCTCTCCACCTACATAGGTTACTTCTTAGAATCTGAATGTACATTATCACAAATTGGTTTTTTATTCAAACAGAAGAAGGCGAACTGCATACTAGCGTTTATAAAAAGCCAATGCATTCTGCTAATAGATATTTAGACTTTAATTCATCTCATCCGTTGTCTCTAAGGGTAGGCTTAGTTAAGTGTCTAATAAACAGAGCCATAGCACCAAGTAGCACAAAAACAGACCCAAACGACGAAATGAAACAGATAGAAGAAGCGTTGGTGTTGAATAACTATCCTATAAAATTCATTAGGAAGATAACTAAAGGCCAAAAACAAAATAAAAATAATTGTAGAACTAGTAATGATAACATAAATAAGAGGGAATATAAGTCATCTACTGTTATACCATATAAAGAAGGGACATCTGAGACCCTCCGTAGGATTCTTAATAAAGCAGGAATTAGGGTGGCATAGAAACCTACAAGCTCACTCAGGTAGGACAAGCTCTGTAGGCTAAAACACGAGGTGGACTCAATTAAACAAAATAATACAGTTTACAAAATACCTTGCAATGACTGTGAGTTAGGTCAACTACATAGGTCAAACTAGTAGGTTGGGGCTAACTAGACTGTGGGAAAATAAGAATTTAGCTAAGGTGGGAATGGTTGACCCCGAGAAGATAAGTAATTTAGAAAAAAGCTCAACAATCGCACTACATGCATTAACACACAACCACACAATAGGGTGGGAGAGGGTTCAGATCCTAAGAAGTAATCTATGTAGGTGGAGAGCGAGGGAGATGGATTACTGTTCATTACTTGTTCATTGAGTCTACACCCAACACATGCAACAGAAATGACTCAATACAAATACCAGAGATATGGAAGATATTATTACCACCAGTCAGTCAAATAAGAGGAGGATAATGAATAATCTCAAAATTCTATTTCATTTCAAGCACATCACAACATTCTAACAAGT
This sequence comes from Trichobilharzia szidati, assembly GCA_944472155.2. Lineage (NCBI taxonomy): Eukaryota > Metazoa > Platyhelminthes > Trematoda > Strigeidida > Schistosomatidae > Trichobilharzia > Trichobilharzia szidati. The sequence continues at coordinate 49,252,745 of OX235275.1, read as the reverse complement.
TACTTATTATGACTATAAAACACTCGTCTTATTACCCATCTGTTTGTGCTTGACTGATAGCACTGATATTTTTATTATTGAATCGGGTCCCAGTGGCTGAATGGTACACGAGCTTGCCTTGTAACTGGAAGGTCCTCGGTCAGAACCTCGCAGTGTAGGTGCGTACTGCCGATGATTCCCACCAGTCTGACGATATAGCTGTCGAGTACTTCAGTACTTGTTGGTTTTCAATGCTTCTCTAAGTGATATCAATCCGTGATCAACTCGTAATGAGGATTAAGTGAACATATGATATGCAAACGTCAGAACAATGATATGCAATCTAAGAGGAAAACAGATAGTAATTACAAAGTCATTTAAAACATCCTAGTAAGTACCAATAGTGTAGTAAGATTTTTCAGGAGGGATTTCGCAAGCAATTATTCCGTTACATAGTGAACCCAACAGGTAACGAATTCTCGCCTCACGACATCCACCCAGTAGCCATCATTGAGCTAAATATTGATATTTACATTTTGAGGTCTTTTGTAGGGTGTCGAATTAATTTAATTTTAATTATTAGATTGCATCACGAACCAACAACATCAGTTAGACAGATCATTTAAAATCAGAGGGCATTGAACAGCTGTTTCGTCCTACTTTAGGACTCTTCGGCACTGTTCGCCTAAGGCATCTCAAAAAGGTGGAACTATATCACGAACTGACAGAATTGGAATTGACAGATCAGTTAGTTCCGGTCAAATTAGCTGAATGGTCAAAGGGTCTGGTTTCGTAGTCTGAAGGTCTCAGGTTCAATCCCTCATGAAGAGCCTCAACATGAGAAGAAACAAATGTCCAGTACAGTTTACAGTTTACAATTTATTTAGGATAGTAGGCTATATGCCTGTGTTAATCCTTTCGATTTGTTACACACAGGAGGTCCAATCTCGCCTTGAATGAATCAACGGATGGCGCTGATACGACGTGTTCCGGTAGGGAGTTCCAATGGTTCACAATCCGATGCGAAAAACGGATCTCCAAACGCAGACGATTCGACCGTGGTTTTTGAACCTTGAGGTGATGTCCTCGCAATTGGTTGGTGCTAGAAGGAAGAAATAAATTAGATAAATTTGCTCCAAAATCATTTCTTAGGATACGGTATGCTAGTATTAGGTCACCCCTAAGTCGTCTGTATGACAGTGGAAAGAAACCCAGTCGACTTAACCTCTCTTCATATGAGAGGGTTGAGAAACCTTTTATTAGCTTAGTTCCTACTCTTTGCACCCTTTCTAATAAGTCTATTTCGTATTTGAAACACGGGCTCGCTGCCTGCATCCCATATTCCAAATGAGGTCTGATATAAGTCGGATATAATATACGAAATATTTCAGCGTCAAAATTCGCAAAAGCTTTGCGTATGGCCCATAATATTCGAAAAGCCTTAGTGGCTGCAGCTCTACAGTTTGTCGCTGTTTTCAAGTCATGCTGCACAACCACTCCCAAGTCCTTGTACTCAATGACCACTGGGAGAGTAATGCCATTCATTGAGTAATTTTGCACGTGATTATGCGATACATGCATAACTACACTCTTGCTTAAGTTAATCTCCAAGACCCAGTGCTTACACCAATCACTTAACAAGTTTAAATCTTCCTGCAAAGCAAGTTGATCACTGTCATCGTGTAAAGCCCTCCATATCTTGATGTCATCAGCAAACAGTAAGCAGGATGACTTAACTACCGATGGAATCTCATTAACATAAATCAGGAAAAGAAGTGGGCTTAGAATTGTACCCTGAGGAACGCCACTCTTAACCGATTCCCATGTTGATAAAACCCCGTTAACTCGTACTCTTTGTCTTCTGTCCTTTAGAAAGTTTTGAATCCAGTCGGCAACCACTTTATTGATTCGCAGACTACCTAACTTTACTAGAAGACCTGAATGAGAAACCCTGTCAAACGCCTTGCTAAGGTCGATGAATATGGCATCCACCGGTATATTAGCATCAGCTGAGCTTGCCCAACTTTCTCTGGCCAAAAGAAGGTTGGTCAAGCAAGAATGACCTGCTCTAAAACCATGCTGTTCCACAGCGAAAAGTTTTTACCCTTCAATAAACTGAATGATAGCATCACGAATTATTCTTTCTAGTAGTTTAACAACAATACTGGTCAAACTAACAGGACGATAGCTCTGAACTAAGTTTCTAGATCCGGTTTTGAAGACCGAACTAATGATGGCATCTTTCCAGTCTCTTGGACATTTAGACTGGTCCAGAGACATATTGAAGATTACCGACAATGGCTCGGCTATGTTTTCAGCCAATGCTGTTAAAATACGTGGGTGGAGTTCATCAGGGCCACTGGACTTACCAGGATTGAGCCTTAGAAGGTACTTTAGGACAGTATCCTTTCCAATGTATAAGGGTGCCATTTTCAAGTTACCTTCTGGAAAAGTTACAAAGCTGGTATCAATATTATCAGAGAATACTTGACTAAAGTGCTTGGACAAAGCCTCAGCCTTAGTCAAGTTATCCTCAGCCATGTTTGTCTGGTCATCTTCAAGCATAAGAGGTGGGATAGCATCACTCTTACGTGTTCTTCTCTTGATATATGAGAAGAGTCTTTTTGGGCAGCCTGGTGAACTTTTAACTAACTGGGTTTCGTAAGCTATCCTTGACTGGTGAATCAAAGTTTTACACTGGTTTCTGGTTTCACAGTATTTCAGCCGGAACTGCTGTAGCCCAGTAGAAACAAAGAGATTCCAGAACCTTTTTCTCCGTCTTAGGAGTGTTATAGTTTGTCTATTTATCCATGGTGGCCGATTTGTTGGTCTTTTAGGAACCCTCCAGGGAATGAAATCAGTGGTAACCCTCTCAAGTGTATTCTTAAATCTATCCCATTCATCTTCAATGGATGAGACAATATTGACTGACCAGTCGGTAGTTGAAGCACGCTCCTTTATAGAGACTATGTCAGCATGCCAAACACTAGGTCGGGATTTGGGTTGAAAACTGACTAAATTGCCAACCCTTAAGTTAAAATCTAACACCCCATGATCACTGTTTGCTAGAGGTGGATGAATAACTAGACTATCCACGTCGTCGTTGTCATGAGTAAGCAATAAGTCCAGCAAGGAAGATCCTTGGGTAGAACCAAATCTTGTACTACGTAAGACATGTTGTGTCAGGGCATTTTCCATGGTAGTCAAGAGTAACCGGCTGTCAAACTTATTAGTGGATCCTGGAGATGTGCCAGCTATCCAGTCTATATGAGGTGCATTAAAGTCACCTAGAATAAGACAGCTACTGTGTTTACTCCATTGTTTGAGGTGATCTAAAATAAAGTCATCACACTGACAAAAGGGACTTCTATACAGAACACCAATGAGTAAAGTGCCAGTTGCAAAGCTTACTTCACAGCTAATTACCTCACTTGTCCCACTGTCATGCGCTTCAGATTTCACGGAACGAACATGTAGGGAGTTGTTTATGTACAGAGCAACCCCGCCACCTCTACGACCCTTAACCCTGTCGCTGCGCAAGCAACTAAATCCGCATAGCTCAGGTGTGTCATCTAATCCAGAAATCAGCCATGTTTCAGTAATGGCCACAATACTTGGGCTAAGGTCTTCCACTAATACACCTAGCTCATGAAATTTGCTCCCGATACTACTTATATTAGAGTACACTACCTTCAGGCTTCCTATGCGGTCCGGCTTATCCACACAGGTCTTGGAAGCATACGTTTCCAAGACCTGACTATTTGAAAACCCACCAGTTTAAGGTTAGTCTCACCATTTTTACGTCTTGTTTCTAGCTGGGACAAAACTTCTTTCCGTTTTAGTCTGTCTTCAAGAGATAAATCAGGTCTGACTGAAATTCCTGACCCGGAAAGGTTGTGTACATTAGCCAGTAGATGATTCCGTTCATCAGGGGAACCTAAGACTACTTTAAGCAATCTACGCTGATTAGAACATTCATCATCTCTTTTGCCTATTCTAATCAGCTTCTTAATCGATACTCCAGGGAAATTCGCTGGAAGCATCTTCCTTATAATACTACTCACTAATTTAAGGTCGTGATCGTGCCTTTTTACGGGATCAGATTCTTTGGACTCTTCTAAATTTCCAACAATTATGTTAGAATCTAAGGAGAGCTTGTCGTGTTTAGCAGTGGCTACGTCTTTTCTCACCACTACTGATGCAGCCTGGCTACAGGTAACAGACGTTTGCTTACCATCAGTATTACTATGTTTCTTTCGATTGCTTATTTTCGTTACCCACTGATCATCTGCCTGCAGTTGCTTCTCAGGGCTGCTGCAGTTTTTGACGGTACAATCGAGATCAGTGTCTGCACCACCTTCATGGTGAACTTCGCTTACAGTGTTCTCTGGTGCTGAGATGCTGTTTGCAGCTTCCGTTCTGTTACCCTTTCGCTTACTAAGCCGCTTCGAACGCCTAGTAGGTTTTACTTCCGGGGTAACTGGGATAGTAACCGCCGGTGTGGTAACATTCATGATGGCACTTGCTGCGTCATCTTCAGACGGGCAGTCTGTGTCACTATTACTCGCCACGCTATCATCAGGAAGTTCCATAGCCTTAGACAGTAGTTCGTGAGCCTCCCTTATCAACGTCATCTTTGGGGAGCAGCATATTCTGCACATCCAGTTGGATGTTGGAGCAATACAACGTTTGTATGCAGCTGGACGTAATCCAGTACACATCTTATGATACCACTTTTTACAGTTATTACACTGGATTCCATCATCTACCAAAAAGTAACACTCCGCCCTATTACATTTATGTGGTACTTTTGACATAATGAACTACTGGAACAGCCAAGACAATTTACCCAATATAGAGTATATAAATGTTTAAAATAAAAACTTAACAGACAAAAGTAAAGTTAAAGTTTTTTAAATGTTCTCGAAGTGAATAACACAACAAAAACAGCAATTTGTCAAATACGTGATAATACGTGAAAAAAGCACTCCCTTTTTCAAACACCGCGCGTCAATATACTGCCTCATTTTCAGTGAGCTCTCTCTCTCTATCTGAATGATGTTGTTTTGTGAAGGAAATCTAACAAGGGAAACTTAATTTATCCAAACCACCACAAATCCCACTGACTAATGACCAAAACCAGTGTAATGTATGTAGTAATGTATATTTTCAACCAATCAGTTTGCTTCTTTCCATCTGTTTGTCCAATATTTGTGTCATTGGTATCAGTGTGATTAAAACTGTAATGGTCAGTGGGTATTTTATTCTTTAGAAAAAACAACTGATCGATAATAATATATTTAAACTGTCCAGGATGATAAGAATTCACATGTTTATTTTTTTCATGAATGCACATGAGGGAAAAAAGACTGGTAATCATTGGTAATAACAATAATAATTATTATTATTATAAATTGAATAGGGGAAGAAGAACAGTTTGTGCAGTTCAATATTCCTGAAGTTTACGGAAGCCATCGCTATCAGGCGTGTGAAACCCGATTTCATTGTTCATAAAGAAGCGTTCCTATGGAGTAGTATAAGAGAGAATTACCCTGTGTAAAGGTTATAATCGGTCGAATGGAACCTGATGTCAGCAGGGCGAAATTAGCCAATCAGAGAATATTTATATTTCATTTCAGTTGTCCAACATCTTCACGAAAAAATAAACATTAATTAGAGAGATAATTGAAAACCAGGCAGCACTGGACAACTGTTCTGGTTCTATTGTGAGAATCACCACCGGTGCTCACCCCCAAACCAACTGGGAAGCGAACCTAGGACCTGAAGTTTACGTGACAAAGTTTTTGGTAATCATTCAAACACGTGGGCTTCATTCCCTGACTCATGAATTCTAACCCTGTCAACTCATAGTGTGGTGAGAGCTTTCTGCAAGCCAGAATTGTAGGCAACAATTTACGTCAATGTTTACATCCCAAATCGGGGTCATGAGAAAAAACAATAACAAAGCTTAACCTTGAGGAACTCACCAGCCAATCACAGAAGACTTAACGTGCGCAAATACGATTCGCAGATATAAGGCCAGACTGTCTAAGAAACGGCCACAGAGAGATGACAGAATAACCTTCATCAAGGAAACAACCAGTCAGAAGACACCGCTTCTCCGCTGACAATAATGTATATAAAAATCTATAAATATCTTTTGATTTTCTCAATATGCGATCTATTGCTTGGCCCTTGTCTTCTGCTGCTACAATAGTATAATGCTACCTTCAACCAATGTCTTATATGAGTATCCACTTCACCCTGACATGGTTGACCCAACTGGATACTACTGGTCACTACAGCTTCAGGATATCTATTCAGTAGCCATCAGTGAGCTGGGGTGGTGAAATCTAAATTATTATTATTATTATTATAATTGTTCCCTTGGGTTCCTAGTGGAACATAGGGCTTCAACTGCACGTCTCCACTTGCTTCTGTCTTCTGCTGTACTTTTCACCTGCGTCCATGTTAGTCCATACTGTTTCAGCTCCTCTTCACACGATCTCCTCCATCTCACCCTTGGATGTCCCACTCACCACTTCCCTTTCGGGTTCCTCTCGAGGGCCTGACGTGCGATGTCTTTCAGCGGCCTCCTCAGCGAGTCTCCAATCCATCTCCACTTTCTCCTGCATATTTGTTGAGCGATTGGTTCTTGTTTTGTTTCTTCCCATAGTTTCTTGTTGGCGATTCTTTCCGGCCATCTGATCTTCAGTATAGAACGAAGACAGTTGTTGATAAAGGTCTGCAACAGGCTGTTGGAAATATTCTGTGACCCACCAAGTGTCTGATCCGTATAGAAGAACTGACTGACTTGACGTTTGTATTGAAAATCCGAATCATTTTGTTGATGCTGAGTTGAGTGACGAAGATTTCCAGATTGCTTTTAGGTTGATGAATGTGTTTCTCGCCTTCCCGATTCTCGATTTGACATCCTCGTCCGTTCCTCGGTGAAATCTAAAAACTGAAATTAAATTAATCCATTTCCTCACAAATCGCCTGATCTAAATATGTAATTTGACCACAGGTGTGTAGCTACCATGGTGAATATTGATTGTACGCTAATTACACCTTTTCTGATTGGTAGATTTCAATTTGCTAACATCAGAGCCAATCAGGTGACTATGGCCTTTATCCACTGTTATTTATATCGGGCATTGTTTTTTATGCCCTAAATTTGATTGGTCCATCAGAATTGCAGTTAAATAGTCTTATTTGTCGACAATTTAATCGCATAAAAAGCTGTTCTTTCTGAACATATACAGGCTAATGATTACGGGATGGTTACACCCTGGACAATAAACAAGCACCTCAAACAGGAACATTCCCTTCATACAAGAATTCCTTTTTAAAAATTTGAGCAGAGGAAGAACAAGCATTGGTGCAGAATAGCATGGATCCCATTCATTTCTATATTTTGAGTTGGACTCACTGTATTGTTACGCAATTTATTAGTTACTCATCATAATATTCATCTATTGCCTTTATTGCGTAACTCTTCTGTCATTGTATCCAAGCATTTTTTAATTTTTATTTTTTTCGAACTCCAACTTTCTGTGTATTTAAAAGTGTAATTTCTGAGTACTGCTCATGAATTTAAAGACTCGTCTGTTAATTGACATCATAGTGCCGACTTTGTTAAATAAGTTAAAATTGCTCTTGTACACAAACTTAATTAAATTTTCTTTCTAGGCTGTATGCAACTGATGAGGAGCCCGACAAAATAATCAATGGTACCGTATCTTATTTTGCACAAACCACCGTTGTTGTTTTTGCCTCCATTTCAAAATATTCATCGAAGTAAGAAGGAGTAAATGTGCAAATTTTTCCGTTAATTCGAGAGACTTATCTTCAAAGGCAGACAGCCTAAAATATACAATATAGAAATAGTTAACTAAGAATATGCATCGTTTTTATTCTCTCAACAGACGTTCGGTATGAAGACCGTCCTTTTATGGAAATGACAGTCGGTGAAATGTGTGATAGCATAATCAGATACATATAACACAACAACAACAACAACTTAATAACAAAAACGCTGACTGGAAAGAAAAGATTACGTAATAATATGTATGTGAGTAAGTATTTGCCAGTGATTCGAAATCACTTAAGTGAGTTAATTCCAGTTGTTGGATTTTCGTCATGAAACAACATCAGTTAGACAGATCACTGGAGACCAGGGAGCACTGTACAGATGTTCGTCCTGTCTTAGAACTCTTCAGTAGTGCGCATGATAAACACTCAAGTTATCTGGTGAAGTGGGATGAGAAGTTGTAGCCAATGGAGTCTACCGTGTCAGAGTAAACAGCATGCTCATTGAAGGCATAGGTGAGGGCATAGCTACATCACTAGTTGACAAAGTTAGAAATCAGGGTTCATTGGATTCCAGCACCAGCGGCTGAATGGACAAGTGGAAAAGTCTCGTTGAGTCGAGTACCAGTAGCTAAATGGTCTACAAGCTCGCTTTGTAACCGATGTTGCGAACAGTTGCAGAGTCCTCCTAAACTAGGAGGAAACGGCTGTCCATCACTTATCGGTTTTCCAATGGCACTCTAACTGATGTCAACTTCCCCCGTCCCCGCCATCAAACCTGTAACCAATATTAAGATTGAACGGTCTACAAAGTGAAGACAGTGAAAAGCACGTTTAGTTGAAGAAAGAACAAACACTGGTGCAGAATAACATGGATCCATTTTATTTCGTCGGTTCTCATCAACTGCACACAACCTATAATCTTTAATAAATAAAAGCCAGAGTAAAATTCTAACACGTTGTTGTCCATCAACAAGCACATTATAAGAGTGTCATAGTGAGATAAAACATCAGGATGACAAAGTAGCTGGAGCGTTACCTGAAGGTCTCGGGTCCGATCCCTAGTGGGATCGTAGGTCTCAAACTGGGAGAAAATACATACATGGTATTCCCTGCTTTTCAGTGGTCCCTCAGCTGATATCAGTCACTGAGACAAATCAAGTCCCTGCAACCTAACTCTTAAAAACTCTTGAACTTTTTCCGACTCAAATGAATAGGATTCTGAGTAATTGATTTGCAACATAGGTGGCACTGAAATAGAAACCATGTCGGAAATTAAATACCTAAGCATCATTCTATCTGCTGATCTTTCCTGGTCGTCTCATATCTTGACGATTTCTAAGAAAATATTCCGTCTTAACTTCTACATCAAGAAGTTAAGACATTCTGGTATAACCTAACCCTTACTCCTACAATTCGTTAACTCTCACATTCAGTCTATTATTCTCTATTGTTCCCACTTAGTCTTTCACGGGCTACTGAAGAAAGACTATAACATATTATGCAGGATGTTAAAGGTTGTCAGCAGGGTAACCAACGTGCCACTTAAGCAGCTTGTTAATATTCTGGTCGACAGGCACATGGACTCATGTGAAAAATGGGCTAAATCAATTCTATCTATCTAACTCACACCACCCTCTTCATTCACAACTCTCCCCCTGTATCTCATCAGCCAAAGCCAGAAGCCTATATAGAAAACTATATGCTCGCACCAGCAAGTACAAAAACTCAACCATACCCTACTTAGGTCGTGTTCTGTGCGATAAAGAAAGCATTAGGCGTGACACCTATAATTCATTAAATAGTCAGTAGAACATCTGGACCTCGTCTTTCCAACTCATATCATTTATAGGTACAACGTTTTCTTTCTTTCGTTTCCTTTTCTCTCTCTCTTTTTTTCCGTTGTGCTGCTTTGTTTCTTTCTTCCGCTTATGCCAGTAAATATGACAGCACCTACTTTTCTAACACCTTCAAACACTATTCTACTTTGGCTTTGCTAGTGACATGCCAATATGTTGTTGTCATAATGAACTGAGATTTCCTTAATCTATGTAGAATTCTATTTATTGATAATGTACTAACTGGATGCAATACTGTAGTAAAAATGCTGAGAATTCCACACTGTATCACAAGTACTGTTTTGGAATAAAGCAAATTATTATTATTATTGATGTAGAACATTCTTGTCCAGGCAAAGTAGCTACATACTCTTTAGATAATCTTATATTTTCTAATAAAACCCTTGATCAATTTAAAATGCAATACTCTGCATGATGTCAGATGACAATTTAATATCCGTAACGTAAATATTTATTCTTTCCTCTCGATTGGTATAAACGTCATGATATTCACTATACTATGTAGCGAAAAAAAATTGTTTTTATTAAGATTTAATCAAATTTCAAGTCATGAGACTATGGCGCTCAAAGCTAATGGCAACGACAAGGTTGTGTACTTCACTAACCAATCACATGATAAAGACGTGTAATAAGAGGACGTCTTTGATTGGTTAATATAGAAAATAATCAATGCACTGCTGTCATATATATGCGTAATACAACAAAATTTGAATTCAACAGCCTGACCTTGAAACAGCTTAATCACATGACAAAGCCAGTCTAAATTTTTAAAAAATAAACGTAGAGCAATTACAGAATAGAAATCTATCCGTTTCACGATGTAAACGACTTCCGACTTATTTTGGTGTTGACGTTATAACGGTTGATGCTTACTGAATGGCAAGTAGGTCTGTTTGAACTTCGAATTCACTAAAATGTGGTCGTTTAATAATTAACAGTGTGAACGGACGAGAAACGAATTGCAAATTACGTCGTCCAATGTATGGGAAATTGCCACAGTTTCATGCATAAAGCGAAAAGTATTCATATCATATTGATATGTAACCTGCTTGATATCATTTATTGATGATAAAGAGACGTGATTCAATATACTATTGATTGGTTGATTGATATGAGTAGCTGGATGCTACCACCATCAAACAGAAGTGCTTTCTTGCCAGATCGAAGTGAACCAAATATTGGATAGGCGGTTTCGTTGGTTTGGAGCCAAAGTCATCAATGGTTCAACACAGTCCAGAGAACTGAATCAGTTGAAACCACCGGAATTCTAGCTGGCTGGCTGTTTGGAAGACGAATTGACATTAGCTAGGGGGCCACAAGTAAGGCATAGATACCACAGTCGAATGACCTCGGACCAACCAATCAAACCACTCCGCCTTACAAATGGAAGCTCTTCATAATCTTTGTTGTAAGTTTCACCCTAACCTTAAACCTGAACCAGGCTGAAACTTACAACGAAGATTATGAACAGCGTCCATTTGTAATGCTGGGCAATCTGATTGTTCGGTTCAAGGTCGTTGGCTGTGGTGTCTATTCTTTACTGTTGCCGAACCCAGGACATTCATGTTATGAGAAGCTTCCGTTGACCGTTCACTCACATGGACAAACTAATGTCAGTTGGCAGTCAAACTTGAAATCTATGCAAACCAAGACATTGAAATCAGTCTCATGCCTTCTAATCAATAAGTAGAATTTCCTGGAGTTCTAGCGTGAGAACAAATACTTCCTGACGATATTGATCTATAGTGTGGCTGCGCATCTCAAATTTCATGCATTTATTCCCCTTGATGAATTTAAATAAAGCAAGAACAACAGTGGTTTGTGCAGAATAATATGGTACCATCATTTATTTCGTCGGCTTCTCATCAGCTGCTTACAGCCTAAATAAATTGTGAGGTTTACGTACAGAAAAGTTTTAACATACTTGCAAATTTTACATGTTGTCAGTTGACAGAAAGTTCCACAATTAGTGAAAAGTGTTCAGAAAATTGTGCTTATATAGTTTTTACACAGGCAGTTCAAGTTTAAACAAAATAAATGTATGCATACAATGGTAAAGGAGTTACGTAATAAAGACGAGAGGTGAGTAAGATGATGAGTAACTAATAAATTTGGTAACGATGTACTGAGTTCAAATCACGTCATAGAAACAAGAGACAAGCAATATTACAGATTATAAAAAGAGGGGTGAGGTTAAAGACAAAGATTACGTAATCAGAGTAGAGAATAAAGACATGCAGTTACCATGGCAAGGAAAGACTAACAACTGCTTCTTTCTGAACACATAAATCTGGTTTGAAGCGTTTGATAGAAATTGCTTCGGCAAACTTGAGGAGAATGGAGCTCCTTTGTCTATTGATAATTTTAAAGGATTTCTCGATTTCCACCTCATGACCCGTGTCGAGGAGATGCCTGGCGATAGCACTGTTTAAAGAATTTGTTCCCTTTAGACGTAAGCTTTTTGGTACATGTTCAGAAAATCGTAGATATGCCCTTCTTTCTGTCCTTCCAATGTGACTGCTCCCGCAGATACATGTAAATTTGTATATGCAGTTGGAGTTCACATGAGATGGATATCTATCGATTTTTGATTCCACCAAAGAGCAAGTTGTTCGATAGACGGGAGCGAGCTTAGCTGCAGGATAGGCTATAGCTAGTGATGCACTCAGCCTTCTGTTCATCATCGCTGTAATGTTTTCACCTTTATAATCAAGCTCAAAGTAGGTTGGCTTATTTTCCGCTGAAATTTTTTTACATTTTTGACTTCAGATCTTCCATACTTGTTGATGAACCTTTGAGGGTACCCATTGCTCTTCAATGTCTTTTCAAGAAACTCAAATTCTTCCTCTAATTTCTCTATAGAGCATATAGAGCATCTCAATTTGACAGAATTAAGAATTCATGGGCCAGGCATAGGATTCAATTACAACAGCTAAAGAGTTAACAAGTTCACCGGGTTATCTGGAGATCGTGGGTACGATTCTTGTTGAGGATGATGTGTACGTACTGCTGAAAAGTCTCAAACTAGTAGGAGATAACTGTCCACTACTCCTTGGTATTCACTGATGGTTCTTTAACTGATGCCACTTCGTGATCCAACTTGCATTCAATCAAATCCCTTCAAAATCAATACATGAGAATTACAATGCACATTATAAGAAGAATCATGCATAACCATTATCCAATCTCAGCATTACACTATACAAAATGAACAAAACTGAATCATGCGACATTTCTTTACTATACGTACCATTCATTATAATAAAGAATTTTGTATTTCCCAATGAATGAAAATCAAAACGATATTATCGTGCGTTTACTGACGTTTCGCTATTCAGTGCTAATAGCTTTATCAAAGTATTATTAAACCGGAATTTACAAAATCTCACATTATATATATCAAACAGTTAGGGGGTGAGAAAATAGAATTAGGTCAAGTTAAAAAGGGGAAATATTGAAAGTCAAAATAACAATGAAGACCACTAGTGACTTGCTACAGGTTGGAGCTTCCTGGAGTTCTAGTGAGAAGTCGTGACCAGTGAGGTCCAATTAGAAGTCACGTGTGTGGATGGATGTCCCACCAACGACAATAGTTGGGTTCGCGCTAAAATCACGAATTGGTAGAAGTTAGAATTCATGAGCCATTGAATCGGGTCCCAGTGGCTGAATGGTCTACGAGCTTACCTTGTAACCGGAAGGTCCTGGGTTCGAATCCCAGAGGGTGCGTACTGCCGATGATTCCCAAAAAACTAGGATGAGACAGCAGCTGTCCAATACTCCCTGGTTTTCAATGGTTCTCTAACTGATATCAGTCCGTGATCAACTCGTAGAAGACCACTAAACCAAATAACAAAGGTAATAGTACATCTGTTATGGTATCAAAATAAAGTTTACTAACTTGATCATCGTTCTTCTGTCTAGGGGCATTTTTCGTTGTCAAGTTGGTCAATTGGTAAAGGTAACAAAATCAAGTGTAGATTGTTGGATTTGCCCAGTGTGTAAAATTATAAAAGCAGTGTGTGTTTGTTTACATAGTGAACTTGCATATCACATTCGTGTTGATTTTGTCACTTCATGGGGGAGGGAGGTGTTGTAACTAGGTCAGATTCTGTTTTAGTCCATCATTCCTATTCAGGCAATTTGGAAGTGCTTCTGATATTAGACGTTCTTTGTGATTTCTGAAATTCTTCTGGATTATTTCAATATTGTCAAAATCGATTTTGTGGCCTGATTCTATAGTGTGTAGACCTATGACTGGCTGATGATTTGTCAAGTTTTTCTAGTTCAACTGGATTTCTTGGTGGTCGAACAGATGCTCTACGGTGTTCATTTCTTCTGATTTTGATTTCCCTCTGGCGATGTTTGTCCGATGTATATCGCATCACATTCCAAGCATTTTATTTTATAGACACAATTAGATAGAGAATCTTTAGGGATTTCGTCTTTTATATGGACAAGGTTGTTTCGTAGTGTGTCTGATGTTTTAAAGAAAACTCTAATGTCGAGCTGATTGAGTACTCTTCTGATATCGTCTGACGTCTCTACTCTTTATGGAATGACGACTGTTGAGGTCCATGTTTTCGGAATGCGTTTTTGGCCATACTTCATGTCTGTGTTGATGTTGTTGATGAAGTCCCTTGGGTAGTTGTTTTGCTTGAAAGTTTCAGTAATGTTTGATATTAAATAGCGAAACGTCAGTAAAAACAATAATATCGTTTTGTTTTCCATTGATTGGGAAATACAAAACAAACCTTTATTATAATGAATATCTCATACCCAATGCCCAAATTTTTTCAAACTGTTAAAAGTGAACTTGGTTTGGACATATATTTATATACGTACCATAGTTATTTCAGCTTGCAGACGAGTAGTCTCTCATAATACACGTCATACATGCATGAGTAGACACTGTGCATCCTACATAATCAATTACAATTTTTCCCTATCTAAAAACCGGTTAAGAAATAAATTTCCAGTCCGTCTAACACAACCAAGACATGATAGATAAAACTCAGGTAGAGTAAAAGAAAGTTGACTGATAACAATTGATAAGCAGATCGATAAATTGATAGATAGATAGACAGGCAAACAGACAGATCGACAGGCAGACACAGACAGCTAAATAAAGATGGAATATTGTGGTCTCTTTTTTGAAATAAAATGAGTTTTTTTTAAATAAAAACCTTGTCTGCCAATTCAAGACAGATAGTCTCAGATAGTTTCTATTGTTAAAAATAATGTTTTTCATTGAAAAATTTGTCAGGCAGAAGTAATGCCTACCAGCTTGCTACATCACAAACTTAGTGCTCATTTACCAAGTGGTTGCATTTTTACTCTCCTGACAAGAGGTAGTACGTTGTTAACAATGGGAAGCCCTTCACTGCTTCACTTACTTGAGCTGGTATTCTCCACTCAAAGTGATGTTCTTCTTCTGTTTCTTTCTTCTTACATAACTTGCCTCATTCTGGTGAAGAAGCCGATTTTGTTAAGTATCTCGATAATCTGACTGTTTGTATGACGATTACCTCTCATTCAGATTGTTCCAAAATGGATAACATTTTATGAGAAATAATAATAATTCACTTTATTCCACAACAATAACAATTTACAGCATGGAATTTTCAGCGTTTCTTTTACATATTGCAGTGGTTTAGCTCTGTTTATAATTATATAAATGTATGAAATGTTATAATATGGATAGTTAATAGGAAAAAATATAACCCCAACAAAATCACACCATTGCTAGGTCATAGTGAATAATAAATAGATAACATAAGAAATAACACATGCAATAATATGCATAATTACATTTTATAGTTTAGTTAATGATTTAAAAGTTGTAAGAGTTCTTTTCTGATATTTGTCTCTTCACACAATACTCGTGCCAGATATGGTACGGTCGAATTTTTATATTTTGTAGTACGAGCATAAATGTTTATGAAATTTATTCTGGTCTTACCCGAAGAGATACAAGGAAAC
Source organism: Trichobilharzia szidati (assembly GCA_944472155.2). Classification (NCBI taxonomy): domain Eukaryota; kingdom Metazoa; phylum Platyhelminthes; class Trematoda; order Strigeidida; family Schistosomatidae; genus Trichobilharzia; species Trichobilharzia szidati. Next base: position 49,237,116 of record OX235275.1, on the reverse strand, counting down.
AATTGTGAATAAAGAGGATGTTCACTACCAGACAAAATAACTTTAGCTAAGTGTTTACAAGAATTCATATGCCTGTTGACAACAGTGTCGGTTAGTTGAGTCAAAGGGATAGCACTGACCCTACTTACAGCCCTCAATGTCCTTCGTAGTATTATACGGTCTTTCTTGAGTAGCCCAGGGAAGAATAATGGAGAACAATAAAGAATGATGGGCAAAACATATGAATTAATAAACTGCATGAGAAGAGATTGGGTTATACCTGAGTGCCTCAACTTCTTTATGTAATAAGTCAGACGGAAAACTCTCTTAGAAACTATAAGAATATGAGACGACCAGCAAAGGTTTGAAGAGAAACTAATGCCAAGATAAGAAACACTTGACTTACTCTCTATCATGGTACCATCAATATTACAACAATCATGAGATTGGATCAATCCATGCATGTCTTTTTCACTTCTCAAGCTGAAATCAACAGTATTACATTTAGTTGGATTTAGTTTAAGACCATTTGAGCCAGACCAATCCTTAACTTCAGCTAAGAAGCCATTCATATGGGAAACAATCCGATGTGGAAACTACAGGGACAGAAACGGTCAGATCATCAGCATACTTAATGAAGTTAACTTTGGATGAGTTCGGAAGGTCATGCAAAAAGAAAGAGAAAAGAAATGGAGAAAGTACTGCACCTTGAGGCACACCACTTTCAGTTAGCTGAGAAGTGGAGCGCTTTCCAGCCAAAGCAGTATGCTGTTTCCTATCCTTAAAATAAGAAGACAGCCATCTATTTGCTCAGGACTCTGTTTGTGCTGAAATCATCTTTCCTAATAAAAGTGTCCTAGGGACAGAGTCGAAAGCTGCAGTATAGTCTAAAAAAGCTGTTCGAACGAACTTAGCACCCTTATCAAGGCAGGAAACAATATTGTGGTGTAGTACAATGGCTGCATCTAATGTACTTCTTCCACACTTGTAAGCAAACTGCTTAGGGTCACTAAAAGCTTTTAAAGAAGGTTTAAGAATATTCAAAAGAAGTTTCTCCATAGTTTTCAAAAAAATGAGATGTTATAGCGACCGGTCTAAACTTTATACCTGCTCCAGAAGATGATTTGTGTACAGTCAGTGGACCTTGTCAAATGGTGGTCTTAGGACTAAACCCCTCCAAATGTCAGGCTGTTAATACGGCTTTCAGACGCAAGTGCGACTTTTATGAACTGGTTCATTTCCCATGGTTCTGCTATCATAGATGGCACATAAATTGAAACCAAATCGAATGTTGAATACCTTCGACTGTGTATTTTCTCTGATCACGTTTTCTGGTCTTCCCACATCATGTTAGTTTCCAGAAAGATATTTCGTCTGGAGTTCTATGTAAGGAAGTTGAGACAGTCTGGTATCACTCACTGTCTACTTTCTAGATTTGTTAAATCTTATATTCTGCCCATTGTTCTTTACTATTCCCCCACAACTTAATCTTTCCCAGGATACTTAAGAAAGACTTTGTCATACTGTGCAGGACACTGAAAGCCGTCATTAGGGCGAGTGAGGTGTTGCTAAACCAACTCGTTAATACCAGTGTAGGTAGACGCTTGGATGCCTGCAAGAAATTGCCGAATATTATCCTGTCAAACTCTGAACATCCTCTCCACACACACACACACAACTCTCTCTTTGCATCTATCTCATCGGGTGGGGGAACTAGAAGCAACTATAGAAGACTATATGCTCGGACGATTAAGTACAAAAACTCTAAAATACCTTATTTAGCTGGGATACATTTTATATGATGAGGAAAGTGTAAGGCGCAACACTGGCAATTAATTGAGTAACTCAGAGTAAACGGCCTCTTTTATTCTTCCTTTGGTTAGTATATTGCTGTTAATATTTCCACTTTAATTTTTATTTTATATTCATACCCATGTTTGACAATATTACCAAATGTAGATGCGCTGTTTTAACTATTACCCCTGTAATGAGAAAATTAGATGCAATACTGTACCACTACAGGCTGAAATCTCCATATAGGTATCAAAAGTACTGCTTGGAATAAAGCTATTATTAATGTTATTGTTAGTTTTGTTTTTACGAGTTGACCACGGATTGATATCAGTTAGAGAACCATTGAAAATCACCGCCAGGGAGTACTGGACAGCTGTATCGTCAGACTAGTTTGGAAATCATCTGCAATACGCACCTACACTGCGGGTTTCCAACCCAGGACCTCCCTGTTACAAGGCTAGCGAGCTCGTAGACCATTCAGCCACTGTGACCCGATTCAATGGCTCATGAATTCTAATTTCTAGTGAGAATTCGTGACCAGCGAAGTCCGTCGAGTCACGTGTGAGGATCGATGTCTCACCCGTGACATTGGTTGGGGTCGCGCTAAATCACGAAGTGGTAGAAGCTAGAATTCATGAGCCATTGAATCGGTTCACACTGGCTGAATGATATACTAGCTTGCCTTGTAACCGGAAGGTCCTGGGTTCGAACCCCCCAGTGTAGGTGTGTACTGCCGATGATTCCCAAACTAGGATGTAACAGCTGTCCAGTACTCCCTGGTGGTTGTTTTCAATGGTTCTCTAACTGACATCTAAAGTAGCACCTACCAGTGTTTTTTAGTATTGAAGCATGAAGAGGTACACCATGTCAGTTACCTTGTGTCACTGGGTGAGACATTCTTCTCTGCTGTTTAATTATTACACTTATAGGAAGAATTAACTTTTCCCATGGAAATGGACAGCTTTTTGACATTATTTTCCTGGTATATATATATACGCCTGTAACCTCGCCTAGTTAACTAGCTTGTTAGATTATCAGGCGGCGCCAAGCCCGGGTAAAGATGGAGGGTTGGGCGTGGGGTCTAGCAGCCCTACACCACTAAACCTATCAAACCTCTAGAGAAACTTTAACGCACGGAAAATACATTAAAAATACAAAAACTTTAAATAAAAACAATCTTATTCTTCACTCGAATCGGAGAGGCAAAATGACACAGCGGGCTGGTGAAAGCCTCTGTGCCTTCTCTCGATGAAAGCAAGAATAAGAATGGGGATTTAGATCATCCGTACAATGTACGAGACTGGGAAGGCTGACCAGGTAGCCAAAGAAATACGACGATATGGCACAGAAGTGCTGGGTATCTGTGAGAGCCGATGGAATGGATGCGGATTGTCAAAACTGTCAACTAAGGAAGAGATGAAAGAGTTCGAGCAGTCGTGGGCCCAGCTGAAGAGGATGGCAGAAAATAGAACAAATTGGAGGTGTGTTGTTGAATCACTATTTTTCACTCAGAACACAAGGGAACAATGATAATGATGATAATAATAATATATGCCTGTGTAGGGTATTCAGCTGAGGAAGAGTTCTACGAAAATTTGATGAATTCATTCAATCCTGATGTATCAACACAACATTTGTTGCTTGTTTTAAATTTGTATCTGGAAATAAATGTCTCCAGTCTGCTCAAGTTTTCACTGAACAAACTGAAGTGTCTATCGCTGTAGTAAAATTTACATCATCAGGAAACAGAGTGCTCATTTCTCCCTTCTCTAAAAATAAACTTTATTTATTTTCTCACACAAAAAACCAATAAATCACTTCAAAATTTCAAAAATTAAACAAAAAAGGAAAATAGAACACCATGTGACTTTTTCAGTTTTTTACTTACTAACCACTTCAACAAGTGGTAAACTTAATAATTTCATGTTCTACAACAACAAGGATACTTGTAAATTAAACCCCATGAAGTTCTCTTAATTTTTTTAATTTTTCAAATTGAAGTTGGATCATTCAGTGACATCGATGAAAGTGTGGTAAGGGCTGGCTGCTAGCCAAAATTGGTAGACAGTAATTTACATCAATGTTTATTATTATTCTTGCTCCCTTTGGTTCCTAGTGGAACATAGGGCTTCAACTACACGTTTCCACTGGCTTCTGTCTTCTGCTGTACTTTTCACCTGCATCCATGTTAATGCATACTGTTTCAACTCCCCTTCACACGATCTCCTCCATGTCACCCTTGGACGTCCCACTCGCCGCTTCCCTTTCGGGTTCCACTCGAGCACTGGCCTGACGCGCGATGTCACCCAGCGGCCTCCTCAGCGAGTGTCCAATCCATCTCCACTTTCTCCTGCATATTTGTTGGGCGATTGGTTCTTGTTTTGTTTGTTCCCATAGTTTCTTGTTGGTGATTCTTTCCGGCCATCTGATCTTGAGTATAGAACGAAGACAGCTGTTGATAAAGGTCTGCAACAGGCTGTTGGAAATATTCTTTGTGACCCGCCAAGTTTCTGATCCATATAGAAGAAGTGACTGACTTGACGTTTGTATTGAAAATCCGAATTTTGTTGTTGATGCTGAGTGACGAAGAATTCCAGATTGGTTTCAGGTTGATGAATGTGTTTCTCGCCTTCCCGATTCTCGATTTGACATCCTCGTCGGTTCCTCCTGTGGTTGAGACAATGCTCCCTAGATAAGTGAATGAAGTAACCTCTTTCAAATCCCTCCCGTTGATGGTGATTGGCGCTGGATGTTGTTGCTGATGGTTGGTTATTTTCATAACCTCCGTCTTGTCTATGTTCACCTGGAGTCCTGTCTTTGCTGCTTCTTCGACCAGTTTGTCGGTTTTCGCTTGTAAGTCTTGGATTTTGTGTGACATCAAACATAAGTCATCCGCGCGAAATCCAGGTCTTCTAGGTTCTTCACGTCGGTTCAGGATATCCCTGTCTTCTCGTGACCGGAATAGATTACTGTCTCTCCAGTTGATAGTTGGCACCTTCCACATCCGTTCCATCTGCTCTCGCAGATTCCCGACACTTCTATTCCATATCTTCTCATTTCTCCGGCTGCCTGGGCAGCCTTTCCAGCTTCGTACATTGTACGAACATTCCACGTCCCCATCCTTATTTTTGCTTTCATCGAAAGGAGGCACATCGGCTGACTGGCTTCCCGAAGGCTTTCACCAGCCTGCGTCATTTCACTTCCCCGATTCCAACTAAAAATAAGGTTATTGTTTATATTCTTAGTATTCTTAATTTTATAATTATGCGTTGAAGTTTCTGTAGCAATTTGGTTAAGTTTTGGGAGTGGAGTTGCTAGCACCACGTCCCAACCCTCCCTCTTTATCCGGGCTTGGGACCGGCTAGAAAACTAGCGAGCTAGAAATCTAGGCGAGGTTACGTCAATGTTTACGTCCCCAATATTGGTCATGAGAAAAATAAGAACAAAGACTGACTCAACAACCAAACAAAGCAGACTTTGAGTAGGCGGATACGATTTGCAGATAGATAATCTGAACTTCAAGAAACGGTCACAAAGAGATGAAAGATTAACTTTCAGTGAGAAACAACCAATCAGAAGACTGTGTTTTTCTGCTAACAATAATCTATAATAATGTACATGAAAATCTATAAATATGTGTTGATTTCCCTAATAAACGATCTGTTTCCTTGCCCTTGTCTTCTGTCGTTACAAAAGAACCATTGAAAATCTGGGAGTATGGGATAGTTGATTTGTCCTCCTCTAGGAATCTTAGGTGGTACGCGTTCATCACCCTGTCTAAGCACTGGATTGAACCCACGATGTCAATGTTGGTGAACATTGAATAGTTTGTTTGTTCGAACTGGTTTCTATTTGGCGGGAGACAAGAAGGCTGTCATCGCTTAATTGTTTACTGGTTGGTAGAAGGTTGGAGAAATACGATCAGAAGAGTATTCTTGTATATTATATTAACGTTTATTATATAATAAAGGTTGTTTTGTATTTCCCAATGAATGAAAAACATAACGATATTGTTGTGTGTTTACTGACGTTTCGCTATTTAATGCTGCTGCTAATAGCTTTATCAAAGTAGTGATATTAAACCAGAATTTACAAAATCCACTCAGCTTATATATAACAACTTAATCATCGTTCATCAGCATGGAGTCATTTTTGAATTGTCAAGTTGGCCAGTTGGTAAAGATAACAAAACCAGGTGTAGATTGTTGGATTCTCTATCTAATTGTGCCTATAAAGTGAAATGGTTGGAATGTGATGTGATATACATCGCCAGAAAGAAATCGAAACCGGAAGAAATGAACACCCTAGAGCGTCTGTTCGACCACCGAGAAATCCAGTTGAACTAGAAAAGCTTCAGAAATCATCAGCCGTAGGTCAACACGCTATAGAATCAGGCCAGAAAATTGATTTTGACGATATTGAAATAATCCAGAAGAATTTCAGAAATCACAAAGAACGTCTAATATCATGAGAAGCACTTCATATCATCAAATGGAATCCAAATTGTCTGAATAGGAATGATGGACTAAAACAGAATTTGACCTGGTTACAACACCTCCCCACTCCCCATGAATTGACAAAATCAACATGAAGGTGATAAGCAAGTTCATTATGTAAACACATGCTGCTTTTATAATTTTATGCACTTATCACACACAACAATCTACACCTGGTTTTGTTATCTCTACCAATTGACCAACTTGACAGCGCGAAAAATGCCCCCATGCTGATGAACGATGATTAAGTTGTTCTATATAATCTGAGATTTTGTCAATCCTGTTTTAATGATACTCTGATAAAGTCATTGGCATTAAATACGAAACATCAGTAAAACCAACAATATCATTTTGTTTTTCATTCATTGGGAAATACAAGAAAACCTTTATTATAATGAATATCCTAAACCCAATGCCCATATTTTATCAAACTGTTAAAAGTGAACTTGGTTTGGACATATATAACTTAAAGTCTCCTAGTTTGAAACCCCCATTGAGGTTCAAACCCCAGACCTACCGGCTGCAAGACAAGCTCGTAGGCCTTTCAGCAACTGAGACTCACTTCACTGACCCATGGATTCTAACTTCTACCTATTTGTTATGTAAATACTGAGAACAACAGGCAATTTCATTGGTGAGTATTTATCAGAAGTACTGTTGTATATTATATTAACCTTTATTTAAAGCACTGATTATTCACTGTAAATGTGTTTCGTTATCGTTTGAGGAATAAATAATCGTGTAGCCCAATCGTTTTCTGTTATTCTGCGTCGGTTACAGTGCATAGTGTTCTACGTATTAAACTTAATCTCCTAAAACCAGCGACAGGTCCAGGATCTCAGCGATCTGTATATTTGACATACGACCTTCAGGTAAGTGGGACCATTCACACTCTGGGATGGTATCAACTGTCAGGTCTAAGAATTCTAACTACTGTGAATTTGTGATAAATATATCGCCATAGATATTCAATACCATCGGCGAGTAACTGTCCTCATATGAGACTTATTGATCCTTATGGGTGAAGACTTCTCGCTAGAACTGCAGTCATCGCATCCTATAATCAGTCACTGTTATGGAGCTGATTAATTTTCATGTACTGGCATGGAAGGAGTCTGATAGATTTCAGACTAGTTTAGAAACTGACATTAGTTACAGAAACTTCTATACTAGTAACAAGTATCAGGTAATATAAACCATGTTTGAATCTTATACTGTGCAAAAAAATGTGTTATCCTAATACTTGACTAATGTGGGATGCAATGACTGCATTGTGGGACAGTTCAAGAGAAATAATTATTTCATTGGTTGGAGGACTTCATCATGACCTGATTTCAGTTAGAGAACCATTGGAAAGCAACCACAGGGAGCACTGCCAGACAGCTGTTTCGTCAACCTAGTTTGGGATTCTTCAGCGGTATGTAACCACCACAGGGGGATCGAACAAAATTCTTTACAAAAACCAAAACTAGTACTTGGTAACCAGATGGTCTTGGGTTCAAACCCCACTGTGGTGTGGTGCGTACTGATGAAGAGTCCCAAACTAGTCTGAGGAAACAGCTGTCTAGCAGTACTCCCGGCTGATTTTCTAATGGTTCTCTAACTGACGTCAGTTAATGATGAAACCCTCCAACCAATCAAACAAAATCTCTACAAAACCACTACTTGAAAGGTAATTATTTGTGGATTTCCTCTTCTCGCTGATTGATGATTTTGCATGAAAATCCTGAATCTCTTCTTACATACTGGCTCTTAGTGCGCACACTCTTGAGATGTTTAAGGATTCATTTGAACATTGTGACTGATGAGTCTCATACTGGACGAAATGCACATCCTGAATTCAACTGCTAATCACCATCAACTGAAACAGAAATGATGATAGACTCACTCACTCACTTATGAGTGTTCCTTAGTTTACAATACTCCCCTGTATAATATCCTGTTACAATGAAAATACCGAAGTGAAATAGTCTTAATTTGTAAACATGAACCAGTCGTGTGGCACCGACATTTTCGTCGGTAGTGAAGTTGAAATTTAAGCTCTGAAACGTACAAAAGGAGTGGGAACTCACCACTAATTACCTTGGAACTCTTGGTCAGCAAGTTAGTGAAACCAGGCATATGACATTATAATTATGAGTAAGATACGCTTAATGAAGTGCTTCGGTATTAATAATCCGGATATCTGGTAAGCTTCAGGTTAGGTTTGGGAAAGATTAAATTGAGGTTTGTTTCGGCCAAGGACGAGTTAAGGTTAGTACTGGGATAGTTTAGCGTTAGCGTTAGGTTAAGGAGAGATTGGGCTTAGAAACGTGATGAAACATGTATAGAATATGGAATTAATTAGGCTATTGACACTCCAATCGATGATTTGAGAGGCATTTTTGTCACACACTGGAGAAAGGTAGTCTGTGTAACAGTTTTACGCCTTCTAACTCATTATTTTTTAGAAATATTTGTGAATTTTATACGTAAGAATCGCCTTTTTCATGAGACTTGTGCCTTCATGGTCATTTGTCAGCTGTTACATTTTAGAGCTTAAAGTTTAACCTCTCGCTGTCAAATATTAACTACCATAGATTAGATAAAACAATAAGAAGACGTGATTTGTCTGAATCGTATAATGTATGTGCGATACACACTCCAAACAATCTGATCACACATGGACTTGTCATAGGAATATATATATTCTAAATTAATAAAAAGTTAAGAGGTGAGAAAATAGACTTAGGTCAGGTTGAAAGGCCGCCATATTGAAGGTCAAAATAACAATGAAGATCACTAAGCCAAATAAGAGAGGTAATAGTACATCTACCCTGGATGGTATCAAAACAAAGTTTACCAAGGAACCTGGTTTAGTGGGATGACGAATTGTTGCTTTGAATGCATAAAGGTGGTTTAAACTTCCTAATTGTCAGCTAGGGCTTCCACAAACATTAGGATACGCCCTTCCCAAAACACGTTCTATAGATAGGTTTAAAAGACGTGTTAACATCAATTTTATGTCCTGTCTCTATAATATGTTTCACAATAGAGGAGCTAGGTCGTCTTTTCTCACCATTAATGGGTTCTGAAGATTCTATTTGTTTCTGAAGCCATTTAAAAATATGCTCTGAAACCAGCCCTTACTTGCAGAGATCGATGAGTCCTCCCTATGTATGTTTGTGTGTCCACACGTACATTCAAATTGGTAAATACAGTGAGATGTGACATCATTTTTCGCATGTTCAGACGGCTTAGGTGAATGGATATATAGGCTTCACATTCAGAATTATTATGATATTAGCTGCATAAAAAGTCATTTTAACAGCAGCGTTCAATCTTTGTCTAGTTGTCAAGCTGCTATGATCACCTATATAGGGTAGCTTGATGTATACGTCTTTCTTAGAGGCGAGTTGGAGAATGGGTCTTGGTGTTCTGACTACTTTATGTCTCCTGATGAACTTGTCTGGATAATTGTTATCAACCAGAGTTTGTGTCAACTTTCTTTCTTCTTCATTAAGTGTGTCTTTAGTGTATATTCGTTGGATTCTAATGAAGAGGCACCTTACTAAGGCTCTTTTGTACCGAATAGGGCAGAAATTGTCCTGTTCAGGTAGGTTTTCTACAAATAGTTCGTCTTATTAACCTGTCAAGCCTTCGACGAAGCAATATGTCTAGGAAAGATAAACAATTATCTTCCTCTTCTACAGATGTAAGTGATATGCTATTCTGAACTTCATTCATTCGATTTAAAATTGAGGTGGCAGAACAAGACTTATCACTAATGATTACAATATCATCTACATACCTTCCATAAAGTGGCATATTTTCGATTAAACCCTCCGATAAATTCTCAATGTACAACATATAGATTATGCTAAAAGGGGCCCCAACAGACTTCCAATTGCAACACTATCAACTTGGCGGAAAAAATCTCCTTCAAATGTAAACCTAACATTGTTAGTACACAGAAGTAATAAGTCCCTTAAATAAGAAATAGCGAATGAGATGAAAAAATTGTTTGTGGAAGTGTAATCACACAAAATGTCAACTGTTTTGATCAAAGGCACATTAGTGAATAACGAGTTTACATCAAAAGAGTACATATTCTTATTCATAATGTTAATATCTTCAAGAAAATTAACCAGTTCAAATGTATCTTTTAACACATACTTACAGAATTGAGTTTTGACTGGATGCAATAATTCTACTGACCATATAGCAAGTTTATGCGTTAGGGATTTGTACATAGACAATATAGGATGTAGAGGATTATTGGGTTTATGTATTTTTGGCAAACGATACACATGCGGGAATTTACATTCTGATGGTTTTAAAGAGTCAAATGTATCGTTACTTAGAGCATTTAGGCCGTGAAGCTTCACTAGATTAGCTATCACCATAGATTAATCATTGTACACACTAGTCTTCATTAAGATGAAAATAATCCCAGGTGTCAGTGGATATTGGAAACACCCCCTCTATTCCCAACTCTCGCCTTGTATCTCATCAAGTAAAACTAGAAATCAGTATAAAATAATCTATGCTCGTACAACTAAGTACAGGAACTCAACGATACCATACTTGGCCCGTGTTCTAAGCGACAGAGACAATGTTAAGCGTGAAACTTATGACTTGCTTTGTTATTAATAACTTAATTTTAGGCTCTTTTATTTCTCTCTTATTTTCTTTTCTGTAGTGAACTCCTTCTCAAACATACTTAGCTACCTAAATTATTAACATTGGCTTCCTTTTTTGTACTTTACTCTATTCCTTCTATTGTGTATCCACTGGTTCCGACTCTATTAGCAATATGAGTATTACAAAATTGTCCTGTCATTAACCATCATGTAATTATTAGTTTTGTGGGTTTTTTTTCTTATTTTCTATACTTTTCGGCAATATTAACTGACAGTCATTGGTTGTGAACGCCATAGTCACCACCTTAAAAATTTTGTATTATGCAGGATTACTCACACTACCACTACAAACACTGCATTAGACCTGACAATAAAAAACAAAACAACAACCCTAAAATGTTATTTTATGATTGTTTAGAGTTGTTTCAATCAAATTAACTGACCATCTTGGCGATAAACATTCTTAAATATCATTTCATAACTTCTTGTATGACTATAGCTTTACTGTCACCATGCATAATCATATCATAGCTTCCTCTACCCAATACTGAGTTATTATTATATGCTGTTTATTTTCCTTTCTACTGCTTGGTACTCTTTCGCATTTATAATTATTTTGTGTTTATCCTGTTTTTTTTTATTGTTTTTTTTGTTTGTTTAATACTCCTTTTAAATGTTTGTAAAATTAGATGCAAATTTTGTAGATATGTGCTGAAAATTACACACTGTACCACTAGTAGTGTTTCTGGAATAAAGCAAATTATTATTATTATTAATTTTCATGTTCCTATACTGTTAGGACAGTTGAAAAAATTTTAGAAGTCAGTATTTCCCACATGATAATGTGTAAACCAGACATTTAACCCAAACCTAGATTAAATGTTACATCATTCCATCTTTATTGGTGCATGCTATCCGGTGAGGGTATTAAAAAGCAATATAGTTAGGTGGATAGAGAGGTTAACCTAGTTTGACTACAGATGGATATCAGTTAGAGAAGCATTGAATACCAACCAGGGAGTACTGGAAAGCTATCCCCTACATCCTAATTTGGGAATCATCGGTAGTACGCGCCCACCACAGTGGGGTTCGAACCCAGTACCTTCTAGTTACAATGCTCACGAGCTCGTAGACCATTCAGCTACTGGAACCCGATTCAGTGGCCATCCCATGAATTCTAACTTCTAACAATTCGTGATTTTTAGCGCGACTGTCACCACCCAATGTCATCGGTGGGAAATCCATCCTCATTAGTGAGAAGTCATGACCAGTGAAGTCCATCCAGTCTGGAGTAGGGATGTTTGTCATGTAAAATAACCATATCATTAACTGGTGGATTGTGACTAGCAGTGGAATGCAGGATGTACATTTCGTCCTATTTGGGACTCGTCACCAGTTAGATGTACCTGCATTCCCCAGTAAGTGGTGATGTTCCCACCAAAGCTTGAACCCTGGTGCCCATAGTTTCAAACGCCGAAGCGTTACCCACTAGACCACTTGAGCCATTAGAGGCACCTCTTGTGCAACGGGTCATATCATTAGTTGAAATTTCCTGTCAAATCATCTCTCCCCTGAAGGAATATGTATCTCATTGGTTGACTTATATCCCTTACCAAACACTTTCTGACTAACCTGGCCATTGATTGGACATTAACTAGTGCCATGGGTCTAGTCCTTTTGTTTACTGCAGACTGAATTATACCAGTCGAGTTTGTAATGTGACCACCATGCCACTAGGTAGTGGCTCGCCATCACGTTTTTGATATTAGGTGTTTTCGCTCGACTACTATTGTTAGGTGGAGCTGTATGGTCAGTGATGGTCAGGTTAGTTGTCATTAGATGGTTGGAAGCAATCTCCAGGATGCCTTGGACACCACCTATGTTTTGTGCTTGTTAGCACTGGGTGACACGGATTTGAATCTCAGAAGGGACATGAGTTCCTTCGAGCTGGTTGCAGATAAGACTTGCTAACTGATAAGTGCCAACTAGCACGAAACTTAGGTGATGTCCAAGGCATCCTGGAGATTGCCTTCAACCATCTAATGACAACTAACCTGACCATTACTAACCATACAGCTCCACCTAACATACGTGATATATTTCGAGACCAAATAGTAAACCGTAACGACTGCTTAACTAGCCAGTGCTCGTGCACACACGTGACACGACGGAGTACCAAATGGCAAGGATGCTTGACCGGAAGCCTTCAGCTAAATAAGCCGACTTAAACAGTGAGGGTCAGCATCCAATGTTCAGTGATGATTGCTGTGGTCAATAATTTTGGGGAATTATTTACCGCTACACCTCCAACCATCTAATACCAACAAGAAGTTAATCTGTTATAGACAGTCACGTATTTGTGAGTTTTCGATAACTAACCCTCTTTAAAGTGATTTACATTGTTCCATACTAATGAACCACAAATATGACAACAGAAAAGAGTGGTATTGTTGGGTAGAAGACTTCTTTATTCAACAAAATGGTGCAGAGTCATAACAAAAAATACAAAATCTTTACATTGGAATTTCCATATGCAAAAGTCATTTGTATTCTGCTTCTCATTTATTGTCTTCCTTTCATCCTGTTCATATGTCATTTCTTCTCTTCTCAATTTAACCCATCGTCTCATACAATTCAAGAATTTTTTTACAGAAGATATCACACAAACACTAAACATACTACTCATAAGCTCCTGCTGCCAGTAGCACAAACTACACAAGTACATCATTTATGCATCCCCAATTTCAAAGTGATTCTTTTTGCTGAAGAATGAGCATTTGTCTTAAAATGGATGGAGCAGTTTCATTTCTCTGGGGTGATTTTCTCTGCTTCTTCTACTCCGTGTTGATTAAGCACGTCAAGCAAACATTTCTTATCGGTTTTACCACTATTTTGTTTTTTTATATACTTCTGTTTATTTTGCTAACTGTGTGATTTATCTTCATATCTGTGGTGTATTTGTTTTTGACAACTTGTTTGTTTTTTTCATTTTCACTTTCTCTGTTGCTCCCTTTCTCTCTCCTCTCGTGATTTTCTGTAGAAGAAACTACCACTGGATTTAGCTAAACTTTGTTTTGGTTATTTGATTACGTGATTGGATAAGATTGTACGTGGTACAACTAACTCTCTGGGATTATGTATTATTGAAAAGAAAATCCGTCATCTACTTCATATCTTAGAGATATCTAGAAATGATAAATTCTGTCTGACTTTTTATATTGAGAAGTTAAGGCACTCAGGCATAACTCAATCAACCCCTCCCCCTCATCTTACAGTCTGTCAAGTCTTGCATCTTACCTGTTCTTCAATTATGGATAAAAATTGATTTTAATATAGAAAAATTCCCCATTTAGACATTTAGAAAACAGAAAGATTGGGCGAAGAAATATTTACTTTTCAATAAGATCTTCATCTCTGGCTCTACTCTAATAAATATAGCATTTTTATTACAATACACAACAGTTTACCAAACAAGTGGCACTGATATGTTTGTTAACAATAATTAGTCAGTGTCAAAATGTCAATGCGACGGGTGATAATTAACGAAGAAAATCAATACACATTTAAAAGGTAGAAATGGATAGAATAAATTAATTTTACAAGGATAACACGTAATTAAAGATGAAGTGGTCAAAATAAAAATAAAAAAAATAATTTGGACAATTATAATTTTCATAGCTTTCAAAGGTTTAGGGGGAAGGGGGCGGCGTAGTCCTGTTTATGCATTCTTGTAACGATGGCCACGGTAAGGAAAGTGGCTGTACAAATTTCTTTTGAACACATAGGCTTGGCTTTTTCAGGTGGATTCCTGTTGTTTCAGCTGTCTGTAGAAGATGAACTCGTAGAGCAAAGTTAAGATTAGTTGGAATGCAATAAATAATTTTAAATGCAGTATTAACATCAACTTTGTGCTCAGTATCAAGAAGGTGTGCTAAAATAGAACTACGAATAGATCTTGTTTGTCTCTTGCTTAACCATGATGGATAATGTTCGGAAATACGACGATGAACCTCCCTAATTGTACGCCCAATGTAGCTGGCTCCGCAGCTGCAGTCAAACTGGTAGATGCACATAGAAGAGGCAAAATTAGGTAGTTTATCCTTATTTCTCGAACATAGTATAAGGGGTGGTTTTGAAGAGACAACGTACCTCTGCTGCATAATAAGCTCTTTTAACTGCATTCTTTAAGCGTTGTGTTATTATTTCGCTATTGTTGTCACCGCGGAACTGCAATTTTATGAACATTGGTTTTTTCGAAACTGTAGCCATACTGACTCTCATTGGTGCTAAAATTCATATTCTTCTCAATAAATTTATCTGGATAACCATTTTTTCTAAGTAATTCTTTAATAATCTTAAGCTCCTCATTGAGGCAGTCGTCTGAACAGATTTTGGTAAAGTCTCACAGTGTTGTTATACAGCAATATTTACTGATGATCACATTTCCAGCACAATTTATTACTGCTCATAGTTATATCAAGACAATACTCACACAACTTTCCAGCTTCGTTTATATAATTCCATTATTGTTCATCTCTTGATTCGAATGGTAGTCGTATTTTCCACATTACTGGTATTTCTGATGAGTCGTTCCTGTTGCACGTGTTGGGTGTAGACTCGATGAACAAGGCAGGATTCAGTAATCAACGTCTCTCTCTGTCTCCACCACCTGCATATATTACTTATTAGAATTTTAACTCTCCCCCATCCTGTTGTGTGGTTGTGTGTTAATGCATGCAGTGCAATTACTGAGTTCTTGTCTAAATTACTTATCATCGCGGGGTCGATCATTCTAACCTTAGCTAAATTCTTTTGTTCTAACAAGCAAGCTGACTACCCCCGATCTACTAGTTTGACTGGCCTATGTAGTTGACTTGACTAACAGTCATTGCATTGTATTTTGTAAATTACATTATTTTATTGTAATTGGGTCAACCTACAGGGTCTTTTAATCACCTACAGAGCTTGTCGTACCTGAGTAATTTTGTAGGTTTGAATGCCACCCTGATTCTAGCTTTATTAAAAATCCTCCGTAAGGTTTCAGATATTCCCTCGTTATATGGTAAAATCTGTAGATGTCTTATATTCTTTGATATTGTTATTATTATTATTATTACGTCATAACCAACATGATATGATCACGAGCAGTAATAAATTGTGCTCGAAACTTAGTCATCAGTAAATATTACTGTATAACAACACTGTGAAACTTTATCAAAACAAATTTTATCCATAATGGAATCATTACTGTACCACAGTGCACAAGCTTTATTCTTGTATCAATGTTACCTATTCCTCTCTAATGTTCACCCTTATTCTTTCCTGCGTTGCTTAGAAAGCATTATGTCATATTTCGTAGAACTCTGAAGACTGTCAGTAGGGCTAGTGTGAGTATCCTATTGGGCCATATCGTTGACATTGTCATTATTGATAGGCACTTGATTTCATGCAACAAATTTTTTGCTAAAGGAATTTTGTCAAACTGTGAGCATCCACCACGGCACCCTCAGCTTTCACCTTGTGTCTCCTCCTCAGGTAAAACAAGAAGTCATTTTCAGAAAACTTTCTGCACTCATGTCTAAGTATAAAAATTCCACGATAGTATATTTGGCACATATTTTATATGATGAAAATAGTGTCAGGCACGAACTAACTAACTAACCTTCTTTGCACTAGTAAATAAACCATTTTCTCCATCCTTTTACCAACAAGTTTTACTGTTATTATTCCATTTTTGTTTATAGTCCTCTCATTTAATTTGTTTACTTTTTCAAAAATGTAAACATCATTTAAGCTCTGTAATAAAATGCTATCTTTTGTTTCTCCCTTCACCATGCTATGTCAGGAAAACATTAGGTTCAATACTTTATAACATGCTAAAATTTCCGAACTGTATCTACAGTATTGTTTGAAACGAGTCCACTGTTATTATTACCATTATTATTATAGATATTATTCGCATTTTATACTTAGCACATTTTCGACATTATTCCTACTGTAAATGTGGACAAGTTCCTGTGGTTAATTTTATTCATATAGTTTGAGTAAATTAGATGCAACATTTTGACAAATTCTGAGAATTTCATTATGTTCGTAGGATTTCATCATGAGCTGACATCGGTTGGAGAACAATTGAAAACCACCAAGGAGTACTGGACAGCCAGCTGTTGCGTCCTGGTTTGGAACTCTTCGTCAGAACTCGCCCACACCGCGGGGCTCGAGCCCAGGATCTTCTGGTTACAAGCCTAGCGAGCTAGCTTGCAGCCCACTTTTTTAGGTATATTCTTCTTGATTCTTAGGTGCTTCTTACGGTTGATTTTGATCAAATAATTGTGTTCTATACCAACCAGGAACCGATTGTGAAACAAATAAGCAGGAAGAAATGGAGATGGATCGGCCATACTCTGAGGAAACCACCAAGTGACATCACTAGACAAGCCATTGCTCGGGTGGATCCCGAAAGGGAAGCGGCGAGTTGGTCATCAGTGTGAGGGTGACTTGGAGGAGGTCATGTGAAGAGGAGATGAAAGCATGTGGGCAGACATGGAGCCAGGTGAAAACTCTAGCAGAGAACCGAACGCAATGGAGACGCACGGCTGAAGCCCTATGTTCCTCTAGGAATTAAAGGAAACAATAATAATAATAAGTGTGTTCTATAGTACTTTATTCTAGAAACGATTGGATTTGTATAGCTGGCTAACAAACCACATTTTTGAGTTAATTTCGCGTTTTGATATATTATGATTTTTGAGTGGAACTAGAGGCCTTGCTACAAACAACTGTCGATAATTCAGGGATGCTTTAATCAGCCATACAATGTCTGTCGTGTGCTTTTGGAAGTGTGTGGGCGGTTGTCACTTCTTGGCTGCCCACACCATGGAAGTTGATTGACTCTTCGGGAACCTGAAACAGAAGGAGTGTTGCGTGACCACAAAGCCCAGGGGAAAACTGCTTGAGGCCGGTCGCTCGCGGCCTGTTTTTGTTTGTTCTTTTTCATTTGGTGTGTCTCAGTAGCGTATTTATCACTTCTGCCCTGTGACACAGCAGCAGGAATCGCAGTCGTTGTTAATCCGGGCCCCGATCGATCCGGCATGGTATTTTGTGAATTTGTTTGAATCATAGTATTGGACTGGGTAGCTGCTTTTTCTCTAACGGCTATCCAAACAACCTTTCTGGTATGGTAGTGTGGTGAGAGCTGGCTGCTAGCCAAAGTTGGTAGACAGCAATTGATGTCATTGTTTATGTCCCCAATATTGGTGGTGAGAAAATGAGAACAAAGACTTTGCGTAGGCGGATGCAGTTAGCATATGAATGATCTGACACAGCCACAAAGAGATGCAAGGTTAACTTTCTGTGAGAAACAACCAATCAAAAGATTGCATTTTCTACTTTCAATAATCTACAAAAATGTACATTAAAATCTATAAATATGTGTTGATTTCATAGCTAAACGATCTGTTGCCTGACCCTTGTCTTCTGTTGTTACAGTAGGACCTCAAGCGACATAAGTCTCAGCCAGTATAGCTTGTAGGGTCATTGTGGTGTTCAAGGTAGCAGCTTTCGGTCGGGCAGCCAAGATCGGTTTCCTGTGTTCCGACCAAAGGAAGTCGGCTTTTGGTAGTTACTTTCATGATGGTCGGTGTTTGGTGTTGTTGTTGGTGGTGGTGGTGGTGTCCATGTATCTTTATCATCTCTGTCTTCGCCGTGTTTACCTAAAGTCCTGTCTTCGCTACCACTGTGAATTATATTATACTATATCATTATTATATTATGTCACTGATGAACTTGAATTTTGTTGTTGGTAGATGGATGTGACACATTTTTGATTATGAAAAATGAGGAGGAAGCAAAGAACATCCTGCAATAAATTTTACTACTGAGAAAGAAAAAGACTCTAGTATTTCATTTCTAGACTTCCTTATGACCAGAAAAGAAGATTGTACAATAAGAAGAAGTGTATGTAGAAAACCTACATCAACTGACTGTCACTATACTCTATTTTTCAGCTTCGTGCCCTTGCAATACAAACGCAGTTTGACAAAATGTTTGGTCTATAGAGCAAGAGCAATCTCCTCAGATGAATGTCTTAATGAGGAACTTAGTATTATTAAACGGTTTCTGAGTGAAAACGGTTATCAAGTTTATTGATAAAAATATGAATCTAAAATCAAGGCAGCCCAATGTACCTACCAACTGTTTCTAAAAAGGCCTTATTCTTACAAATTCACTTCCTTGGGGATAACATCAGCGAGATACTAACACAACACCTAAGGAATACGGTGATAAAGAGAGCATTCCCTGCTACTGAATTACGCTGTGTCTTCTAAACCACCTCTATTTTGTGTTCGGGGGTAAAAGATAAACTGCCTAATTTCGTTTCTTCCATGTGTATCCGTGGAGCCAGTTACATGAGCCGTACAATTAGGCGTGCTTATCGTTGGATTTCCGAACATCACCCTGCTAAGTGGTTAAGTAAAAGACAAACAAAATCCATTCATAGAGCTATTCTATATCATCCTGTGGATACAAAACACAAGACTGATGTCAACGAGGCGGCTTTCAAAGTCATTTACGGCATTCCAACAAATCTTAACTTCGCTTTAAGAGTTCGTTTACTAAATGTTGCTGAGGCCGTTGGGATCCCCATTAAGAACCCTAATTTATGTGTCCAAAAGAAGCTAGTTCAGACATTGTCCTTACCTTGGCCATCTAGGTTCGAACGATCCTCATTTTGTTGTGGAAATCTCGATAATTTTAGTTGATATTCTATTTGTTATTATATCTTTATTATTATTATTATAATTTAGGCATCTTTAATGAACTGTAATTCCATTGATCTTACTTCACAAAATGATATTATTTAAAAAAACACTAATATTGTTACTAACTACTATTCTAGAGTATTCTATGCATATGGACATAAATATAATTGTAGATCTAGAAGAGGAAATTATCAAAAAGGATATCCTTTGCTCAATTATTTTGTTTGTTTCTAGATGTCTGAATGAATATTTTCGCTATAGTTATCTAATTAATTCATTTTTTCAAAATATAAAGAGTCAGGTATTTCAAACATACTGAGTTGAAATCAACAGTGATTTGATGTAAAGATGTTTATTTATCCCGTTTTGGGAAAATTGTTTACTTCGTGTATTTGTGTGCATGCGTGTTTGTCTGTGTTTTGTGTATTTGTTCTCATTTGTATTTTGTTTAAACATGTATTGAACATTGAATCTGTGAATGTTGATCAGTGCAAATTTTGATTTTTTTAAAATATATATTATTCACAAATCAGACACTATAATTATGTTTACTTTATAATGAGGTCAAAAGGAGGCGGAAAAATACCTCTTGAATGTATCTAAATATTGCGGAAATTCCCAGTCGAAAAGTAGACAGATAGGAAATTACCTAGTCTACTTTTTCCTCACCATTTTAACGTCTAGTTGACCTTCTGTCGGCAACTTATCATAACAACCTGAAAAGATCTACAAACATTATTATTATTATTGTTTCCTTTAGCTCCTAGAGAAACATAGGGCTTCAGCCGCAAGTCTCCATTGCGTTCGGTTCTCCACCACACGTTTTCATCGTCTGACTACACGTATGCTCACATGCTTTCATCTCCCCATCGCATCACCTCCTCCTCCATGTCACTAGCTCGCCGTCTCCCATTCAGTCGGATTCCACTCGAGAAATGGCCTGGCGTATCATCTCACTCACGTGATGATGGTTTATTTTCTCAGAGTATGGCCACAATCCACCTCCATTTCCCCCTTCTTATTTGTTGTACAATTGCTTCCTGCTGGGTTGGTTCGTTGATTCATTGCCGGAGATCCCTCCCTTTTGCTGATGTTTTCTGGCTGGCCATCTGATCTTGAGTAATATTGAGCGAAGACAGCTGTTGATGTAGGTGTGTAGTTTGTTTGAAGTGCCCATCGTGACGCGACGCGGCGCGGTGCGGTGCCAAGTCTCTGATCCGTATAGTAAGTAGCACTGACTTCCCATTGGAGTTGAAAATCCGGTTAGTATTTTTCATGCTGAGTGCTGTTGATCTACACACAGACTTGAGAGTAATGAATGCTTGCGTTGCTTTTGCGATTCTCGCTTTGATATCCCTGTCAGTCCCGCCTGTAGTTGAAAAGATGCTTCCCAGGTAGGTGAAGGAGGTTGATCCTTTCAAATTTCTCCCATTTATGCTGATTGTTGTCTGTTGTTGTTGGCCAAGAATATTAATCACCTCTGTTTTCTCTATATTCAGCTAAAGTCCCATCGTTGATGCTTCTTCTGCTAACTTGTTACTGCAAACACTACTGGCCACAAATAATACAACCACCTCGTAAAATACCCTTTACTTTATTCCGCGATGCATCCTGGATGACACTTGTAGAATGTTACTGTTATACCAATAAAAAAATCCCAATCAGTACATCTACAGCGCCAATAAATCTGGTAATTTAAGAAATAATGAAAAAAATATATATTACTGATAAATGTTATTAGTAGCATACGCCACATTATAGGAATACTTCTTTTTACGTTCAATACCACCAAGAACATTGTTGTCGGTAAACTAACTAACGTTTTACAAGAACATTTTGTCAGTTTATGAATAACCTACCATACTTATCACCAGTAACGTGACCTTCAATTATTACGCGGATTTTGTTTAAATTTAAACAATGACAATGCTTAGTATTATACTGTGTACAATGCTTCTGTCAATTTAAAGTGACATAAGAATGCAGTCAAATTCTATTGTGGGTAAAATTTATTTTGATAAAGTCTCACAGTGCTGTTATACAGTAATATTTACTGATGACCACATTTCGAGCACAATTTAATGGCGCTCATAATCATATCAAGGCACTACTCACACAACTATCAAACTTCCTTTATGTAATTCCATTATTTTTCAACGCTTGATTCGATTGGTAGTAGTATTTTCCATATTTCTGGTCCTGCTTATGAGTCATTCCTATTGCATGTGTTGAGTGTAGATTCGATGAACAAGGCAGAATTCAGTAATCAACCTCTCTCGCTCTCCATCCACCTGCCTATATTACTTATTAGAATTTTAACCCTCCCCCATCCTGCTGTGTGGTTTTGTGTTAATGCATGCAGTGCAATTGCTGAGTTCTTTTCTAAATTACGTATCATCGCGGGGTCGATCATTCTAACCTTAGCTAAATTCTTATGTTCTGATAATATGACTACCCCCGATCTACAAGTCTGACTGGCCTATGTTGTTGACTTAACTCACAGTTATTACAGGGTATTTTGTAAATTATATTATTTTGTCTAATTGGGTCAACTTACAGGGTCTTTTAACCACCTAGAGAGCTTGTCGTACCCTAATTCCTGCTTTATGAAGAATCCTACTTAGGGTCTCAGATTTTCGCTCCTTATAGATATTATTCCATAAGCTTGTCTTATAATATATATATATCTTGTATAAGTGAATAATTTTAAGTGTTGAAATAAGAACAAATTAGTTCAGCGAAGAGTCTCTTTTCGGCGAATTCATTCACTTAGCTGTACAGTCGCAAATATATATACAATTATTTTGTGTGTGTGTGTACTTTAGGTTTGTCAAAATCAAAATAACAGTTAGTGTGGGTTGTTGATTATATCATCAAAATAACGAAGAGGTTAAAATGTGTGATTAATAATCAAAGTTGCAACTAAGTGGGGTGTCGATTGGTAAGATGTGAGTAGGGTTACGTAATATAGACATGTTTAGAAAGATTAGATGTTAGTGAGGGAGTATGGAGACAATTATGAAAATAAACTAGATAATAGGCGAAAAGATTGAATGGGTTAGTTAGTAAAAATTATTATACGAAGATTGCAAAAAATTTGATAACAAAATGTTGATGACGGATAAACTTGAAATTAAACCCACGGTAGTAGGAGGGGGTGGAGAAGTTCCTTCTGTGTGCATAAATCAGGCTTTTCTATCCAAATCGCTAAGGCTTCAGCAATACAGAGTATGCGGAAGCTTGTCGACTTTGGAAGGCTTCTTTTGACTTTATAGATGACTTTGAACGACTTCTCCTTGAAAATCGAATGACCAGTGTTGAGTATATGCTCAATAATGGCACTCCTTATTGCTCCGTTGTTACCTTTCCGTAGCCAGGCGGGATAGTGTTCTTGAACTCTTTTAGATAAAACTCGCATCGAACGACCTATATACCTCGCTCCGCAAGAGCAGGTGAATTGGTAGATACACATGGAAGTGGTGAAATGCGATAGTTTATCTTTAGAGTAGTTGAAGAACAATGGCCGGGAGGAAAATGTCAGTCGTAGTGTGGCAGCGAAGAATGTCCTTCTGAGAGCAGTAGATATCCTCTTCTTCAAGGTGTCAGCCAGAAAGTCACCTTTGAAGGGCACATTCATGTAGACCATCTTCTTCTGCACTGTAATGGTTTGTTCTTTGTAAGTCTTAGGCTTAATATGCTTGTCTATAAAACGGGGTGGGTAGCCATTCTCGAGCAGTGTCTTCCTTAAGAGGGCGATCTCTTCCTCTATTGATTCAGGACTGCAGATTTTTCGGATTCTAGTGGCTAGAGATATTATCAAGTTTCACTTGCGACTAATTGGTACCCAACTGTAGAAGTTTGTCAACTGACCGTTCCATGTAGGTTTTCTGTGTACTGATCTGTTCAAGGTACCACCGGTCTTCTTACTTAAACGAACGTCCAGAAAGGAGATTGTCTCATTGGTTTCTACTTCGACTGTAAATTTGATGGCGGGGTGGCAACTATTGAAAACTTGAAGAACAATGTTTTGATCACAATTGTTATCGCAGATGACGAAAGTATCATCAACATACCTTTTGTATAAGAAGAACTTGTCGATGGTTGATTTCAGCGGACCGTTTTCCAAACTTGCCATGAAAATATCAGCCAGTACCTGACCCAAAGGTGATCCCATCGCCACGCCATCTTGTTGTCTATAGAAGAATTTTAAGTGTGCTTACTCCATGTACATACTATTAGCGATACCTGCAAACTGGCGTCCCTCATATACAAACGAATGAGCATAAATTATTATTATTTTCAAGGGTTGATTGGTAAGGATTTGTGACATCAGTTAGAGAACCATCGAAAACAAACCATGAAATATTGGACAGCTGTTTCATCCTAATTTGGGAATCATCGGCAGCACGCACCCATACTGCGAGGCTGGAACCCAGAACCTTCAGGTTACAAGGCAAGCTAGCTCGTATATCATTGAGCCACTGGGACCCGATTCCTTAATAGCCATCCCATGAATTCTTACTTCTACCAATTCGGGATTTTTAGCGCGACTCTTACCACCCAATGTCATTGGTGGGAAATCCATCCCTACTCCCCACTGGATGCATCTCACTGGTCACGACTTCTCACTAGCGAAAATTCCCATTCGCACATATTAAAGATGATAAAGGAAGGATCGAGCAAATAACATTCTTTTCAATCAGTTCTTTGTCTAGCTCCGCAGTTATACATATATAGATAATATTTGAGGATAACCATTGCTAATAATATTGATTTTTTGTTTAAATAATTTTAATTTGCTAAGATCAATAGAACTACTGTTCAGAAAACATGTGTAAGTAGTAATTAGCATTAAAGTAAGAGCAATACTTCATGAAATATTAGATATAACTAAGAAGATAAATTATGTCATATATATATATATATATATATATATATATGGGTTTTTTTAATTATATCCGGTGAGGGAATTGAATCAAAGGTGTGAATGCATCAAATAATAATAGTATGGAATGCAATTAAAATACTTGTGAATATAATCATAGTTAAATGTCAAGTAGCAAAACAATTAGTGTCATATATAGAATAATACATAAGGTGTATAGATGTTGGAAAGGGGTACATATTTATAAGATTAGTAGACGAATATAAAATGTTACATAACATGGTGTGAAATTTGATAAGATAGAATTCAATATTGTGAAAATAAAAAAATAAAAATTAATAATTTTGTGTTTAAAATGTCAAGTGGGTCAAGTGGGAAAGATTCAGAGTGAAAACAGTAATAATAATAATAATGATAATTATATTAATAATAATCGTCGTAATAAGGGAAGAGTACATAGAATAACTAAATAAACAAAATAAATAAATGTCTATCCCTCTACGGCCAAGGCAGAAGTAGGCATTGTACATACTTCTTTTGTACACAAAGGTCTGGCTTAAAGTCATGAATTGCCAAGGCCTCAGCTGTCTTTAGAAGTCTGTAACGAAGAAAACGCGGTAAGTTAACATGGATTCCGTATATGATCTTAAAATCATGGTCAGGGTTGACAGAGTGACAGAAGCCGATCAGGTGTTCCAAAATAGAGGTTCGCACACACTTCCTTTTCCCTTGTAAAACCATGCTGGAATATGTTCTCGTATCCGTGTGGAAAGCGTCCTCTGACTACGGCCAATGTACCTTGCTCCACAAGAGCAGGTGAACTGATAGATATTATGTAACATTTCATATTCGTCTACTAATCCTATAATTATGTACCCCTTTCCAAAATCTATACACCTTATGTATTATTCTATATATGACATAGATTGTTTTGCTACTTGACATTTATCTATGATTATAATCACAAATATTTTAATTTCATTTCATACTATTATTATTCCATGTATTCACACCTTTGACCTAATTCCTTCACCGGATATAAATTCTGAATAAAAAGCCATATATATACGATTGTACAGCTTGATAACAAATTCTTTGAAAAGAGTCTCTTCGCTGAATATTCTGTTCTCAATGATAAATTATGTGGCAATTAAACATGTACCTTCTGCAATAAACTTTAACATCGAGAAAGAAATAATCGCCAGCGATTTTTATTCCTAGACATCCATATAACTAGAAGAGAGGGTGATACAATGAAAAGTGTATATGGAAAATCTATATGGATTGGTCAGTCTACCCACTTTTTTCCAGCTTCGTACCTATGAAACGTAATCACAGTTTAATAAAATGTTTGGTCCACAAAGCAAGAAGAATCTTATTTGATGAATACCTTAATAAACAGTCCAGTATTATTAGATAACCAACGGACCACCACCACAACAACAACCAGCACCAGTCACCATCAACGGGACAGATTTGACAGGGGTTATCTCCTTCACTTATCAAGAAAAATTCGTTTGAACCACAGGCAGTTGGAACTGATGAAGATGTGAAAGCTAGTGAGAATCGGATAG
Source organism: Trichobilharzia szidati (assembly GCA_944472155.2). Lineage (NCBI taxonomy): Eukaryota > Metazoa > Platyhelminthes > Trematoda > Strigeidida > Schistosomatidae > Trichobilharzia > Trichobilharzia szidati. The sequence continues at coordinate 49,211,004 of OX235275.1, read as the reverse complement.
GCAAGATACGCCTTCATCAACCTGAAACCAGTTTGGAAATCTTCTGCAATGACTCAGCTGGAATAAATTACAACATTCGGATTATCAAAACCAATGTCATTTCTTCTATACGGGTCAGAAACTTGGCCAGCGTGTCACGAAAAGCATTTCCAACAGGCCTCTGCAGACTTTCATCAACAGCTGTCAACTTCGCTGGCTGTCTCCATACTGAAGATTAAATGGCCAGCCGGCTAGAAATAATTATCAACAAGGAACTCTGGCTGGAAACAAACTAACAGGTGAGAGCCGATTGCTCAACAAACAATTTAGGCGAAAATGGAAGTGGATCAGGCATACATTGAGGAGACCGTTGAATGATATAGCGAGCAATGCAGACCATCGCTCGACAAGAATCCCAATGGTAAGCGACTAGTGAGTGACATGGAGGAGATTGTGTGAGGAAGAGATGAGAGATTATGGCCAATCGTGGAGCTAACCGGCTGAAGAAGATGGCATAAAATCTCTACAAACTAATAATTGAAAATTTATATATATTCCCTAGAAAATCTAAGATTTCCATACTAAATAATTAAACGATCACTTTCATTTAAATAAAGACAACATTTGTGATATTACGTCATCTGTGCTTACTTGTTTCTTTACCTAAATACACGTATTCAACAATAACGATTAAACTAATCCTCATTTCTCCCTTTCTTGTTGTTTTTATTACCTTACTACTTATTATAAATAAGTAGCATGAAAAATTTCGACTATTTTTATTACATTTCCGGTATATCAACCGGAAATCTCAAACATGTGGCATAAGAAACACACCCATTCAACGAAGAGCCACTTTCGTGGATCACTAGCCTTATAGATGACACTCTAGAACTATGGGTAGTAGATTCAGGTCTTAGGCAGACCACCATCCCTCAATGGGTTTTAAGTACATCCACCTGACAAGTTCCGATAACAGGGAAACGCACATCCTAGTTTCTACCGTTAACCGCCATCAAATAAGCAACTTGGTATAAACTTATTTGTTTGTTTTACTGTGTTGCTTCCTTATGTTGGTGGGGAATTCAAATTTTTATTATATTTCATCGCATAGAAACAAAACATGAAGTCTGATCACATTTGAAAGGGTATCGTAAACATCGAAATGGCTATTTATAATGAGAAGTTTCACTAGTTTGATCCTCATTTGTTTATATAATTGTGATAACTAATGCTATGGTAACATTGAGGCTACTGAAAAATTATACAACTATGCCCTTTTTGAAAAGGTTAAAAAGACAGATTTACTTCCCCATGGTTTGTAATCATTTATGAATATTATTATTCAAAAGAATGGTTATTGAACAAAGAATATTCTTTCCGATAACGCCTTCTTCAGTAGGTTCTACAGTTATGTATACATAATAGTGAATGACTTAGTGTTATTAACAACATTAATGTTGCTTAAATAACATAGAATCAATAATAATAACAGTATCAATGGATTATAGTTCAATAGCATCAACATGACAATACACTGAATATCAGACAGATAAATTAGGAAAGATAATAATACAAATTCATGAATTTATAGCCTCCACTAAAGGCCAACCAGGGCAGCAGTAGTGGCTGGTTGAACTTGCTTCTTTTGCACACAGAGCACTGTTTGTTTCACGCGACTCGGGAACAATATTGCTGTTTTCAGTTAGATCTTCTTCAGGCGGGGGTTATCCTAGTAGATTTGTAAGGAGACACATGAACACCAGGTACAATAAAGAGAAACCGATAACAGTTGAAAAGAAACAACTGTTCATGAAATTGAAATTTCATGGGGACGTAGCTAGCGAAGTCTTACATCTGAGATTATCGAGAGAGATAAAACGGACTTATACTGCCGCCACCCTTTGTTTGTCATCTTTCAGCCGACCAATTATGATTGCTCAAGTGAAAGACAAGCTACATAGCTGTGCCACTTCAATGTGTATCTATAAATTTAGTTGCTCCTGTGGAGAGAGCTATATAGGGCGAACAACTAGACAGCTTAATAAACGCATTAATGAACATCTTCCTTCATGGTTCGGAACAGGTCAAATAAAATCTATAAGAAGTTCTATTTTGGCTCATTTGATTGCTGATAGCGGTCACCAGGTGGACAGAAGAAGTGCCTTCAAAGTTATCTATCACATTCCATCCAGCCTTTCGAACGGAATTCAATCCCGCCTGTTACATATAGCCGAAGCTATGGGAGTTCGCGAGAACAATCTTAGTCTTTGCATACAACAAAAGACATTTGTTCTACCTTTGTCTCCCCTTTGCTTAGCCTAGGTGAATTCTATTCAAAACCCTCCCACCCTTTCTTATTTTCCATTTCCTTCGTATTTTCATGTTATTTATTTAAAATCTGATTATCTGTCCACTTCACCCTTAGTATTACGTAACTTTTAAAATTTGACCTAATTTATTTTATTGAATTGTCTACATTTACACATATATACATAAACTACCTTTGTTATTCTTATCGCCACCTGCATAAACCTTATTATCACTATTTTGTTATCATTATAATCATCGTTATTAATGACGTTCAAAACATTTACCACATTATTATTATTATTTGATCCACAAAATCACCGTCATTGGTCGAAGTTTTTATAAATAAATCTATCTTTAAATATTCCCATTTTTTAATAACAAGACATATAAGTGAACAATATTGCTGTTTTCAATTAGATCTTCTTCAGGCTTTACTCTAATTTACATAGATTTATATATAAAATTTTAACCAATGACGGTGATTTTGTGGATCAAATAATAATAATAATGTGGTAAATGTTTTGAACGTCATTAATAACGATGATTATAATGATAACAAAATAGTGATAATAAGGTTTATGCAGGTGGCGATAAGAATAACAAAGGTAGTAATATATGTATATGTAGACAATTCAATAAAATAAATTAGGTCAAATTTTAAAAGTTACGTAATACTAAGGGTGAAGTGGACAGATAATCAGATTTTAAATAAATAACATGAAAATACGAAGGAAATGGAAAATAAGAAAGGGTGGGAGGGTTTTGAATAGAATTCACCTAGGCTAAGCAAAGGGGAGACAAAGGTAGAACAAATGTCTTTTGTTGTATGCAAAGACTAAGATTGTTCTCGCGAACTCCCATAGCTTCGGCTATATGTAACAGGCGGGATTGAATTCCGTTCGAAAGGCTGGATGGAATGTGATAGATAACTTTGAAGGCACTTCTTCTGTCCACCTGGTGACCGCTATCAGCAATCAAATGAGCCAAAATAGAACTTCTTATAGGTTTTATTTGACCTTTCATTATTATTATTATTACTAAGAGAATAAGGAGTAAGAAGAGGCGACGATAAATTTTATGCGACAGATTATTTGATGCTCACTCGCAACTGGTTCTACACAAGAAGTTACTTAGAGTCCTAGTGAGAGGTCATAACCAGCGGGGTCTACCAAGTCAGCTAAAAGAACAGTTCCTCACCTATATCACTGGCTGGCTGTTGTGCTACATGCACCACGAATTGGTAGAAATTAGAATTCATGGGCCATTAAACTGGCGCCTCAATGTCTGAATGGTCTACAAGCTGACGTGGTAACCGGAAGCTCCTTGGTTCGAGACCCAGTAGATACATACCGCTGAAGAGTCTCAAATTAGGGAAACAACCGCTGTTAAGTGCTTCTTGGTTTTCCATTGGTTCTCTAACTGATGTCAACGCGTAATCATACCTGTAGCCAGTCTAATTCCTGACAGAATCTAAATGACAAATACAGAAGAACAACAGGATAAGTCTGAAAGGTAACCAACACAAACGCAGTAACAGAAAACAGGAGGCGGAAAATCTTTTCAGTGAAATCTTTCTAAAACTCTACTATTCTACTTATGCAGCAAATTCTCTTAGCACCAAAAGTGATGTTTCCAAAGATGTGTGATTAGACAGGCCCTCGAGTGGAACCCGACCGAATGGGAAGCGGCGAGTTGGTCGTCCAAGGGTGACTTGGAGGAGGTCATGTGAAAAGGAGATGAAAGCATGTGGGCAGACGTGAAGTCAGGTGATGAAAACGTTGGCAGAGACGTGCGGCTGAGGCCATATGCTCCTCTAGCAACTAAAGGAAACAATAATAACATAATAGCAGCTTGATTCCACACAGTATTTTGGTACAAGTGTGGAATTTACAGCGTGTGATATAAGTAGCCGAATTTAACAGGCCGACCATTGATATCATGTGTGCGTTGGCCGGGGATCAAACCCCGGACTATGTGGATGGTTGGCGAGCCACCGACGCACAATTATAATGAGTGAGTCCCATCACCTAATATGATTGACTGGACTGAGTACAATTCAACTAAAATTGAACAAGAGTCAAGTTATAAACAGTGATAATAAGGAGTGGAAATATAATAAACCGGAGGGGGGAGAGAATATTATACGATTTAAAAACAAGTATGACAGATGAAGTCCATTGTCGATTCAATAGAAGAACAAAAAATTCTCCAGTATTCATAATTCGAGATTTAACATGTAAAATGCCGTCACTTTCGCGGTCTGAAAAAGTTTCAATCGTATTCCTTCAGTATGAATCCGGCGTATTGTGTAGATAAATTTGAAGTTGGTTTACTGGTCCTGTTGGTGTCCTGATTAAATCAGAATTGAGCACTAACCATGAGGATAAGTGTTGGGTGTACACTTGGATAGAAAATGCTGATTACGGCAGAAATACCCAGTTTCAAAAGGAGCAAATAAATTCATACATACCTTATTGAAGAGGTCGGCAGAGGCAGCTTATCCTTCACGTTCATTAGCATTATTGGTTTTCTCAAGAAAGTGAGTCAAAGGTGAGTCACAAAGAAGGTTTATGACAATGAAAAGACCAAGTGATTTATATCTATTTCTGTGGATGATACACACTACAAAATCACAGCGGAAAAGTGTCTAAGAAACTAGACAAAAAATACAGTAGAAAGGAAATATCATTGAGAGAGAATAAGGTAGATAAATATTCTTCACATTCATAAACCATACAGCTGCAAAACAACAATTTACATGAATCGGAAAGAGTAAGAACATCAAAATAAACAAAAAGAACCATTTGTGAAAATACATCTAAGAATATCCTAAGAAAATACGCAAAGAAAAGTTAAGCAAAATGTTGGGCGATTAGAGGCAAATGTGCGTCGGTAGCACAGCGGTTAGAACTCTCGCAAACAATGCACATGGTACGGAGACAGATTACTTACCGGCAGACACCTGAGAACAAGGGTAGGCCTGACAAATCTGGACTACAGATATCACGCGATTATATAATTGCAATAAAAATACTATGTCATTTCAAGGTTTAATCAAAAAAAATAAACAGAACAAAAGGACAGATACCGAGAAAAAGAACAGAAGATAGAAATTGTTCCGAAAACATATCACAGGAAACATATTTAGGTTGAGAAAAACCTAACAATAATCAAATAAACCAAAAGGAAAAAGCATAAAGGAATGGAAAGAAAAAGAAATATCTTGGAAGCCAGCGGATGAAAATCCACTAATGTGTCAGTGTGTCGTTTGTGTGTTCAGCTCTGTGTTGTTTGCTCACACGTGTTAGCGTTTGCAGTGTGTGAGTGAGCGTGTGTACTCTGTTCGGCGACTGTTTGATTGGTTGTGTTGTGTGTGAATTTGTTGGTTTAATTTGTTGACTGACTGGTTGAGTGTCTTCGTGCTGCTCATTGTGTGTATCGAATGAGACCAGTGTGTTTGTGCGTGAGCGCATGCAATGGTGATTGGTGCACGTGGAGTGTGTACTCGTGTCTGATGACTGACTGGTTCAGGCATGTGAGATGTGTGTGTGTAGTAAAATTGTGCAGGTGAACAGAGTTGTCTAGTGAGTGAGTTGATGTGTGTGAGAGGAGTACTCATTTGTGTAGAGGGGTGTGCGTGTCTGTGTTTTTCGGTGTGTATGTGCCGATTGAGGGGGTGGATGAATAGTCATTTCAAAATCTCTTGCGACCGCCGGGAGTCGAATCCGGATCGACTGCTTGGAAGGCAGCCATGATAACCGCTACACCACGGTCGCGGCACCACGCAAAACATACACAACACAATCAACATCACACACAACAAAAACACAACAAACATTACACCCCTCCAAATCGAATAAATACACTCTCGCCATCACACTCCACATCCCTCCGCCGACTACTAACACTACTACTGCGACCACTGCCTGTCTCATCGTCTCCCTCGCCTGCACCTCGCCTCTCTTCACTCCTGTGTGTCTCGGTCAGTGTCACCGACAGGCAGAAACAAGTCAATGGACAAGTCATCTTGAGAATGTCTCTGTGAAGACAGGTGTTGCGTGGCTAGGTTATACATTCTGGTATTCCGAATCGTCACTGCCCATCTCCACGCTCCCAGTACACTCGAATCAACATGGAAATTCTCAACATCAATCGGACCAAGCATCCAGATATCCATCCGGCCAACACTAACTTCCACAAATCACTCGAATCACTCACATCAGCCACACTTCACTATTCACCGTCAACCCACCAACACCCACCCACCCACCTACAAGACTGGAAATACATCGGAAGGCAGCTGATTCATATCCCTATGTTCTGTCTGGTCAGGTCATCTCATTCCATTGTGTCTGCCACTGACACGACGACAATTTAAAATCTCTATGCCACTGCTCAGTCCGGATTCACACATCATAGTGTGTGAATCGTCGGCGAGACATCGCCTCAGTCTTCTGTCACGCTGTCAATCCACCACTGCACGCAGGCACAACCACACACACACACACACACACGCACAATCCACTAATGTGTCAGTGTGTCATTTGTCTGTTCAGCTCTGTGTTGTTTGCTCACACGTGTTAGCGTTTGCAGTGTGTGAGTGAGCGTGTGTACTTTGTTCGGCGACTGTTTGATTGGTTGTGTTGTGTGTGAATTTGTTGGTTTAATTTGTTGACTGGCTGGTTGAGTGTCTTCGTGCTGCTCATTGTGTGTATCGAATGAGACCAGTGTGTTTGTGCGTGTGCGCATGCAATGGTGATTGGTGCACGTGGAGTGTGTACTCGTGTCTGATGACTGACTGGTTCAGGCATGTGAGATGTGTGTGTAGTAAAATTGTGCAGGTGAACAGAGTTGTCTAGTGAGTGAGTTGATGTGTGTGAGAGGAGTACTCATTTGTGTAGAGGGGTGTGCGTGTCTGTGTTTTTCGGTGTGTATGTGCCGATTGAGGGGGTGGATGAATAGTCATTTCAAAATCTCTTGCGACCGCCGGGAGTCGAATCCGGATCGACTGCTTGGAAGGCAGCCATGATAACCGCTACACCACGGTCGCGGCACCACGCAAAACATACACAACACAATCAACATCACACACAACAAAAACACAACAAACATTACACCCCTCCAAATCGAATAAATACACTCTCGCCATCACACTCCACATCCCTCCGCCGACTACTAATACTACTACTGCTACCACCGAGATCTACACCTCGCCTCTCTTCACTCCTGTGTGTCTCGGTCAGTGTCACCGACAGGCAGAAAGAAGTCAATGGACAAGTCATCTTGAGAATGTCTCTGTGAAGACAGGTGTTGCGTGGCTAGTAGGTTATACATGCTGGTATTCCGAATCATCACTGCCCATCTCCACGCTCCCAGTACACTCGAATCAACATGGAAATTCTCAACATCAATCGGACCAAGCATCCAGATATCCATCCGGCCAACACTAACTTCCACAAATCACTCGAATCACTCACATCAGCCACACTTCACTATTCACCGTCAACCCACCACCATCCACCCACCTACAAGACTGGAAATACATCGGAAGGCAGGTGATTCATATCCCTATGTTCTTTCTGGTCAGGTCATCTCATTCCATTGTGTCTGCCACTGACACGACGACAATTTAAAATCTCTATGCCACTGCTCAGTCCGGATTCACACATCATAGTGTGTGAATCGTCGGCGAGACATCGCCTCAGTCTTCTGTCACGCTGTCAATCCACCACTGCACGCAGGCACAACCACACACACACACACACACGCACAATCCACTAATGTGTCAGTGTGTCGTTTGTCTGTTCAGCTCTGTGTTGTTTGCTCACACGTGTTAGCGTTTGCAGTGTGTGAGTGAGCGTGTGTACTTTGTTCGGCGACTGTTTGATTGGTTGTGTTGTGTGTGAATTTGTTGGTTTAATTTGTTGACTGGCTGGTTGAGTGTCTTCGTGCTGCTCATTGTGTGTATCGAATGAGACCAGTGTGTTTGTGCGTGAGCGCATGCAATGGTGATTGGTGCACGTGGAGTGTGTACTCGTGTCTGATGACTGACTGGTTCAGGCATGTGAGATGTGTGTGTAGTAAAATTGTGCAGGTGAACAGAGTTGTCAAGTGAGTGAGTTGATGTGTGTGAGAGGAGTACTCATTTGTGTAGAGGGGTGTGCGTGTCTGTGTTTTTCGGTGTGTATGTGCCCGATTGAGGGGGTGGATGAATAGTCATTTCAAAATCTCTTGCGACCGCCGGGAGTCGAATCCGGATCGACTGCTTGGAAGGCAGCCATGATAACCGCTACACCACGGTCGCGGCACCACGCAAAACATACACAACACAATCAACATCACACACAACAAAAGCACAACAAACATTACACCCCTCCAAATCGAATAAATACACTCTCGCCATCACACTCCACATCCCTCCGCCGACTACTAATACTACTACTGCTACCACTGCCTGTCTCATCGTCTCCCTCGCCTACACCTCGCCTCTCTTCACTCCTGTGTGTCTCGGTCAGTGTCACCGACAGGCAGAAAGAAGTCAATGGACAAGTCATCTTGAGAATGTCTCTGTGAAGACAGGTGTTGCGTGGCTAGGTTATACATGCTGGTATTCCGAATCGTCACTGCCCATCTCCACGCTCCCAGTACACTCGAATCAACATCGAAATTCTCAACATCAATCGGACCAAGCATCCAGATATCCATCCGGCCAACACTAACTTCCACAAATCACTCGAATCACTCACATCAGCCACACTTCACTATTCACCGTCAACCCACCACCATCCACCCACCTACAAGACTGGAAATACATCGGAAGGCAGGTGATTCATATCCCTATGTTCTTTCTGGTCAGGTCATCTCATTCCATTGTGTCTGCCACTGACACGACGACAATTTAAATCTCTATGCCACTGCTCAGTCCGGATTCACACATCATAGTGTGTGAATCGTCGGCGAGACATCGCCTCAGTCTTCTGTCACGCTGTCAATCCACCACTGCACGCAGGCACAACCACACACACACACACACACGCACAATCCACTAATGTGTCAGTGTGTCGTTTGTCTGTTCAGCTCTGTGTTGTTTGCTCACACGTGTTAGCGTTTGCAGTGTGTGAGTGAGCGTGTGTACTTTGTTCGGCGACTGTTTGATTGGTTGTGTTGTGTGTGAATTTGTTGGTTTAATTTGTTGACTGGCTGGTTGAGTGTCTTCGTGCTGCTCATTGTGTGTATCGAATGAGACCAGTGTGTTTGTGCGTGAGCGCATGCAATGGTGATTGGTGCACGTGGAGTGTGTACTCGTGTCTGATGACTGACTGGTTCAGGCATGTGAGATGTGTGTGTAGTAAAATTGTGCAGGTGAACAGAGTTGTCAAGTGAGTGAGTTGATGTGTGTGAGAGGAGTACTCATTTGTGTAGAGGGGTGTGCGTGTCTGTGTTTTTCGGTGTGTATGTGCCGATTGAGGGGGTGGATGAATAGTCATTTCAAAATCTCTTGCGACCGCCGGGAGTCGAATCCGGATCGACTGCTTGGAAGGCAGCCATGATAACCGCTACACCACGGTCGCGGCACCACGCAAAACATACACAACACAATCAACATCACACACAACAAAAACACAACAAACATTACACCCCTCCAAATCGAATAAATACACTCTCGCCATCACACTCCACATCCCTCCGCCGACTACTAATACTACTACTGCTACCACTGCCTGTCTCATCGTCTCCCTCGCCTACACCTCGCCTCTCTTCACTCCTGTGTGTCTCGGTCAGTGTCACCGACAGGCAGAAAGAAGTCAATGGACAAGTCATCTTGAGAATGTCTCTGTGAAGACAGGTGTTGCGTGGCTAGGTTATACATGCTGGTATTCCGAATCATCACTGCCCATCTCCACGCTCCCAGTACACTCGAATCAACATGGAAATTCTCAACATCAATCGGACCAAGCATCCAGATATCCATCCGGCCAACACTAACTTCCACAAATCACTCGAATCACTCACACCAGCCACACTTCACTATTCACCGTCAACCCACCACCATCCACCCACCTACAAGACTGGAAATACATCGGAAGGCAGGTGATTCATATCCCTATGTTCTTTCTGGTCAGGTCATCTCATTCCATTGTGTCTGCCACTGACACGACGACAATTTAAATCTCTATGCCACTGCTCAGTCCGGATTCACACATCATAGTGTGTGAATCGTCGGCGAGACATCGCCTCAGTCTTCTGTCACGCTGTCAATCCACCACTGCACGCAGGCACAACCACACACACACACACACACACGCACAATCCACTAATGTGTCAGTGTGTCATTTGTCTGTTCAGCTCTGTGTTGTTTGCTCACACGTGTTAGCGTTTGCAGTGTGTGAGTGAGCGTGTGTACTTTGTTCGGCGACTGTTTGATTGGTTGTGTTGTGTGTGAATTTGTTGGTTTAATTTGTTGACTGGCTGGTTGAGTGTCTTCGTGCTGCTCATTGTGTGTATCGAATGAGACCAGTGTGTTTGTGCGTGAGCGCATGCAATGGTGATTGGTGCACGTGGAGTGTGTACTCGTGTCTGATGACTGACTGGTTCAGGCATGTGAGATGTGTGTGTGTAGTAAAATTGTGCAGGTGAACAGAGTTGTCAAGTGAGTGAGTTGATGTGTGTGAGAGGAGTACTCATTTGTGTAGAGGGGTGTGCGTGTCTGTGTTTTTCGGTGTGTATGTGCCGATTGAGGGGGTGGATGAATAGTCATTTCAAAATCTCTTGCGACCGCCGGGAGTCGAATCCGGATCGACTGCTTGGAAGGCAGCCATGATAACCGCTACACCACGGTCGCGGCACCACGCAAAACATACACAACACAATCAACATCACACACAACAAAAACACAACAAACATTACACCCCTCCAAATCGAATAAATACACTCTCGCCATCACACTCCACATCCCTCCGCCGACTACTAATACTACTACTGCTACCACTGCCTGTCTCATCGTCTCCCTCGCCTACACCTCGCCTCTCTTCACTCCTGTGTGTCTCGGTCAGTGTCACCGACAGGCAGAAAGAAGTCAATGGACAAGTCATCTTGAGAATGTCTCTGTGAAGACAGGTGTTGCGTGGCTAGTAGGTTATACATGCTGGTATTCCGAATCATCACTGCCCATCTCCACGCTCCCAGTACACTCGAATCAACATGGAAATTCTCAACATCAATCGGACCAAGCATCCAGATATCCATCCGGCCAACACTAACTTCCAGAAATCACTCGAATCACTCACATCAGCCACACTTCACTATTCACCGTCAACCCACCACCATCCACCCACCTACAAGACTGGAAATACATCGGAAGGCAGGTGATTCATATCCCTATGTTCTGTCTGGTCAGGTCATCTCATTCCATTGTGTCTGCCACTGACACGACGACAATTTAAATCTCTATGCCACTGCTCAGTCCGGATTCACACATCATAGTGTGTGAATCGTCGGCGAGACATCGCCTCAGTCTTCTGTCACGCTGTCAATCCACCACTCCACGCAGGCACAACCACACACACACACACACACGCACAATCCACTAATGTGTCAGTGTGTCGTTTGTGTGTTCAGCTCTGTGTTGTTTGCTCACACGTGTTAGCGTTTGCAGTGTGTGAGTGAGCGTGTGTACTTTGTTCGGCGACTGTTTGATTGGTTGTGTTGTGTGTGAATTTGTTGGTTTAATTTGTTGACTGGCTGGTTGAGTGTCTTCGTGCTGCTCATTGTGTGTATCGAATGAGACCAGTGTGTTTGTGCGTGAGCGCATGCAATGGTGATTGGTGCACGTGGAGTGTGTACTCGTGTCTGATGACTGACTGGTTCAGGCATGTGAGATGTGTGTGTAGTAAAATTGTGCAGGTGAACAGAGTTGTCAAGTGAGTGAGTTGATGTGTGTGAGAGGAGTACTCATTTGTGTAGAGGGGTGTGCGTGTCTGTGTTTTTCGGTGTGTATGTGCCCGATTGAGGGGGTGGATGAATAGTCATTTCAAAATCTCTTGCGACCGCCGGGAGTCGAATCCGGATCGACTGCTTGGAAGGCAGCCATGATAACCGCTACACCACGGTCGCGGCACCACGCAAAACATACACAACACAATCAACATCACACACAACAAAAGCACAACAAACATTACACCCCTCCAAATCGAATAAATACACTCTCGCCATCACACTCCACATCCCTCCGCCGACTACTAATACTACTACTGCTACCACTGCCTGTCTCATCGTCTCCCTCGCCTACACCTCGCCTCTCTTCACTCCTGTGTGTCTCGGTCAGTGTCACCGACAGGCAGAAAGAAGTCAATGGACAAGTCATCTTGAGAATGTCTCTGTGAAGACAGGTGTTGCGTGGCTAGGTTATACATTCTGGTATTCCGAATCGTCACTGCCCATCTCCACGCTCCCAGTACACTCGAATCAACATCGAAATTCTCAACATCAATCGGACCAAGCATCCAGATATCCATCCGGCCAACACTAACTTCCACAAATCACTCGAATCACTCACATCAGCCACACTTCACTATTCACCGTCAACCCACCACCATCCACCCACCTACAAGACTGGAAATACATCGGAAGGCAGGTGATTCATATCCCTATGTTCTTTCTGGTCAGGTCATCTCATTCCATTGTGTCTGCCACTGACACGACGACAATTTAAATCTCTATGCCACTGCTCAGTCCGGATTCACACATCATAGTGTGTGAATCGTCGGAGAGACATCGCCTCAGTCTTCTGTCACGCTGTCAATCCACCACTGCACGCAGGCACAACCACACACACACACACACACACGCACAATCCACTAATGTGTCAGTGTGTCGTTTGTCTGTTCAGCTCTGTGTTGTTTGCTCACACGTGTTAGCGTTTGCAGTGTGTGAGTGAGCGTGTGTACTTTGTTCGGCGACTGTTTGATTGGTTGTGTTGTGTGTGAATTTGTTGGTTTAATTTGTTGACTGGCTGGTTGAGTGTCTTCGTGCTGCTCATTGTGTGTATCGAATGAGACCAGTGTGTTTGTGCGTGAGCGCATGCAATGGTGATTGGTGCACGTGGAGTGTGTACTCGTGTCTGATGACTGACTGGTTCAGGCATGTGAGATGTGTGTGTAGTAAAATTGTGCAGGTGAACAGAGTTGTCAAGTGAGTGAGTTGATGTGTGTGAGAGGAGTACTCATTTGTGTAGAGGGGTGTGCGTGTCTGTGTTTTTCGGTGTGTATGTGCCGATTGAGGGGGTGGATGACTAGTCATTTCAAAATCTCTTGCGACCGCCGGGAGTCGAATCCGGATCGACTGCTTGGAAGGCAGCCATGATAACCGCTACACCACGGTCGCGGCACCACGCAAAACATACACAACACAATCAACATCACACACAACAAAAACACAACAAACATTACACCCCTCCAAATCGAATAAATACACTCTCGCCATCACACTCCACATCCCTCCGCCGACTACTAATACTACTACTGCTACCACTGCCTGTCTCATCGTCTCCCTCGCCTACACCTCGCCTCTCTTCACTCCTGTGTGTCTCGGTCAGTGTCACCGACAGGCAGAAAGAAGTCAATAGACAAGTCATCTTGAGAATGTCTCTGTGAAGACAGGTGTTGCGTGGCTAGGTTATACATGCTGGTATTCCGAATCATCACTGCCCATCTCCACGCTCCCAGTACACTCGAATCAACATGGAAATTCTCAACATCAATCGGACCAAGCATCCAGATATCCATCCGGCCAACACTAACTTCCAGAAATCACTCGAATCACTCACATCAGCCACACTTCACTATTCACCGTCAACCCACCACCATCCACCCACCTACAAGACTGGAAATACATCGGAAGGCAGGTGATTCATATCCCTATGTTCTTTCTGGTCAGGTCATCTCATTCCATTGTGTCTGCCACTGACACGACGACAATTTAAATCTCTATGCCACTGCTCAGTCCGGATTCACACATCATAGTGTGTGAATCGTCGGCGAGACATCGCCTCAGTCTTCTGTCACGCTGTCAATCCACCACTGCACGCAGGCACAACCACACACACACACACACACGCACAATCCACTAATGTGTCAGTGTGTCGTTTGTCTGTTCAGCTCTGTGTTGTTTGCTCACACGTGTTAGCGTTTGCAGTGTGTGAGTGAGCGTGTGTACTTTGTTCGGCGACTGTTTGATTGGTTGTGTTGTGTGTGAATTTGTTGGTTTAATTTGTTGACTGGCTGGTTGAGTGTCTTCGTGCTGCTCATTGTGTGTATCGAATGAGACCAGTGTGTTTGTGCGTGAGCGCATGCAATGGTGATTGGTGCACGTGGAGTGTGTACTCGTGTCTGATGACTGACTGGTTCAGGCATGTGAGATGTGTGTGTGTAGTAAAATTGTGCAGGTGAACAGAGTTGTCAAGTGAGTGAGTTGAGGTGTGTGAGAGGAGTACTCATTTGTGTAGAGGGGTGTGCGTGTCTGTGTTTTTCGGTGTGTATGTGCCGATTGAGGGGGTGGATGACTAGTCATTTCAAAATCTCTTGCGACCGCCGGGAGTCGAACCCGGATCGACTGCTTGGAAGGCAGCCATGATAACCGCTACACCACGGTCGCGGCACCACGCAAAACATACACAACACAATCAACATCACACACAACAAAAACACAACAAACATTACACCCCTCCAAATCGAATAAATACACTCTCGCCATCACACTCCACATCCCTCCGCCGACTACTAATACTACTACTGCTACCACTGCCTGTCTCATCGTCTCCCTTGCCTACACCTCGCCTCTCTTCACTCCTGTGTGTCTCGGTCAGTGTCACCGACAGGCAGAAAGAAGTCAATGGACAAGTCATCTTGAGAATGTCTCTGTGAAGACAGGTGTTGCGTGGCTAGTAGGTTATACATGCTGGTATTCCGAATCATCACTGCCCATCTCCACGCTCCCAGTACACTCGAATCAACATGGAAATTCTCAACATCAATCGGACCAAGCATCCAGATATCCATCCGGCCAACACTAACTTCCACAAATCACTCGAATCACTCACATCAGCCACACTTCACTATTCACCGTCAACCCACCACCATCCACCCACCTACAAGACTGGAAATACATCGGAAGGCAGGTGATTCATATCCCTATGTTCTTTCTGGTCAGGTCATCTCATTCCATTGTGTCTGCCACTGACACGACGACAATTTAAATCTCTATGCCACTGCTCAGTCCGGATTCACACATCATAGTGTGTGAATCGTCGGCGAGACATCGCCTCAGTCTTCTGTCACGCTGTCAATCCACCACTGCACGCAGGCACAACCACACACACACACACACACGCACAATCCACTAATGTGTCAGTGTGTCGTTTGTCTGTTCAGCTCTGTGTTGTTTGCTCACACGTGTTAGCGTTTGCAGTGTGTGAGTGAGCGTGTGTACTTTGTTCGGCGACTGTTTGATTGGTTGTGTTGTGTGTGAATTTGTTGGTTTAATTTGTTGACTGGCTGGTTGAGTGTCTTCGTGCTGCTCATTGTGTGTATCGAATGAGACCAGTGTGTTTGTGCGTGAGCGCATGCAATGGTGATTGGTGCACGTGGAGTGTGTACTCGTGTCTGATGACTGACTGGTTCAGGCATGTGAGATGTGTGTGTGTAGTAAAATTGTGCAGGTGAACAGAGTTGTCAAGTGAGTGAGTTGAGGTGTGTGAGAGGAGTACTCATTTGTGTAGAGGGGTGTGCGTGTCTGTGTTTTTCGGTGTGTATGTGCCGATTGAGGGGGTGGATGACTAGTCATTTCAAAATCTCTTGCGACCGCCGGGAGTCGAACCCGGATCGACTGCTTGGAAGGCAGCCATGATAACCGCTACACCACGGTCGCGGCACCACGCAAAACATACACAACACAATCAACATCACACACAACAAAAACACAACAAACATTACACCCCTCCAAATCGAATAAATACACTCTCGCCATCACACTCCACATCCCTCCGCCGACTACTAATACTACTACTGCTACCACTGCCTGTCTCATCGTCTCCCTTGCCTACACCTCGCCTCTCTTCACTCCTGTGTGTCTCGGTCAGTGTCACCGACAGGCAGAAAGAAGTCAATGGACAAGTCATCTTGAGAATGTCTCTGTGAAGACAGGTGTTGCGTGGCTAGTAGGTTATACATGCTGGTATTCCGAATCATCACTGCCCATCTCCACGCTCCCAGTACACTCGAATCAACATGGAAATTCTCAACATCAATCGGACCAAGCATCCAGATATCCATCCGGCCAACACTAACTTCCACAAATCACTCGAATCACTCACACCAGCCACACTTCACTATTCACCGTCAACCCACCACCATCCACCCACCTACAAGACTGGAAATACATCGGAAGGCAGGTGATTCATATCCCTATGTTCTTTCTGGTCAGGTCATCTCATTCCATTGTGTCTGCCACTGACACGACGACAATTTAAATCTCTATGCCACTGCTCAGTCCGGATTCACACATCATAGTGTGTGAATCGTCGGAGAGACATCGCCTCAGTCTTCTGTCACGCTGTCAATCCACCACTCCACGCAGGCACAACCACACACACACACACACACGCACAATCCACTAATGTGTCAGTGTGTCGTTTGTGTGTTCAGCTCTGTGTTGTTTGCTCACACGTGTTAGCGTTTGCAGTGTGTGAGTGAGCGTGTGTACTTTGTTCGGCGACTGTTTGATTGGTTGTGTTGTGTGTGAATTTGTTGGTTTAATTTGTTGACTGGCTGGTTGAGTGTCTTCGTGCTGCTCATTGTGTGTATCGAATGAGACCAGTGTGTTTGTGCGTGAGCGCATGCAATGGTGATTGGTGCACGTGGAGTGTGTACTCGTGTCTGATGACTGACTGGTTCAGGCATGTGAGATGTGTGTGTGTAGTAAAATTGTGCAGGTGAACAGAGTTGTCAAGTGAGTGAGTTGAGGTGTGTGAGAGGAGTACTCATTTGTGTAGAGGGGTGTGCGTGTCTGTGTTTTTCGGTGTGTATGTGCCGATTGAGGGGGTGGATGACTAGTCATTTCAAAATCTCTTGCGACCGCCGGGAGTCGAACCCGGATCGACTGCTTGGAAGGCAGCCATGATAACCGCTACACCACGGTCGCGGCACCACGCAAAACATACACAACACAATCAACATCACACACAACAAAAACACAACAAACATTACACCCCTCCAAATCGAATAAATACACTCTCGCCATCACACTCCACATCCCTCCGCCGACTACTAATACTACTACTGCTACCACTGCCTGTCTCATCGTCTCCCTTGCCTACACCTCGCCTCTCTTCACTCCTGTGTGTCTCGGTCAGTGTCACCGACAGGCAGAAAGAAGTCAATGGACAAGTCATCTTGAGAATGTCTCTGTGAAGACAGGTGTTGCGTGGCTAGTAGGTTATACATGCTGGTATTCCGAATCATCACTGCCCATCTCCACGCTCCCAGTACACTCGAATCAACATGGAAATTCTCAACATCAATCGGACCAAGCATCCAGATATCCATCCGGCCAACACTAACTTCCACAAATCACTCGAATCACTCACACCAGCCACACTTCACTATTCACCGTCAACCCACCACCATCCACCCACCTACAAGACTGGAAATACATCGGAAGGCAGGTGATTCATATCCCTATGTTCTTTCTGGTCAGGTCATCTCATTCCATTGTGTCTGCCACTGACACGACGACAATTTAAATCTCTATGCCACTGCTCAGTCCGGATTCACACATCATAGTGTGTGAATCGTCGGAGAGACATCGCCTCAGTCTTCTGTCACGCTGTCAATCCACCACTGCACGCAGGCACAACCACACACACACACACACACACGCACAATCCACTAATGTGTCAGTGTGTCGTTTGTCTGTTCAGCTCTGTGTTGTTTGCTCACACGTGTTAGCGTTTGCAGTGTGTGAGTGAGCGTGTGTACTTTGTTCGGCGACTGTTTGATTGGTTGTGTTGTGTGTGAATTTGTTGGTTTAATTTGTTGACTGGCTGGTTGAGTGTCTTCGTGCTGCTCATTGTGTGTATCGAATGAGACCAGTGTGTTTGTGCGTGAGCGCATGCAATGGTGATTGGTGCACGTGGAGTGTGTACTCGTGTCTGATGACTGACTGGTTCAGGCATGTGAGATGTGTGTGTGTAGTAAAATTGTGCAGGTGAACAGAGTTGTCAAGTGAGTGAGTTGATGTGTGTGAGAGGAGTACTCATTTGTGTAGAGGGGTGTGCGTGTCTGTGTTTTTCGGTGTGTATGTGCCGATTGAGGGGGTGGATGAATAGTCATTTCAAAATCTCTTGCGACCGCCGGGAGTCGAATCCGGATCGACTGCTTGGAAGGCAGCCATGATAACCGCTACACCACGGTCGCGGCACCACGCAAAACATACACAACACAATCAACATCACACACAACAAAAACACAACAAACATTACACCCCTCCAAATCGAATAAATACACTCTCGCCATCACACTCCACATCCCTCCGCCGACTACTAATACTACTACTGCTACCACTGCCTGTCTCATCGTCTCCCTTGCCTACACCTCGCCTCTATTCACTCCTGTGTGTCTCGGTCAGTGTCACCGACAGGCAGAAAGAAGTCAATGGACAAGTCATCTTGAGAATGTCTCTGTGAAGACAGGTGTTGCGTGGCTAGTAGGTTATACATGCTGGTATTCCGAATCATCACTGCCCATCTCCACGCTCCCAGTACACTCGAATCAACATGGAAATTCTCAACATCAATCGGACCAAGCATCCAGATATCCATCCGGCCAACACTAACTTCCACAAATCACTCGAATCACTCACACCAGCCACACTTCACTATTCACCGTCAACCCACCACCATCCACCCACCTACAAGACTGGAAATACATCGGAAGTCAGGTGATTCATATCCCTATGTTCTTTCTGGTCAGGTCATCTCATTCCATTGTGTCTGCCACTGACACGACGACAATTTAAATCTCTATGCCACTGCTCAGTCCGGATTCACACATCATAGTGTGTGAATCGTCGGCGAGACATCGCCTCAGTCTTCTGTCACGCTGTCAATCCACCACTGCACGCAGGCACAACCACACACACACACACACACACGCACAATCCACTAATGTGTCAGTGTGTCGTTTGTCTGTTCAGCTCTGTGTTGTTTGCTCACACGTGTTAGCGTTTGCAGTGTGTGAGTGAGCGTGTGTACTTTGTTCGGCGACTGTTTGATTGGTTGTGTTGTGTGTGAATTTGTTGGTTTAATTTGTTGACTGGCTGGTTGAGTGTCTTCGTGCTGCTCATTGTGTGTATCGAATGAGACCAGTGTGTTTGTGCGTGAGCGCATGCAATGGTGATTGATGCACGTGGAGTGTGTACTCGTGTCTGATGACTGACTGGTTCAGGCATGTGAGATGTGTGTGTGTAGTAAAATTGTGCAGGTGAACAGAGTTGTCAAGTGAGTGAGTTGATGTGTGTGAGAGGAGTACTCATTTGTGTAGAGGGGTGTGCGTGTCTGTGTTTTTCGGTGTGTATGTGCCCGATTGAGGGGGTGGATGACTAGTCATTTCAAAATCTCTTGCGACCGCCGGGAGTCGAACCCGGATCGACTGCTTGGAAGGCAGCCATGATAACCGCTACACCACGGTCGCGGCACCACGCAAAACATACACAACACAATCAACATCACACACAACAAAAACACAACAAACATTACACCCCTCCAAATCGAATAAATACACTCTCGCCATCACACTCCACATCCCTCCGCCGACTACTAATACTACTACTGCTACCACTGCCTGTCTCATCGTCTCCCTCGCCTACACCTCGCCTCTCTTCACTCCTGTGTGTCTCGGTCAGTGTCACCGACAGGCAGAAAGAAGTCAATGGACAAGTCATCTTGAGAATGTCTCTGTGAAGACAGGTGTTGCGTGGCTAGTAGGTTATACATGCTGGTATTCCGAATCATCACTGCCCATCTCCACGCTCCCAGTACACTCGAATCAACATGGAAATTCTCAACATCAATCGGACCAAGCATCCAGATATCCATCCGGCCAACACTAACTTCCACAAATCACTCGAATCACTCACATCAGCCACACTTCACTATTCACCGTCAACCCACCACCATCCACCCACCTACAAGACTGGAAATACATCGGAAGGCAGGTGATTCATATCCCTATGTTCTTTCTGGTCAGGTCATCTCATTCCATTGTGTCTGCCACTGACACGACGACAATTTAAATCTCTATGCCACTGCTCAGTCCGGATTCACACATCATAGTGTGTGAATCGTCGGCGAGACATCGCCTCAGTCTTCTGTCACGCTGTCAATCCACCACTGCACGCAGGCACAACCACACACACACACACACGCACAATCCACTAATGTGTCAGTGTGTCGTTTGTGTGTTCAGCTCTGTGTTGTTTGCTCACACGTGTTAGCGTTTGCAGTGTGTGAGTGAGCGTGTGTACTTTGTTCGGCGACTGTTTGATTGGTTGTGTTGTGTGTGAATTTGTTGGTTTAATTTGTTGACTGGCTGGTTGAGTGTCTTCGTGCTGCTCATTGTGTGTATCGAATGAGACCAGTGTGTTTGTGCGTGAGCGCATGCAATGGTGATTGGTGCACGTGGAGTGTGTACTCGTGTCTGATGACTGACTGGTTCAGGCATGTGAGATGTGTGTGTGTAGTAAAATTGTGCAGGTGAACAGAGTTGTCAAGTGAGTGAGTTGATGTGTGTGAGAGGAGTACTCATTTGTGTAGAGGGGTGTGCGTGTCTGTGTTTTTCGGTGTGTATGTGCCCGATTGAGGGGGTGGATGACTAGTCATTTCAAAATCTCTTGCGACCGCCGGGAGTCGAATCCGGATCGACTGCTTGGAAGGCAGCCATGATAACCGCTACACCACGGTCGCGGCACCACGCAAAACATACACAACACAATCAACATCACACACAACAAAAACACAACAAACATTACACCCCTCCAAATCGAATAAATACACTCTCGCCATCACACTCCACATCCCTCCGCCGACTACTAATACTACTACTGCTACCACTGCCTGTCTCATCGTCTCCCTCGCCTACACCTCGCCTCTCTTCACTCCTGTGTGTCTCGGTCAGTGTCACCGACAGGCAGAAAGAAGTCAATGGACAAGTCATCTTGAGAATGTCTCTGTGAAGACAGGTGTTGCGTGGCTAGTAGGTTATACATGCTGGTATTCCGAATCATCACTGCCCATCTCCACGCTCCCAGTACACTCGAATCAACATGGAAATTCTCAACATCAATCGGACCAAGCATCCAGATATCCATCCGGCCAACACTAACTTCCACAAATCACTCGAATCACTCACATCAGCCACACTTCACTATTCACCGTCAACCCACCACCATCCACCCACCTACAAGACTGGAAATACATCGGAAGGCAGGTGATTCATATCCCTATGTTCTTTCTGGTCAGGTCATCTCATTCCATTGTGTCTGCCACTGACACGACGACAATTTAAATCTCTATGCCACTGCTCAGTCCGGATTCACACATCATAGTGTGTGAATCGTCGGAGAGACATCGCCTCAGTCTTCTGTCACGCTGTCAATCCACCACTGCACGCAGGCACAACCACACACACACACACACACACGCACAATCCACTAATGTGTCAGTGTGTCGTTTGTCTGTTCAGCTCTGTGTTGTTTGCTCACACGTGTTAGCGTTTGCAGTGTGTGAGTGAGCGTGTGTACTTTGTTCGGCGACTGTTTGATTGGTTGTGTTGTGTGTGAATTTGTTGGTTTAATTTGTTGACTGGCTGGTTGAGTGTCTTCGTGCTGCTCATTGTGTGTATCGAATGAGACCAGTGTGTTTGTGCGTGAGCGCATGCAATGGTGATTGGTGCACGTGGAGTGTGTACTCGTGTCTGATGACTGACTGGTTCAGGCATGTGAGATGTGTGTGTAGTAAAATTGTGCAGGTGAACAGAGTTGTCAAGTGAGTGAGTTGATGTGTGTGAGAGGAGTACTCATTTGTGTAGAGGGGTGTGCGTGTCTGTGTTTTTCGGTGTGTATGTGCCCGATTGAGGGGGTGGATGACTAGTCATTTCAAAATCTCTTGCGACCGCCGGGAGTCGAACCCGGATCGACTGCTTGGAAGGCAGCCATGATAACCGCTACACCACGGTCGCGGCACCACGCAAAACATACACAACACAATCAACATCACACACAACAAAAACACAACAAACATTACACCCCTCCAAATCGAATAAATACACTCTCGCCATCACACTCCACATCCCTCCGCCGACTACTAATACTACTACTGCTACCACTGCCTGTCTCATCGTCTCCCTCGCCTACACCTCGCCTCTCTTCACTCCTGTGTGTCTCGGTCAGTGTCACCGACAGGCAGAAAGAAGTCAATGGACAAGTCATCTTGAGAATGTCTCTGTGAAGACAGGTGTTGCGTGGCTAGTAGGTTATACATGCTGGTATTCCGAATCATCACTGCCCATCTCCACGCTCCCAGTACACTCGAATCAACATGGAAATTCTCAACATCAATCGGACCAAGCATCCAGATATCCATCCGGCCAACACTAACTTCCACAAATCACTCGAATCACTCACATCAGCCACACTTCACTATTCACCGTCAACCCACCACCATCCACCCACCTACAAGACTGGAAATACATCGGAAGGCAGGTGATTCATATCCCTATGTTCTGTCTGGTCAGGTCATCTCATTCCATTGTGTCTGCCACTGACACGACGACAATTTAAATCTCTATGCCACTGCTCAGTCCGGATTCACACATCATAGTGTGTGAATCGTCGGCGAGACATCGCCTCAGTCTTCTGTCACGCTGTCAATCCACCACTGCACGCAGGCACAACCACACACACACACACACACACGCACAATCCACTAATGTGTCAGTGTGTCGTTTGTCTGTTCAGCTCTGTGTTGTTTGCTCACACGTGTTAGCGTTTGCAGTGTGTGAGTGAGCGTGTGTACTTTGTTCGGCGACTGTTTGATTGGTTGTGTTGTGTGTGAATTTGTTGGTTTAATTTGTTGACTGGCTGGTTGAGTGTCTTCGTGCTGCTCATTGTGTGTATCGAATGAGACCAGTGTGTTTGTGCGTGAGCGCATGCAATGGTGATTGGTGCACGTGGAGTGTGTACTCGTGTCTGATGACTGACTGGTTCAGGCATGTGAGATGTGTGTGTGTAGTAAAATTGTGCAGGTGAACAGAGTTGTCAAGTGAGTGAGTTGATGTGTGTGAGAGGAGTACTCATTTGTGTAGAGGGGTGTGCGTGTCTGTGTTTTTCGGTGTGTATGTGCCCGATTGAGGGGGTGGATGAATAGTCATTTCAAAATCTCTTGCGACCGCCGGGAGTCGAACCCGGATCGACTGCTTGGAAGGCAGCCATGATAACCGCTACACCACGGTCGCGGCACCACGCAAAACATACACAACACAATCAACATCACACACAACAAAAACACAACAAACATTACACCCCTCCAAATCGAATAAATACACTCTCGCCATCACACTCCACATCCCTCCGCCGACTACTAATACTACTACTGCTACCACTGCCTGTCTCATCGTCTCCCTCGCCTACACCTCGCCTCTCTTCACTCCTGTGTGTCTCGGTCAGTGTCACCGACAGGCAGAAAGAAGTCAATGGACAAGTCATCTTGAGAATGTCTCTGTGAAGACAGGTGTTGCGTGGCTAGTAGGTTATACATGCTGGTATTCCGAATCATCACTGCCCATCTCCACGCTCCCAGTACACTCGAATCAACATCGAAATTCTCAACATCAATCGGACCAAGCATCCAGATATCCATCCGGCCAACACTAACTTCCACAAATCACTCGAATCACTCACATCAGCCACACTTCACTATTCACCGTCAACCCACCACCATCCACCCACCTACAAGACTGGAAATACATCGGAAGGCAGGTGATTCATATCCCTATGTTCTTTCTGGTCAGGTCATCTCATTCCATTGTGTCTGCCACTGACACGACGACAATTTAAATCTCTATGCCACTGCTCAGTCCGGATTCACACATCATAGTGTGTGAATCGTCGGCGAGACATCGCCTCAGTCTTCTGTCACGCTGTCAATCCACCACTGCACGCAGGCACAACCACACACACACACACACGCACAATCCACTAATGTGTCAGTGTGTCGTTTGTCTGTTCAGCTCTGTGTTGTTTGCTCACACGTGTTAGCGTTTGCAGTGTGTGAGTGAGCGTGTGTACTTTGTTCGGCGACTGTTTGATTGGTTGTGTTGTGTGTGAATTTGTTGGTTTAATTTGTTGACTGGCTGGTTGAGTGTCTTCGTGCTGCTCATTGTGTGTATCGAATGAGACCAGTGTGTTTGTGCGTGAGCGCATGCAATGGTGATTGGTGCACGTGGAGTGTGTACTCGTGTCTGATGACTGACTGGTTCAGGCATGTGAGATGTGTGTGTGTAGTAAAATTGTGCAGGTGAACAGAGTTGTCAAGTGAGTGAGTTGATGTGTGTGAGAGGAGTACTCATTTGTGTAGAGGGGTGTGCGTGTCTGTGTTTTTCGGTGTGTATGTGCCCGATTGAGGGGGTGGATGACTAGTCATTTCAAAATCTCTTGCGACCGCCGGGAGTCGAACCCGGATCGACTGCTTGGAAGGCAGCCATGATAACCGCTACACCACGGTCGCGGCACCACGCAAAACATACACAACACAATCAACATCACACACAACAAAAACACAACAAACATTACACCCCTCCAAATCGAATAAATACACTCTCGCCATCACACTCCACATCCCTCCGCCGACTACTAATACTACTACTGCTACCACTGCCTGTCTCATCGTCTCCCTCGCCTACACCTCGCCTCTCTTCACTCCTGTGTGTCTCGGTCAGTGTCACCGACAGGCAGAAAGAAGTCAATGGACAAGTCATCTTGAGAATGTCTCTGTGAAGACAGGTGTTGCGTGGCTAGTAGGTTATACATGCTGGTATTCCGAATCATCACTGCCCATCTCCACGCTCCCAGTACACTCGAATCAACATCGAAATTCTCAACATCAATCGGACCAAGCATCCAGATATCCATCCGGCCAACACTAACTTCCACAAATCACTCGAATCACTCACATCAGCCACACTTCACTATTCACCGTCAACCCACCACCATCCACCCACCTACAAGACTGGAAATACATCGGAAGGCAGGTGATTCATATCCCTATGTTCTTTCTGGTCAGGTCATCTCATTCCATTGTGTCTGCCACTGACACGACGACAATTTAAATCTCTATGCCACTGCTCAGTCCGGATTCACACATCATAGTGTGTGAATCGTCGGCGAGACATCGCCTCAGTCTTCTGTCACGCTGTCAATCCACCACTGCACGCAGGCACAACCACACACACACACACACACGCACAATCCACTAATGTGTCAGTGTGTCGTTTGTCTGTTCAGCTCTGTGTTGTTTGCTCACACGTGTTAGCGTTTGCAGTGTGTGAGTGAGCGTGTGTACTTTGTTCGGCGACTGTTTGATTGGTTGTGTTGTGTGTGAATTTGTTGGTTTAATTTGTTGACTGGCTGGTTGAGTGTCTTCGTGCTGCTCATTGTGTGTATCGAATGAGACCAGTGTGTTTGTGCGTGAGCGCATGCAATGGTGATTGGTGCACGTGGAGTGTGTACTCGTGTCTGATGACTGACTGGTTCAGGCATGTGAGATGTGTGTGTGTAGTAAAATTGTGCAGGTGAACAGAGTTGTCAAGTGAGTGAGTTGATGTGTGTGAGAGGAGTACTCATTTGTGTAGAGGGGTGTGCGTGTCTGTGTTTTTCGGTGTGTATGTGCCCGATTGAGGGGGTGGATGAATAGTCATTTCAAAATCTCTTGCGACCGCCGGGAGTCGAATCCGGATCGACTGCTTGGAAGGCAGCCATGATAACCGCTACACCACGGTCGCGGCACCACGCAAAACATACACAACACAATCAACATCACACACACACACACACACACACCAAAAACACAACAAACATCACACCCCTCCAAATCGAAAAATACACTCTCGCCATCACACTCCACATCCCTCCGCCGACTACTAATACTACTACTGCTACCACTGCCTGTCTCATCGTCTCCCTCGCCTACACCTCGCCTCTCTTCACTCCTGTGTGTCTCGGTCAGTGTCACCGACAGGCAGAAAGAAGTCAATGGACAAGTCATCTTGAGAATGTCTCTGTGAAGACAGGTGTTGCGTGGCTAGTAGGTTATACATGCTGGTATTCCGAATCATCACTGCCCATCTCCACGCTCCCAGTACACTCGAATCAACATCGAAATTCTCAACATCAATCGGACCAAGCATCCAGATATCCATCCGGCCAACACTAACTTCCACAAATCACTCGAATCACTCACATCAGCCACACTTCACTATTCACCGTCAACCCACCACCATCCACCCACCTACAAGACTGGAAATACATCGGAAGGCAGGTGATTCATATCCCTATGTTCTTTCTGGTCAGGTCATCTCATTCCATTGTGTCTGCCACTGACACGACGACAATTTAAATCTCTATGCCACTGCTCAGTCCGGATTCACACATCATAGTGTGTGAATCGTCGGCGAGACATCGCCTCAGTCTTCTGTCACGCTGTCAATCCACCACTGCACGCAGGCACAACCACACACACACACACGCACAATCCACTAATGTGTCAGTGTGTCGTTTGTCTGTTCAGCTCTGTGTTGTTTGCTCACACGTGTTAGCGTTTGCAGTGTGTGAGTGAGCGTGTGTACTTTGTTCGGCGACTGTTTGATTGGTTGTGTTGTGTGTGAATTTGTTGGTTTAATTTGTTGACTGGCTGGTTGAGTGTCTTCGTGCTGCTCATTGTGTGTATCGAATGAGACCAGTGTGTTTGTGCGTGAGCGCATGCAATGGTGATTGGTGCACGTGGAGTGTGTACTCGTGTCTGATGACTGACTGGTTCAGGCATGTGAGATGTGTGTGTGTAGTAAAATTGTGCAGGTGAACAGAGTTGTCAAGTGAGTGAGTTGATGTGTGTGAGAGGAGTACTCATTTGTGTAGAGGGGTGTGCGTGTCTGTGTTTTTCGGTGTGTATGTGCCCGATTGAGGGGGTGGATGACTAGTCATTTCAAAATCTCTTGCGACCGCCGGGAGTCGAACCCGGATCGACTGCTTGGAAGGCAGCCATGATAACCGCTACACCACGGTCGCGGCACCATGCAAAACATACACAACACAATGAACATCATACACAACAAAAACACAACAAACATTACACCCCTCCAAATCGAATAAATACACTCTCGCCATCACACTCCACATCCCTCCGCCGACTACTAATACTACTACTGCTACCACTGCCTGTCTCATCGTCTCCCTCGCCTACACCTCGCCTCTCTTCACTCCTGTGTGTCTCGGTCAGTGTCACCGACAGGCAGAAAGAAGTCAATGGACAAGTCATCTTGAGAATGTCTCTGTGAAGACAGGTGTTGCGTGGCTAGTAGGTTATACATGCTGGTATTCCGAATCATCACTGCCCATCTCCACGCTCCCAGTACACTCGAATCAACATCGAAATTCTCAACATCAATCGGACCAAGCATCCAGATATCCATCCGGCCAACACTAACTTCCACAAATCACTCGAATCACTCACATCAGCCACACTTCACTATTCACCGTCAACCCACCACCATCCACCCACCTACAAGACTGGAAATACATCGGAAGGCAGGTGATTCATATCCCTATGTTCTTTCTGGTCAGGTCATCTCATTCCATTGTGTCTGCCACTGACACGACGACAATTTAAATCTCTATGCCACTGCTCAGTCCGGATTCACACATCATAGTGTGTGAATCGTCGGCGAGACATCGCCTCAGTCTTCTGTCACGCTGTCAATCCACCACTGCACGCAGGCACAACCACACACACACACACACACACGCACAATCCACTAATGTGTCAGTGTGTCGTTTGTCTGTTCAGCTCTGTGTTGTTTGCTCACACGTGTTAGCGTTTGCAGTGTGTGAGTGAGCGTGTGTACTTTGTTCGGCGACTGTTTGATTGGTTGTGTTGTGTGTGAATTTGTTGGTTTAATTTGTTGACTGGCTGGTTGAGTGTCTTCGTGCTGCTCATTGTGTGTATCGAATGAGACCAGTGTGTTTGTGCGTGAGCGCATGCAATGGTGATTGGTGCACGTGGAGTGTGTACTCGTGTCTGATGACTGACTGGTTCAGGCATGTGAGATGTGTGTGTGTAGTAAAATTGTGCAGGTGAACAGAGTTGTCAAGTGAGTGAGTTGATGTGTGTGAGAGGAGTACTCATTTGTGTAGAGGGGTGTGCGTGTCTGTGTTTTTCGGTGTGTATGTGCCCGATTGAGGGGGTGGATGAATAGTCATTTCAAAATCTCTTGCGACCGCCGGGAGTCGAATCCGGATCGACTGCTTGGAAGGCAGCCATGATAACCGCTACACCACGGTCGCGGCACCACGCAAAACATACACAACACAATCAACATCACACACACACACACACACACACCAAAAACACAACAAACATCACACCCCTCCAAATCGAAAAATACACTCTCGCCATCACACTCCACATCCCTCCGCCGACTACTAATACTACTACTGCTACCACTGCCTGTCTCATCGTCTCCCTCGCCTACACCTCGCCTCTCTTCACTCCTGTGTGTCTCGGTCAGTGTCACCGACAGGCAGAAAGAAGTCAATGGACAAGTCATCTTGAGAATGTCTCTGTGAAGACAGGTGTTGCGTGGCTAGTAGGTTATACATGCTGGTATTCCGAATCATCACTGCCCATCTCCACGCTCCCAGTACACTCGAATCAACATGGAAATTCTCAACATCAATCGGACCAAGCATCCAGATATCCATCCGGCCAACACTAACTTCCACAAATCACTCGAATCACTCACATCAGCCACACTTCACTATTCACCGTCAACCCACCACCATCCACCCACCTACAAGACTGGAAATACATCGGAAGGCAGGTGATTCATATCCCTATGTTCTTTCTGGTCAGGTCATCTCATTCCATTGTGTCTGCCACTGACACGACGACAATTTAAATCTCTATGCCACTGCTCAGTCCGGATTCACACATCATAGTGTGTGAATCGTCGGCGAGACATCGCCTCAGTCTTCTGTCACGCTGTCAATCCACCACTGCACGCAGGCACAACCACACACACACACACACGCACAATCCACTAATGTGTCAGTGTGTCGTTTGTCTGTTCAGCTCTGTGTTGTTTGCTCACACGTGTTAGCGTTTGCAGTGTGTGAGTGAGCGTGTGTACTTTGTTCGGCGACTGTTTGATTGGTTGTGTTGTGTGTGAATTTGTTGGTTTAATTTGTTGACTGGCTGGTTGAGTGTCTTCGTGCTGCTCATTGTGTGTATCGAATGAGACCAGTGTGTTTGTGCGTGAGCGCATGCAATGGTGATTGGTGCACGTGGAGTGTGTACTCGTGTCTGATGACTGACTGGTTCAGGCATGTGAGATGTGTGTGTGTAGTAAAATTGTGCAGGTGAACAGAGTTGTCAAGTGAGTGAGTTGATGTGTGTGAGAGGAGTACTCATTTGTGTAGAGGGGTGTGCGTGTCTGTGTTTTTCGGTGTGTATGTGCCCGATTGAGGGGGTGGATGACTAGTCATTTCAAAATCTCTTGCGACCGCCGGGAGTCGAACCCGGATCGACTGCTTGGAAGGCAGCCATGATAACCGCTACACCACGGTCGCGGCACCACGCAAAACATACACAACACAATCAACATCATACACAACAAAAACACAACAAACATTACACCCCTCCAAATCGAATAAATACACTCTCGCCATCACACTCCACATCCCTCCGCCGACTACTAATACTACTACTGCTACCACTGCCTGTCTCATCGTCTCCCTCGCCTACACCTCGCCTCTCTTCACTCCTGTGTGTCTCGGTCAGTGTCACCGACAGGCAGAAAGAAGTCAATGGACAAGTCATCTTGAGAATGTCTCTGTGAAGACAGGTGTTGCGTGGCTAGTAGGTTATACATGCTGGTATTCCGAATCATCACTGCCCATCTCCACGCTCCCAGTACACTCGAATCAACATCGAAATTCTCAACATCAATCGGACCAAGCATCCAGATATCCATCCGGCCAACACTAACTTCCACAAATCACTCGAATCACTCACATCAGCCACACTTCACTATTCACCGTCAACCCACCACCATCCACCCACCTACAAGACTGGAAATACATCGGAAGTCAGGTGATTCATATCCCTATGTTCTTTCTGGTCAGGTCATCTCATTCCATTGTGTCTGCCACTGACACGACGACAATTTAAATCTCTATGCCACTGCTCAGTCCGGATTCACACATCATAGTGTGTGAATCGTCGGCGAGACATCGCCTCAGTCTTCTGTCACGCTGTCAATCCACCACTGCACGCAGGCACAACCACACACACACACACACACGCACAATCCACTAATGTGTCAGTGTGTCGTTTGTCTGTTCAGCTCTGTGTTGTTTGCTCACACGTGTTAGCGTTTGCAGTGTGTGAGTGAGCGTGTGTACTTTGTTCGGCGACTGTTTGATTGGTTGTGTTGTGTGTGAATTTGTTGGTTTAATTTGTTGACTGGCTGGTTGAGTGTCTTCGTGCTGCTCATTGTGTGTATCGAATGAGACCAGTGTGTTTGTGCGTGAGCGCATGCAATGGTGATTGGTGCACGTGGAGTGTGTACTCGTGTCTGATGACTGACTGGTTCAGGCATGTGAGATGTGTGTGTGTAGTAAAATTGTGCAGGTGAACAGAGTTGTCAAGTGAGTGAGTTGATGTGTGTGAGAGGAGTACTCATTTGTGTAGAGGGGTGTGCGTGTCTGTGTTTTTCGGTGTGTATGTGCCCGATTGAGGGGGTGGATGACTAGTCATTTCAAAATCTCTTGCGACCGCCGGGAGTCGAACCCGGATCGACTGCTTGGAAGGCAGCCATGATAACCGCTACACCACGGTCGCGGCACCACGCAAAACATACACAACACAATCAACATCATACACAACAAAAACACAACAAACATTACACCCCTCCAAATCGAATAAATACACTCTCGCCATCACACTCCACATCCCTCCGCCGACTACTAATACTACTACTGCTACCACTGCCTGTCTCATCGTCTCCCTCGCCTACACCTCGCCTCTCTTCACTCCTGTGTGTCTCGGTCAGTGTCACCGACAGGCAGAAAGAAGTCAATGGACAAGTCATCTTGAGAATGTCTCTGTGAAGACAGGTGTTGCGTGGCTAGTAGGTTATACATGCTGGTATTCCGAATCATCACTGCCCATCTCCACGCTCCCAGTACACTCGAATCAACATGGAAATTCTCAACATCAATCGGACCAAGCATCCAGATATCCATCCGGCCAACACTAACTTCCACAAATCACTCGAATCACTCACATCAGCCACACTTCACTATTCACCGTCAACCCACCACCATCCACCCACCTACAAGACTGGAAATACATCGGAAGTCAGGTGATTCATATCCCTATGTTCTTTCTGGTCAGGTCATCTCATTCCATTGTGTCTGCCACTGACACGACGACAATTTAAATCTCTATGCCACTGCTCAGTCCGGATTCACACATCATAGTGTGTGAATCGTCGGCGAGACATCGCCTCAGTCTTCTGTCACGCTGTCAATCCACCACTGCACGCAGGCACAACCACACACACACACACACACACGCACAATCCACTAATGTGTCAGTGTGTCGTTTGTGTGTTCAGCTCTGTGTTGTTTGCTCACACGTGTTAGCGTTTGCAGTGTGTGAGTGAGCGTGTGTACTTTGTTCGGCGACTGTTTGATTGGTTGTGTTGTGTGTGAATTTGTTGGTTTAATTTGTTGACTGGCTGGTTGAGTGTCTTCGTGCTGCTCATTGTGTGTATCGAATGAGACCAGTGTGTTTGTGCGTGAGCGCATGCAATGGTGATTGGTGCACGTGGAGTGTGTACTCGTGTCTGATGACTGACTGGTTCAGGCATGTGAGATGTGTGTGTGTAGTAAAATTGTGCAGGTGAACAGAGTTGTCAAGTGAGTGAGTTGATGTGTGTGAGAGGAGTACTCATTGGTGTAGAGGGGTGTGCGTGTCTGTGTTTTTCGGTGTGTATGTGCCCGATTGAGGGGGTGGATGACTAGTCATTTCAAAATCTCTTGCGACCGCCGGGAGTCGAACCCGGATCGACTGCTTGGTAGGCAGCCATGATAACCGCTACACCACGGTCGCGGCACCACGCAAAACATACACAACACAATCAACATCATACACAACAAAAACACAACAAACATCACACCCCTCCAAATCGAAAAATACACTCTCGCCATCACACTCCACATCCCTCCGCCGACTACTAATACTACTACTGCTACCACTGCCTGTCTCATCGTCTCCCTCGCCTACACCTCGCCTCTCTTCACTCCTGTGTGTCTCGGTCAGTGTCACCGACAGGCAGAAAGAAGTCAATGGACAAGTCATCTTGAGAATGTCTCTGTGAAGACAGGTGTTGCGTGGCTAGTAGGTTATACATGCTGGTATTCCGAATCATCACTGCCCATCTCCACGCTCCCAGTACACTCGAATCAACATCGAAATTCTCAACATCAATCGGACCAAGCATCCAGATATCCATCCGGCCAACACTAACTTCCACAAATCACTCGAATCACTCACATCAGCCACACTTCACTATTCACCGTCAACCCACCACCATCCACCCACCTACAAGACTGGAAATACATCGGAAGTCAGGTGATTCATATCCCTATGTTCTGTCTGGTCAGGTCATCTCATTCCATTGTGTCTGCCACTGACACGACGACAATTTAAATCTCTATGCCACTGCTCAGTCCGGATTCACACATCATAGTGTGTGAATCGTCGGCGAGACATCGCCTCAGTCTTCTGTCACGCTGTCAATCCACCACTCCACGCAGGCACAACCACACACACACACACACGCACAATCCACTAATGTGTCAGTGTGTCGTTTGTCTGTTCAGCTCTGTGTTGTTTGCTCACACGTGTTAGCGTTTGCAGTGTGTGAGTGAGCGTGTGTACTTTGTTCGGCGACTGTTTGATTGGTTGTGTTGTGTGTGAATTTGTTGACTGGCTGGTTGAGTGTCTTCGTGCTGCTCATTGTGTGTATCGAATGAGACCAGTGTGTTTGTGCGTGAGCGCATGCAATGGTGATTGGTGCACGTGGAGTGTGTACTCGTGTCTGATGACTGACTGGTTCAGGCATGTGAGATGTGTGTGTGTAGTAAAATTGTGCAGGTGAACAGAGTTGTCAAGTGAGTGAGTTGATGTGTGTGAGAGGAGTACTCATTTGTGTAGAGGGGTGTGCGTGTCTGTGTTTTTCGGTGTGTATGTGCCCGATTGAGGGGGTGGATGACTAGTCATTTCAAAATCTCTTGCGACCGCCGGGAGTCGAACCCGGATGGACTGCCTGGAAGGCAGCCATGATAACCGCTACACCACGGTCGCGGCACCACGCAAAACATACACAACACAATCAACATCATACACAACAAAAACACAACAAACATTACACCCCTCCAAATCGAAAAATACACTCTCGCCATCACACTCCACATCCCTCCGCCGACTACTAATACTACTACTGCTACCACTGCCTGTCTCATCGTCTCCCTCGCCTACACCTCGCCTCTCTTCACTCCTGTGTGTCTCGGTCAGTGTCACCGACAGGCAGAAAGAAGTCAATGGACAAGTCATCTTGAGAATGTCTCTGTGAAGACAGGTGTTGCGTGGCTAGTAGGTTATACATGCTGGTATTCCGAATCGTCACTGCCCATCTCCACGCTCCCAGTACACTCGAATCAACATGGAAATTCTCAACATCAATCGGACCAAGCATCCAGATATCCATCCGGCCAACACTAACTTCCACAAATCACTCGAATCACTCACATCAGCCACACTTCACTATTCACCGTCAACCCACCACCATCCACCCACCTACAAGACTGGAAATACATCGGAAGGCAGGTGATTCATATCCCTATGTTCTTTCTGGTCAGGTCATCTCATTCCATTGTGTCTGCCACTGACACGACGACAATTTAAATCTCTATGCCACTGCTCAGTCCGGATTCACACATCATAGTGTGTGAATCGTCGGCGAGACATCGCCTCAGTCTTCTGTCACGCTGTCAATCCACCACTCCACGCAGGCACAACCACACACACACACACACGCACAATCCACTAATGTGTCAGTGTGTCGTTTGTCTGTTCAGCTCTGTGTTGTTTGCTCACACGTGTTAGCGTTTGCAGTGTGTGAGTGAGCGTGTGTACTTTGTTCGGCGACTGTTTGATTGGTTGTGTTGTGTGTGAATTTGTTGACTGGCTGGTTGAGTGTCTTCGTGCTGCTCATTGTGTGTATCGAATGAGACCAGTGTGTTTGTGCGTGTGCGCATGCAATGGTGATTGGTGCACGTGGAGTGTGTACTCGTGTCTGATGACTGACTGGTTCAGGCATGTGAGATGTGTGTGTAGTAAAATTGTGCAGGTGAACAGAGTTGTCAAGTGAGTGAGTTGATGTGTGTGAGAGGAGTACTCATTTGTGTAGAGGGGTGTGCGTGTCTGTGTTTTTCGGTGTGTATGTGCCCGATTGAGGGGGTGGATGACTAGTCATTTCAAAATCTCTTGCGACCGCCGGGAGTCGAACCCGGATCGACTGCTTGGAAGGCAGCCATGATAACCGCTACACCACGGTCGCGGCACCACGCAAAACATACACAACACAATCAACATCACACACAACAAAAACACAACAAACATTACACCCCTCCAAATCGAATAAATACACTCTCGCCATCACACTCCACATCCCTCCGCCGACTACTAATACTACTACTGCTACCACTGCCTGTCTCATCGTCTCCCTCGCCTACACCTCGCCTCTCTTCACTCCTGTGTGTCTCGGTCAGTGTCACCGACAGGCAGAAAGAAGTCAATGGACAAGTCATCTTGAGAATGTCTCTGTGAAGACAGGTGTTGCGTGGCTAGTAGGTTATACATGCTGGTATTCCGAATCGTCACTGCCCATCTCCACGCTCACAGTACACTCGAATCAACATGGAAATTCTCAACATCAATCGGACCAAGCATCCAGATATCCATCCGGCCAACACTAACTTCCACAAATCACTCGAATCACTCACATCAGCCACACTTCACTATTCACCGTCAACCCACCACCATCCACCCACCTACAAGACTGGAAATACATCGGAAGTCAGGTGATTCATATCCCTATGTTCTGTCTGGTCAGGTCATCTCATTCCATTGTGTCTGCCACTGACACGACGACAATTTAAATCTCTATGCCACTGCTCAGTCCGGATTCACACATCATAGTGTGTGAATCGTCGGCGAGACATCGCCTCAGTCTTCTGTCACGCTGTCAATCCACCACTCCACGCAGGCACAACCACACACACACACACACACGCACAATCCACTAATGTGTCAGTGTGTCGTTTGTGTGTTCAGCTCTGTGTTGTTTGCTCACACGTGTTAGCGTTTGCAGTGTGTGAGTGAGCGTGTGTACTTTGTTCGGCGACTGTTTGATTGGTTGTGTTGTGTGTGAATTTGTTGGTTTAATTTGTTGACTGGCTGGTTGAGTGTCTTCGTGCTGCTCATTGTGTGTATCGAATGAGACCAGTGTGTTTGTGCGTGTGCGCATGCAATGGTGATTGGTGCACGTGGAGTGTGTACTCGTGTCTGATGACTGACTGGTTCAGGCATGTGAGATGTGTGTGTAGTAAAATTGTGCAGGTGAACAGAGTTGTCTAGTGAGTGAGTTGATGTGTGTGAGAGGAGTACTCATTGGTGTAGAGGGGTGTGCGTGTCTGTGTTTTTCGGTGTGTATGTGCCCGATTGAGGGGGTGGATGACTAGTCATTTCAAAATCTCTTGCGACCGCCGGGAGTCGAACCCGGATCGACTGCTTGGAAGGCAGCCATGATAACCGCTACACCATGGTCGCGGCACCACGCAAAACATACACAACACAATCAACATCACACACAAAAAAAACACAACAAACATTACACCCCTCCAAATCGAAAAATACACTCTCGCCATCACACTCCACATCCCTCCGCCGACTACTAATACTACTACTGCTACCACTGCCTGTCTCATCGTCTCCCTCGCCTACACCTCGCCTCTCTTCACTCCTGTGTGTCTCGGTCAGTGTCACCGACAGGCAGAAAGAAGTCAATGGACAAGTCATCTTGAGAATGTCTCTGTGAAGACAGGTGTTGCGTGGCTAGTAGGTTATAC
The DNA here is from genome assembly GCA_944472155.2 of Trichobilharzia szidati. Lineage (NCBI taxonomy): Eukaryota > Metazoa > Platyhelminthes > Trematoda > Strigeidida > Schistosomatidae > Trichobilharzia > Trichobilharzia szidati. Next base: position 49,174,134 of record OX235275.1, on the reverse strand, counting down.
ATGCTGGTATTCCGAATCGTCACTGCCCATCTCCACGCTCACAGTACACTCGAATCAACATCGAAATTCTCAACATCAATCGGACCAAGCATCCAGATATCCATCCGGCCAACACTAACTTCCAGAAATCACTCGAATCACTCACATCAGCCACACTTCACTATTCACCGTCAACCCACCACCATCCACCCACCTACAAGACTGGAAATACATCGGAAGTCAGGTGATTCATATCCCTATGTTCTGTCTGGTCAGGTCATCTCATTCCATTGTGTCTGCCACTGACACGACGACAATTTCAATCTCTATGCTACTGCTCAGTCCGGATTCACACATCATAGTGTGTGAATCGTCGGCGAGACATCGCCTCAGTCTTCTGTCACGCTGTCAATCCACCACTCCACGCAGGCACAACCACACACACACACACACACGCACAATCCACTAATGTGTCAGTGTGTCGTTTGTCTGTTCAGCTCTGTGTTGTTTGCTCACACGTGTTAGCGTTTGCAGTGTGTGAGTGAGCGTGTGTACTTTGTTCGGCGACTGTTTGATTGGTTGTGTTGTGTGTGAATTTGTTGGTTTAATTTGTTGACTGGCTGGTTGAGTGTCTTCGTGCTGCTCATTGTGTGTATCGAATGAGACCAGTGTGTTTGTGCGTGAGCGCATGCAATGGTGATTGGTGCACGTGGAGTGTGTACTCATGTCTGATGAATGGTTCACGCATGGGAGATGTGTGTGTGTAGTAAAATTGTGCAGGTGAACAGAGTTGTCAAGTGAGTGAGTTGATGTGTGTGAGAGGAGTACTCATTGGTGTAGAGGGGTGTGCGTGTCTGTGTTTTTCGGTGTGTATGTGTCCGATTGAGGGGGTGGATGACTAGTCATTTCAAAATCTCTTGCGACCGCCGGGAGTCGAACCCGGATCGACTGCTTGGAAGGCAGCCATGATAACCGCTACACCACGGTCGCGGCACCACGCAAAACATACACAACACAATCAACATCACACACAACAAAAACACAACAAACATTACACCCCTCCAAATCGAATAAATACACTCTCGCCATCACACTCCACATCCCTCCGCCGACTACTAATACTACTACTGCTACCACTGCCTGTCTCATCGTCTCCCTCGCCTACACCTCGCCTCTCTTCACTCCTGTGTGTCTCGGTCAGTGTCACCGACAGGCAGAAAGAAGTCAATGGACAAGTCATCTTGAGAATGTCTCTGTGAAGACAGGTGTTGCGTGGCTAGTAGGTTATACATGCTGGTATTCCGAATCGTCACTGCCCATCTCCACGCTCACAGTACACTCGAATCAACATGGAAATTCTCAACATCAATCGGACCAAGCATCCAGATATCCATCCGGCCAACACTAACTTCCAGAAATCACTCGAATCACTCACATCAGCCACACTTTACTATTCACCGTCAACCCACCACCATCCACCCACCTACAAGACTGGAAATACATCGGAAGGCAGGTGATTCATATCCCTATGTTCTGTCTGGTCAGGTCATCTCATTCCATTGTGTCTGCCACTGACACGACGACAATTTCAATCTCTATGCTACTGCTCAGTCCGGATTCACACATCATAGTGTGTGAATCGTCGGCGAGACATCGCCTCAGTCTTCTGTCACGCTGTCAATCCACCACTCCACGCAGGCACAACCACACACACACACACACACGCACAATCCACTAATGTGTCAGTGTGTCGTTTGTCTGTTCAGCTCTGTGTTGTTTGCTCACACGTGTTAGCGTTTGCAGTGTGTGAGTGAGCGTCTGTACTTTGTTCGGCGACTGTTTGATTGGTTGTGTTGTGTGTGTGAATTTGTTGGTTTAATTTGTTGACTGGCTGGTTGAGTGTCTTCGTGCTGCTCATTGTGTGTATCGAATGAGACCAGTGTGTTTGTGCGTGTGCGCATGCAATGGTGATTGGTGCACGTGGAGTGTGTACTCGTGTCTGATGACTGGTTCACGCATGGGAGATGTGTGTGTGTGTAGTAAAATTGTGCAGGTGAACAGAGTTGTCAAGTGAGTGAGTTGATGTGTGTGAGAGGAGTACTCATTGGTGTAGAGGGGTGTGCGTGTCTGTGTTTTTCGGTGTGTATGTGTCCGATTGAGGGGGTGGATGACTAGTCATTTCAAAATCTCTTGCGACCGCCGGGAGTCGAACCCGGATCGACTGCTTGGAAGGCAGCCATGATAACCGCTACACCACGGTCGCGGCACCACGCAAAACATACACAACACAATCAACATCACACACACACACACACACCAAAAACACAACAAACATCACACCCCTCCAAATCGAAAAATACACTCTCGCCATCACACTCCACATCCCTCCGCCGACTACTAATACTACTACTGCTACCACTGCCTGTCTCATCGTCTCCCTCGCCTACACCTCGCCTCTCTTCACTCCTGTGTGTCTCGGTCAGTGTCACCGACAGGCAGAAAGAAGTCAATGGACAAGTCATCTTGAGAATGTCTCTGTGAAGACAGGTGTTGCGTGGCTAGTAGGTTATACATGCTGGTATTCCGAATCGTCACTGCCCATCTCCACGCTCACAGTACACTCGAATCAACATGGAAATTCTCAACATCAATCGGACCAAGCATCCAGATATCCATCCGGCCAACACTAACTTCCAGAAATCACTCGAATCACTCACATCAGCCACACTTTACTATTCACCGTCAACCCACCACCATCCACCCACCTACAAGACTGGAAATACATCGGAAGGCAGGTGATTCATATCCCTATGTTCTGTCTGGTCAGGTCATCTCATTCCATTGTGTCTGCCACTGACACGACGACAATTTCAATCTCTATGCTACTGCTCAGTCCGGATTCACACATCATAGTGTGTGAATCGTCGGCGAGACATCGCCTCAGTCTTCTGTCACGCTGTCAATCCACCACTCCACGCAGGCACAACCACACACACACACACACACGCACAATCCACTAATGTGTCAGTGTGTCGTTTGTCTGTTCAGCTCTGTGTTGTTTGCTCACACGTGTTAGCGTTTGCAGTGTGTGAGTGAGCGTCTGTACTTTGTTCGGCGACTGTTTGATTGGTTGTGTTGTGTGTGTGAATTTGTTGGTTTAATTTGTTGACTGGCTGGTTGAGTGTCTTCGTGCTGCTCATTGTGTGTATCGAATGAGACCAGTGTGTTTGTGCGTGTGCGCATGCAATGGTGATTGGTGCACGTGGAGTGTGTACTCGTGTCTGATGACTGGTTCACGCATGGGAGATGTGTGTGTGTAGTAAAATTGTGCAGGTGAACAGAGTTGTCAAGTGAGTGAGTTGATGTGTGTGAGAGGAGTACTCATTGGTGTAGAGGGGTGTGCGTGTCTGTGTTTTTCGGTGTGTATGTGTCCGATTGAGGGGGTGGATGACTAGTCATTTCAAAATCTCTTGCGACCGCCGGGAGTCGAACCCGGATCGACTGCTTGGAAGGCAGCCATGATAACCGCTACACCACGGTCGCGGCACCACGCAAAACATACACAACACAATCAACATCACACACACACACACACACCAAAAACACAACAAACATCACACCCCTCCAAATCGAAAAATACACTCTCGCCATCACACTCCACATCCCTCCGCCGACTACTAATACTACTACTGCTACCACTGCCTGTCTCATCGTCTCCCTCGCCTACACCTCGCCTCTCTTCACTCCTGTGTGTCTCGGTCAGTGTCACCGACAGGCAGAAAGAAGTCAATGGACAAGTCATCTTGAGAATGTCTCTGTGAAGACAGGTGTTGCGTGGCTAGTAGGTTATACATGCTGGTATTCCGAATCGTCACTGCCCATCTCCACGCTCACAGTACACTCGAATCAACATGGAAATTCTCAACATCAATCGGACCAAGCATCCAGATATCCATCCGGCCAACACTAACTTCCAGAAATCACTCGAATCACTCACATCAGCCACACTTTACTATTCACCGTCAACCCACCACCATCCACCCACCTACAAGACTGGAAATACATCGGAAGGCAGGTGATTCATATCCCTATGTTCTGTCTGGTCAGGTCATCTCATTCCATTGTGTCTGCCACTGACACGACGACAATTTCAATCTCTATGCTACTGCTCAGTCCGGATTCACACATCATAGTGTGTGAATCGTCGGCGAGACATCGCCTCAGTCTTCTGTCACGCTGTCAATCCACCACTCCACGCAGGCACAACCACACACACACACACACACACGCACAATCCACTAATGTGTCAGTGTGTCGTTTGTCTGTTCAGCTCTGTGTTGTTTGCTCACACGTGTTAGCGTTTGCAGTGTGTGAGTGAGCGTCTGTACTTTGTTCGGCGACTGTTTGATTGGTTGTGTTGTGTGTGTGAATTTGTTGGTTTAATTTGTTGACTGGCTGGTTGAGTGTCTTCGTGCTGCTCATTGTGTGTATCGAATGAGACCAGTGTGTTTGTGCGTGTGCGCATGCAATGGTGATTGGTGCACGTGGAGTGTGTACTCGTGTCTGATGACTGGTTCACGCATGGGAGATGTGTGTGTGTAGTAAAATTGTGCAGGTGAACAGAGTTGTCAAGTGAGTGAGTTGATGTGTGTGAGAGGAGTACTCATTGGTGTAGAGGGGTGTGCGTGTCTGTGTTTTTCGGTGTGTATGTGTCCGATTGAGGGGGTGGATGACTAGTCATTTCAAAATCTCTTGCGACCGCCGGGAGTCGAACCCGGATCGACTGCTTGGAAGGCAGCCATGATAACCGCTACACCACGGTCGCGGCACCACGCAAAACATACACAACACAATCAACATCACACACACACACACCAAAAACACAACAAACATCACACCCCTCCAAATCGAAAAATACACTCTCGCCATCACACTCCACATCCCTCCGCCGACTACTAATACTACTACTGCTACCACTGCCTGTCTCATCGTCTCCCTCGCCTACACCTCGCCTCTCTTCACTCCTGTGTGTCTCGGTCAGTGTCACCGACAGGCAGAAAGAAGTCAATGGACAAGTCATCTTGAGAATGTCTCTGTGAAGACAGGTGTTGCGTGGCTAGTAGGTTATACATGCTGGTATTCCGAATCGTCACTGCCCATCTCCACGCTCACAGTACACTCGAATCAACATGGAAATTCTCAACATCAATCGGACCAAGCATCCAGATATCCATCCGGCCAACACTAACTTCCAGAAATCACTCGAATCACTCACATCAGCCACACTTTACTATTCACCGTCAACCCACCACCATCCACCCACCTACAAGACTGGAAATACATCGGAAGGCAGGTGATTCATATCCCTATGTTCTGTCTGGTCAGGTCATCTCATTCCATTGTGTCTGCCACTGACACGACGACAATTTCAATCTCTATGCTACTGCTCAGTCCGGATTCACACATCATAGTGTGTGAATCGTCGGCGAGACATCGCCTCAGTTTTCTGTCACGCTGTCAATCCACCACTCCACGCAGGCACAACCACACACACACACACACACGCACAATCCACTAATGTGTCAGTGTGTCGTTTGTCTGTTCAGCTCTGTGTTGTTTGCTCACACGTGTTAGCGTTTGCAGTGTGTGAGTGAGCGTCTGTACTTTGTTCGGCGACTGTTTGATTGGTTGTGTTGTGTGTGTGAATTTGTTGGTTTAATTTGTTGACTGGCTGGTTGAGTGTCTTCGTGCTGCTCATTGTGTGTATCGAATGAGACCAGTGTGTTTGTGCGTGTGCGCATGCAATGGTGATTGGTGCACGTGGAGTGTGTACTCGTGTCTGATGACTGGTTCACGCATGGGAGATGTGTGTGTAGTAAAATTGTGCAGGTGAACAGAGTTGTCAAGTGAGTGAGTTGATGTGTGTGAGAGGAGTACTCATTGGTGTAGAGGGGTGTGCGTGTCTGTGTTTTTCGGTGTGTATGTGTCCGATTGAGGGGGTGGATGACTAGTCATTTCAAAATCTCTTGCGACCGCCGGGAGTCGAACCCGGATCGACTGCTTGGAAGGCAGCCATGATAACCGCTACACCACGGTCGCGGCACCACGCAAAACATACACAACACAATCAACATCACACACACACACACCAAAAACACAACAAACATCACACCCCTCCAAATCGAAAAATACACTCTCGCCATCACACTCCACATCCCTCCGCCGACTACTAATACTACTACTGCTACCACTGCCTGTCTCATCGTCTCCCTCGCCTACACCTCGCCTCTCTTCACTCCTGTGTGTCTCGGTCAGTGTCACCGACAGGCAGAAAGAAGTCAATGGACAAGTCATCTTGAGAATGTCTCTGTGAAGACAGGTGTTGCGTGGCTAGTAGGTTATACATGCTGGTATTCCGAATCGTCACTGCCCATCTCCACGCTCACAGTACACTCGAATCAACATGGAAATTCTCAACATCAATCGGACCAAGCATCCAGATATCCATCCGGCCAACACTAACTTCCAGAAATCACTCGAATCACTCACATCAGCCACACTTTACTATTCACCGTCAACCCACCACCATCCACCCACCTACAAGACTGGAAATACATCGGAAGGCAGGTGATTCATATCCCTATGTTCTGTCTGGTCAGGTCATCTCATTCCATTGTGTCTGCCACTGACACGACGACAATTTCAATCTCTATGCTACTGCTCAGTCCGGATTCACACATCATAGTGTGTGAATCGTCGGCGAGACATCGCCTCAGTCTTCTGTCACGCTGTCAATCCACCACTCCACGCAGGCACAACCACACACACACACACGCACAATCCACTAATGTGTCAGTGTGTCGTTTGTCTGTTCAGCTCTGTGTTGTTTGCTCACACGTGTTAGCGTTTGCAGTGTGTGAGTGAGCGTCTGTACTTTGTTCGGCGACTGTTTGATTGGTTGTGTTGTGTGTGTGAATTTGTTGGTTTAATTTGTTGACTGGCTGGTTGAGTGTCTTCGTGCTGCTCATTGTGTGTATCGAATGAGACCAGTGTGTTTGTGCGTGTGCGCATGCAATGGTGATTGGTGCACGTGGAGTGTGTACTCGTGTCTGATGACTGGTTCACGCATGGGAGATGTGTGTGTGTAGTAAAATTGTGCAGGTGAACAGAGTTGTCAAGTGAGTGAGTTGATGTGTGTGAGAGGAGTACTCATTGGTGTAGAGGGGTGTGCGTGTCTGTGTTTTTCGGTGTGTATGTGTCCGATTGAGGGGGTGGATGACTAGTCATTTCAAAATCTCTTGCGACCGCCGGGAGTCGAACCCGGATCGACTGCTTGGAAGGCAGCCATGATAACCGCTACACCACGGTCGCGGCACCACGCAAAACATACACAACACAATCAACATCACACACACACACACCAAAAACACAACAAACATCACACCCCTCCAAATCGAAAAATACACTCTCGCCATCACACTCCACATCCCTCCGCCGACTACTAATACTACTACTGCTACCACTGCCTGTCTCATCGTCTCCCTCGCCTACACCTCGTGTCAATGGACGTGAACATTGAACGTTTGTTTTACTGGGTCTGGCAGCCATTGGCAGGCAATTCAAGGCGCGAATGGAACGATCGCTTGCAAGTTGAAGGAAGACTGGATTTCAATACGAATAAAAGTACTTTATAACTTCATTTTTACTTAACATTTGTTTGCAGACTTTGTAGTTGTCTTCAATTTAATTGCCAAACAATATAATTTCGTTCAAGGAATACTGGTGTTTTGGATTTAAAGTTGAAGAAATTACATAGTATTAATCGGTTCAATCGCATAAGTCTTCATAGAATAGGAACTTAGGGCTAAGTTCTTTGACAGTTTTTATTCATTTGTTCGCCTTCGGGAACAGTTTTTATTCTTCTGTTCAACTTTTGGATTGCCATCTGGGGCAGTTTTTTTTCTTCTCCAAGTCTTTGTGGGCGCCTTCTGGAAATCGTCTGGGTGTACTTACTAGATCTGCAGCCAGCTTCTCTTTGGACAAGGATTATCAACGCAATTTGGATTCTTTGGTAACGTTGGATAATGCCTGGGTCAAGAAAGGGACATGGCACAATGGAAGCAGACAAAAAAGTAAGTCACGATGAGTTGCCTGTTAATTGTAATGATGTGTATGATGCTCAGCATGTTAAGTTTGATGTTCACGCTTCACCGTTAAGTGATAGTAAGGGTTTAAGATTGCCTAAGTTTGAACCGAGATACTTCGATGGAAACCCAGCCGACTACCCACAGTTCATCAAAGAGTTTGAGGTCATGCTGAGTGGTTTTGTATTAAATGATGAAATGAAGTTAATGTATTTATTGAGATATTGTACTGGTGTGGCTGCAAGAGCCATACAGTGCTGCAAGTTTATGCCCCCGAACGAAGGATATACCGAGGCAATGAAGATACTACGTCAAAGGTTTGGAAAACCATATATGATATCCCGTAGTATTTTCGAGACAGTGAAAGGTAACGGATCACAGTTAAACGATAATGCAGAGGAACTTGCAGAGTTCTTTGATAATTTGATGGTATATAGAAATACACTCATGTCTTTTAACTGCGTAGATGAATTGAACTCAAGTTCCGTGCTTGAAACTGTTGCCAAGAGATTACCTGTTCGTCTACAAAGGAAGTTCATAAAGGTTTGTTCACGTCTAGAGGAGGAGGGTTTAGAGCCCGGGTTAGATGACATTGTGAGCCTGGTGAAAGACAGTGTCAACCAAGCTTTGAGCAAGTTTGCTAGTATACTGCATCCTACCCCTGGAATAGAGAAATCAGAGAGCAAAATGCAATCATTTATGACGAAGGGGTCTCAGCGTAGTGGATATCGAGAAAGCTGTATGGTGTCTAGTAAACCTAATGATTGTGACAGCTTTAGTGAGACATCCCCAACGGATAAGTCACAAGCTGCAAGACAAACACGGTTGTGCTTCGTCCGTTTGCAAGAAGTGCATACAAAGGCGAACTGTGAAGCAACGAGCAAGTTTAGTGGCAAGTTAAATGTGAAGTCAGCGTCATCAGGTTCTGACTCCGAATCGTGTATCGATAATGGTGCGGTGAAGAAGCCTGTAGTCGTAACTGGTAATCCATTGTTGAAAAGAGTGTCTCAGACGACACCTCAGTTTGTGCATACGAAGAGGGTTACAGTTTCAGTGTCCAGTTCTCACTCCACAAGTTTACAAGGTAATACTAGTCAAAGTAAAGGAATTAAACCTTTAATGATTCATGAGGAAGAACCTGAGTCATCTACGGCTGTTATTAAAGAGTGTGAAAATGACGAAGTCGATCATACAGGCGGCGGTAAAGTGAGTATTTGTGACAATGGTCACGGTAGTTCACATTTGTCTGTAGCTGATCATGATGAGATTAGCGGAATGCCTACTACTACTGAGTTGACTAAAGGTTCTGTACAACTTGAACGTGAAGCAGAATTAAAGGCAGATGCGGTTGGAGAAGGTATGGATACTCGTGAGGCCATCAGTGTAAGTGATCCGAGTGTAGCCCAACTATCGACAGATGTTAAAACTGAACTGGAGCCAATAATAAAAGATAGCAGTGGTGGTAATCCTGTGGTTAGACAACCTCCTAAAGATCTAACAACAACAGCTTCTGATACACCGCTAAGTTCATCAACTGGTGTCAGCCAGTCATCGTTGGTGTTGTCACATGCAGTAAAAGAGCCGTCCATGAATCAACGTGTCTTATGTAGTGATTATGCTAGTGTCGGTCCGTTCGAAGGGACGAAATTCAATGGCCAGTTTAGTGACGATAAGCCAACTGTGTACAGGGTGGTAAATGTTAGACTGACTTGCACGAATAAAGGCATTTCATGTTTCAAACTACTATTTGAATGTTATTATCTTTGGTGCAAATTACTGTGTACATTCGCTTGGTTGGTCAGATACGTCGTATGCTTGTTATTCATCTACCTTCCACGATACAATGTCATGGGCGTGTTACCATTCAGAGTCGAGGATATAGATGATGGAAGGAGGTCAGCAAATGAGCTCAACGACGATTTTCCAACTTAAGGGCGTAAACCTGAGAAGGGTTGTAGGCGTACTGCTGTAAGTCCTACAATTCTTCAAGGGTAGTACGTCGAAGAGCAGTCCATCGTACTTGGTGTATTATTTTGTACATATGTTCATGTTGTATATAATGAATTGGTATCATCCCTCTTCTACCTGTTGATTAATTTTGTTTGTATCCGGACGTCTTCCACTTGGATCGTCAACCTGAGAAGAAATGTAGGCGTACTGCTGTAAGTCCTACAGTTCTTCAAGGGTAGCTCGTCAAGGCAGAATCCGCGATATTTGATGTATTGATTGTACATATGTTTGTGTTGAGTAATTAAGTGGGTTTCGATTCATCTGATTGTCGGTTAATCTTATAGTTGTCGCATTGTGTGAATCATCTTGTAATGTTTTGTAAGCACGTCTGAATTCGCTTCTAAACTTGTGAGTGAATCGTGTAATGTTAGAGTCAGCGTACGCGATTGGATACGCCGGGGAGAGGATTGGGCTAGAGTGGAATGAAGCAATCGATACTTTGTGAAAGAGATCAGTGGTGGTATCGTCGTCAGAGAGCGTAGACCCCATGCGCCGGGGAGAGCGTGTAGGTGTGATGTGGTATGTTTGCTGTGTGTTGGGCTTTTTTGTCTTGCTTTTCCAATTTTAGCCTAGTCCCGATTGGCCCAGGTTCCCGCATTGGCAGTTCAGTTCAAGGTTACCGCCGCTGTGGAAAATAGGGATGGACCCTTTTTTGCAGGGGAGTGTCAATGGACGTGAACATTGAACGTTTGTTTTACTGGGTCTGGCAGCCATTGGCAGGCAATTCAAGGCGCGAATGGAACGATCGCTTGCAAGTTGAAGGAAGACTGGATTTCAATACGAATAAAAGTACTTTATAACTTCATTTTTACTTAACATTTGTTTGCAGACTTTGTAGTTGTCTTCAATTTAATTGCCAAACAATATAATTTCGTTCAAGGAATACTGGTGTTTTGGATTTAAAGTTGAAGAAATTACATAGTATTAATCGGTTCAATCGCATAAGTCTTCATAGAATAGGAACTTAGGGCTAAGTTCCTTGACACCTCGCCTCTCTTCACTCCTGTGTGTCTCGGTCAGTGTCACCGACAGGCAGAAAGAAGTCAATGGACAAGTCATCTTGAGAATGTCTCTGTGAAGACAGGTGTTGCGTGGCTAGTAGGTTATACATGCTGGTATTCCGAATCGTCACTGCCCATCTCCACGCTCACAGTACACTCGAATCAACATGGAAATTCTCAACATCAATCGGACCAAGCATCCAGATATCCATCCGGCCAACACTAACTTCCAGAAATCACTCGAATCACTCACATCAGCCACACTTCACTATTCACCGTCAACCCACCACCATCCACCCACCTACAAGACTGGAAATACATCGGAAGGCAGGTGATTCATATCCCTATGTTCTGTCTGGTCAGGTCATCTCATTCCATTGTGTCTGCCACTGACACGACGACAATTTCAATCTCTATGCTACTGCTCAGTCCGGATTCACACATCATAGTGTGTGAATCGTCGGCGAGACATCGCCTCAGTCTTCTGTCACGCTGTCAATCCACCACTCCACGCAGGCACAACCACACACACACACACACACGCACAATCCACTAATGTGTCAGTGTGTCGTTTGTGTGTTCAGCTCTGTGTTGTTTGCTCACACGTGTTAGCGTTTGCAGTGTGTGAGTGAGCGTGTGTACTTTGTTCGGCGACTGTTTGATTGGTTGTGTTGTGTGTGTGAATTTGTTGGTTTAATTTGTTGACTGGCTGGTTGAGTGTCTTCGTGCTGCTCATTGTGTGTATCGAATGAGACCAGTGTGTTTGTGCGTGTGCGCATGCAATGGTGATTGGTGCACGTGGAGTGTGTACTCGTGTCTGATGACTGGTTCACGCATGGGAGATGTGTGTGTGTGTAGTAAATTGTGCAGGTGAACAGAGTTGTCAAGTGAGTGAGTTGATGTGTGTGAGAGGAGTACTCATTGGTGTAGAGGGGTGTGCGTGTCTGTGTTTTTCGGTGTGTATGTGTCCGATTGAGGGGGTGGATGACTAGTCATTTCAAAATCTCTTGCGACCGCCGGGAGTCGAACCCGGATCGACTGCTTGGAAGGCAGCCATGATAACCGCTACACCACGGTCGCGGCACCACGCAAAACATACACAACACAATCAACATCACACACACACACACCAAAAACACAACAAACATCACACCCCTCCAAATCGAAAAATACACTCTCGCCATCACACTCCACATCCCTCCGCCGACTACTAATACTACTACTGCTACCACTGCCTGTCTCATCGTCTCCCTCGCCTACACCTCGCCTCTCTTCACTCCTGTGTGTCTCGGTCAGTGTCACCGACAGGCAGAAAGAAGTCAATGGACAAGTCATCTTGAGAATGTCTCTGTGAAGACAGGTGTTGCGTGGCTAGTAGGTTATACATGCTGGTATTCCGAATCGTCACTGCCCATCTCCACGCTCACAGTACACTCGAATCAACATGGAAATTCTCAACATCAATCGGACCAAGCATCCAGATATCCATCCGGCCAACACTAACTTCCAGAAATCACTCGAATCACTCACATCAGCCACACTTTACTATTCACCGTCAACCCACCACCATCCACCCACCTACAAGACTGGAAATACATCGGAAGGCAGGTGATTCATATCCCTATGTTCTGTCTGGTCAGGTCATCTCATTCCATTGTGTCTGCCACTGACACGACGACAATTTCAATCTCTATGCTACTGCTCAGTCCGGATTCACACATCATAGTGTGTGAATCGTCGGCGAGACATCGCCTCAGTCTTCTGTCACGCTGTCAATCCACCACTCCACGCAGGCACAACCACACACACACACACGCACAATCCACTAATGTGTCAGTGTGTCGTTTGTCTGTTCAGCTCTGTGTTGTTTGCTCACACGTGTTAGCGTTTGCAGTGTGTGAGTGAGCGTCTGTACTTTGTTCGGCGACTGTTTGATTGGTTGTGTTGTGTGTGTGAATTTGTTGGTTTAATTTGTTGACTGGCTGGTTGAGTGTCTTCGTGCTGCTCATTGTGTGTATCGAATGAGACCAGTGTGTTTGTGCGTGTGCGCATGCAATGGTGATTGGTGCACGTGGAGTGTGTACTCGTGTCTGATGACTGGTTCACGCATGGGAGATGTGTGTGTGTAGTAAAATTGTGCAGGTGAACAGAGTTGTCAAGTGAGTGAGTTGATGTGTGTGAGAGGAGTACTCATTGGTGTAGAGGGGTGTGCGTGTCTGTGTTTTTCGGTGTGTATGTGTCCGATTGAGGGGGTGGATGACTAGTCATTTCAAAATCTCTTGCGACCGCCGGGAGTCGAACCCGGATCGACTGCTTGGAAGGCAGCCATGATAACCGCTACACCACGGTCGCGGCACCACGCAAAACATACACAACACAATCAACATCACACACACACACCAAAAACACAACAAACATCACACCCCTCCAAATCGAAAAATACACTCTCGCCATCACACTCCACATCCCTCCGCCGACTACTAATACTACTACTGCTACCACTGCCTGTCTCATCGTCTCCCTCGCCTACACCTCGTGTCAATGGACGTGAACATTGAACGTTTGTTTTACTGGGTCTGGCAGCCATTGGCAGGCAATTCAAGGCGCGAATGAAACGATCGGTTGCAAGTTGAAGGAAGACTGGATTTCAATACGAATAAAAGTACTTTATAACTTCATTTTTACTTAACATTTGTTTGCAGACTTTGTAGTTGTCTTCAATTTAATTGCCAAACAATATAATTTCGTTCAAGGAATACTGGTGTTTTGGATTTAAAGTTGAAGAAATTACATAGTATTAATCGGTTCAATCGCATAAGTCTTCATAGAATAGGAACTTAGGGCTAAGTTCTTTGACAGTTTTTATTCATTTGTTCGCCTTCGGGAACAGTTTTTATTCTTCTGTTCAACTTTTGGATTGCCATCTGGGGCAGTTTTTTTTCTTCTCCAAGTCTTTGTGGGCGCCTTCTGGAAATCGTCTGGGTGTACTTACTAGATCTGCAGCCAGCTTCTCTTTGGACAAGGATTATCAACGCAATTTGGATTCTTTGGTAACGTTGGATAATGCCTGGGTCAAGAAAGGGACATGGCACAATGGAAGCAGACAAAAAAGTAAGTCACGATGAGTTGCCTGTTAATTGTAATGATGTGTATGATGCTCAGCATGTTAAGTTTGATGTTCACGCTTCACCGTTAAGTGATAGTAAGGGTTTAAGATTGCCTAAGTTTGAACCGAGATACTTCGATGGAAACCCAGCCGACTACCCACAGTTCATCAAAGAGTTTGAGGTCATGCTGAGTGGTTTTGTATTAAATGATGAAATGAAGTTAATGTATTTATTGAGATATTGTACTGGTGTGGCTGCAAGAGCCATACAGTGCTGCAAGTTTATGCCCCCGAACGAAGGATATACCGAGGCAATGAAGATACTACGTCAAAGGTTTGGAAAACCATATATGATATCCCGTAGTATTTTCGAGACAGTGAAAGGTAACGGATCACAGTTAAACGATAATGCAGAGGAACTTGCAGAGTTCTTTGATAATTTGATGGTATATAGAAATACACTCATGTCTTTTAACTGCGTAGATGAATTGAACTCAAGTTCCGTGCTTGAAACTGTTGCCAAGAGATTACCTGTTCGTCTACAAAGGAAGTTCATAAAGGTTTGTTCACGTCTAGAGGAGGAGGGTTTAGAGCCCGGGTTAGATGACATTGTGAGCCTGGTGAAAGACAGTGTCAACCAAGCTTTGAGCAAGTTTGCTAGTATACTGCATCCTACCCCTGGAATAGAGAAATCAGAGAGCAAAATGCAATCATTTATGACGAAGGGGTCTCAGCGTAGTGGATATCGAGAAAGCTGTATGGTGTCTAGTAAACCTAATGATTGTGACAGCTTTAGTGAGACATCCCCAACGGATAAGTCACAAGCTGCAAGACAAACACGGTTGTGCTTCGTCCGTTTGCAAGAAGTGCATACAAAGGCGAACTGTGAAGCAACGAGCAAGTTTAGTGGCAAGTTAAATGTGAAGTCAGCGTCATCAGGTTCTGACTCCGAATCGTGTATCGATAATGGTGCGGTGAAGAAGCCTGTAGTCGTAACTGGTAATCCATTGTTGAAAAGAGTGTCTCAGACGACACCTCAGTTTGTGCATACGAAGAGGGTTACAGTTTCAGTGTCCAGTTCTCACTCCACAAGTTTACAAGGTAATACTAGTCAAAGTAAAGGAATTAAACCTTTAATGATTCATGAGGAAGAACCTGAGTCATCTACGGCTGTTATTAAAGAGTGTGAAAATGACGAAGTCGATCATACAGGCGGCGGTAAAGTGAGTATTTGTGACAATGGTCACGGTAGTTCACATTTGTCTGTAGCTGATCATGATGAGATTAGCGGAATGCCTACTACTACTACTGAGTTGACTAAAGGTTCTGTACAACTTGAACGTGAAGCAGAATTAAAGGCAGATGCGGTTGGAGAAGGTATGGATACTCGTGAGGCCATCAGTGTAAGTGATCCGAGTGTAGCCCAACTATCGACAGATGTTAAAACTGAACTGGAGCCAATAATAAAAGATAGCAGTGGTGGTAATCCTGTGGTTAGACAACCTCCTAAAGATCTAACAACAACAGCTTCTGATACACCGCTAAGTTCATCAACTGGTGTCAGCCAGTCATCGTTGGTGTTGTCACATGCAGTAAAAGAGCCGTCCATGAATCAACGTGTCTTATGTAGTGATTATGCTAGTGTCGGTCCGTTCGAAGGGACGAAATTCAATGGCCAGTTTAGTGACGATAAGCCAACTGTGTACAGGGTGGTAAATGTTAGACTGACTTGCACGAATAAAGGCATTTCATGTTTCAAACTACTATTTGAATGTTATTATCTTTGGTGCAAATTACTGTGTACATTCGCTTGGTTGGTCAGATACGTCGTATGCTTGTTATTCATCTACCTTCCACGATACAATGTCATGGGCGTGTTACCATTCAGAGTCGAGGATATAGATGATGGAAGGAGGTCAGCAAATGAGCTCAACGACGATTTTCCAACTTAAGGGCGTAAACCTGAGAAGGGTTGTAGGCGTACTGCTGTAAGTCCTACAATTCTTCAAGGGTAGTACGTCGAAGAGCAGTCCATCGTACTTGGTGTATTATTTTGTACATATGTTCATGTTGTATATAATGAATTGGTATCATCCCTCTTCTACCTGTTGATTAATTTTGTTTGTATCCGGACGTCTTCCACTTGGATCGTCAACCTGAGAAGAAATGTAGGCGTACTGCTGTAAGTCCTACAGTTCTTCAAGGGTAGCTCGTCAAGGCAGAATCCGCGATATTTGATGTATTGATTGTACATATGTTTGTGTTGAGTAATTAAGTGGGTTTCGATTCATCTGATTGTCGGTTAATCTTATAGTTGTCGCATTGTGTGAATCATCTTGTAATGTTTTGTAAGCACGTCTGAATTCGCTTCTAAACTTGTGAGTGAATCGTGTAATGTTAGAGTCAGCGTACGCGATTGGATACGCCGGGGAGAGGATTGGGCTAGAGTGGAATGAAGCAATCGATACTTTGTGAAAGAGATCAGTGGTGGTATCGTCGTCAGAGAGCGTAGACCCCATGCGCCGGGGAGAGCGTGTAGGTGTGATGTGGTATGTTTGCTGTGTGTTGGGCTTTTTTGTCTTGCTTTTCCAATTTTAGCCTAGTCCCGATTGGCCCAGGTTCCCGCATTGGCAGTTCAGTTCAAGGTTACCGCCGCTGTGGAAAATAGGGATGGACCCTTTTTTGCAGGGGAGTGTCAATGGACGTGAACATTGAACGTTTGTTTTACTGGGTCTGGCAGCCATTGGCAGGCAATTCAAGGCGCGAATGGAACGATCGCTTGCAAGTTGAAGGAAGACTGGATTTCAATACGAATAAAAGTACTTTATAACTTCATTTTTACTTAACATTTGTTTGCAGACTTTGTAGTTGTCTTCAATTTAATTGCCAAACAATATAATTTCGTTCAAGGAATACTGGTGTTTTGGATTTAAAGTTGAAGAAATTACATAGTATTAATCGGTTCAATCGCATAAGTCTTCATAGAATAGGAACTTAGGGCTAAGTTCCTTGACACCTCGCCTCTCTTCACTCCTGTGTGTCTCGGTCAGTGTCACCGACAGGCAGAAAGAAGTCAATGGACAAGTCATCTTGAGAATGTCTCTGTGAAGACAGGTGTTGCGTGGCTAGTAGGTTATACATGCTGGTATTCCGAATCGTCACTGCCCATCTCCACGCTCACAGTACACTCGAATCAACATGGAAATTCTCAACATCAATCGGACCAAGCATCCAGATATCCATCCGGCCAACACTAACTTCCAGAAATCACTCGAATCACTCACATCAGCCACACTTCACTATTCACCGTCAACCCACCACCATCCACCCACCTACAAGACTGGAAATACATCGGAAGGCAGGTGATTCATATCCCTATGTTCTGTCTGGTCAGGTCATCTCATTCCATTGTGTCTGCCACTGACACGACGACAATTTCAATCTCTATGCTACTGCTCAGTCCGGATTCACACATCATAGTGTGTGAATCGTCGGCGAGACATCGCCTCAGTCTTCTGTCACGCTGTCAATCCACCACTCCACGCAGGCACAACCACACACACACACACGCACAATCCACTAATGTGTCAGTGTGTCGTTTGTCTGTTCAGCTCTGTGTTGTTTGCTCACACGTGTTAGCGTTTGCAGTGTGTGAGTGAGCGTCTGTACTTTGTTCGGCGACTGTTTGATTGGTTGTGTTGTGTGTGTGAATTTGTTGGTTTAATTTGTTGACTGGCTGGTTGAGTGTCTTCGTGCTGCTCATTGTGTGTATCGAATGAGACCAGTGTGTTTGTGCGTGTGCGCATGCAATGGTGATTGGTGCACGTGGAGTGTGTACTCGTGTCTGATGACTGGTTCACGCATGGGAGATGTGTGTGTGTAGTAAAATTGTGCAGGTGAACAGAGTTGTCAAGTGAGTGAGTTGATGTGTGTGAGAGGAGTACTCATTGGTGTAGAGGGGTGTGCGTGTCTGTGTTTTTCGGTGTGTATGTGTCCGATTGAGGGGGTGGATGACTAGTCATTTCAAAATCTCTTGCGACCGCCGGGAGTCGAATCCGGATCGACTGCTTGGAAGGCAGCCATGATAACCGCTACACCACGGTCGCGGCACCACGCAAAACATACACAACACAATCAACATCACACACACACACACCAAAAACACAACAAACATCACACCCCTCCAAATCGAAAAATACACTCTCGCCATCACACTCCACATCCCTCCGCCGACTACTAATACTACTACTGCTACCACTGCCTGTCTCATCGTCTCCCTCGCCTACACCTCGCCTCTCTTCACTCCTGTGTGTCTCGGTCAGTGTCACCGACAGGCAGAAAGAAGTCAATGGACAAGTCATCTTGAGAATGTCTCTGTGAAGACAGGTGTTGCGTGGCTAGTAGGTTATACATGCTGGTATTCCGAATCGTCACTGCCCATCTCCACGCTCACAGTACACTCGAATCAACATGGAAATTCTCAACATCAATCGGACCAAGCATCCAGATATCCATCCGGCCAACACTAACTTCCAGAAATCACTCGAATCACTCACATCAGCCACACTTTACTATTCACCGTCAACCCACCACCATCCACCCACCTACAAGACTGGAAATACATCGGAAGGCAGGTGATTCATATCCCTATGTTCTGTCTGGTCAGGTCATCTCATTCCATTGTGTCTGCCACTGACACGACGACAATTTCAATCTCTATGCTACTGCTCAGTCCGGATTCACACATCATAGTGTGTGAATCGTCGGCGAGACATCGCCTCAGTCTTCTGTCACGCTGTCAATCCACCACTCCACGCAGGCACAACCACACACACACACACACACGCACAATCCACTAATGTGTCAGTGTGTCGTTTGTCTGTTCAGCTCTGTGTTGTTTGCTCACACGTGTTAGCGTTTGCAGTGTGTGAGTGAGCGTGTGTACTTTGTTCGGCGACTGTTTGATTGGTTGTGTTGTGTGTGTGAATTTGTTGGTTTAATTTGTTGACTGGCTGGTTGAGTGTCTTCGTGCTGCTCATTGTGTGTATCGAATGAGACCAGTGTGTTTGTGCGTGTGCGCATGCAATGGTGATTGGTGCACGTGGAGTGTGTACTCGTGTCTGATGACTGGTTCACGCATGGGAGATGTGTGTGTGTAGTAAAATTGTGCAGGTGAACAGAGTTGTCAAGTGAGTGAGTTGATGTGTGTGAGAGGAGTACTCATTGGTGTAGAGGGGTGTGCGTGTCTGTGTTTTTCGGTGTGTATGTGTCCGATTGAGGGGGTGGATGACTAGTCATTTCAAAATCTCTTGCGACCGCCGGGAGTCGAACCCGGATCGACTGCTTGGAAGGCAGCCATGATAACCGCTACACCACGGTCGCGGCACCACGCAAAACATACACAACACAATCAACATCACACACACACACACCAAAAACACAACAAACATCACACCCCTCCAAATCGAAAAATACACTCTCGCCATCACACTCCACATCCCTCCGCCGACTACTAATACTACTACTGCTACCACTGCCTGTCTCATCGTCTCCCTCGCCTACACCTCGCCTCTCTTCACTCCTGTGTGTCTCGGTCAGTGTCACCGACAGGCAGAAAGAAGTCAATGGACAAGTCATCTTGAGAATGTCTCTGTGAAGACAGGTGTTGCGTGGCTAGTAGGTTATACATGCTGGTATTCCGAATCGTCACTGCCCATCTCCACGCTCACAGTACACTCGAATCAACATGGAAATTCTCAACATCAATCGGACCAAGCATCCAGATATCCATCCGGCCAACACTAACTTCCAGAAATCACTCGAATCACTCACATCAGCCACACTTTACTATTCACCGTCAACCCACCACCATCCACCCACCTACAAGACTGGAAATACATCGGAAGGCAGGTGATTCATATCCCTATGTTCTGTCTGGTCAGGTCATCTCATTCCATTGTGTCTGCCACTGACACGACGACAATTTCAATCTCTATGCTACTGCTCAGTCCGGATTCACACATCATAGTGTGTGAATCGTCGGCGAGACATCGCCTCAGTCTTCTGTCACGCTGTCAATCCACCACTCCACGCAGGCACAACCACACACACACACACACGCACAATCCACTAATGTGTCAGTGTGTCGTTTGTCTGTTCAGCTCTGTGTTGTTTGCTCACACGTGTTAGCGTTTGCAGTGTGTGAGTGAGCGTCTGTACTTTGTTCGGCGACTGTTTGATTGGTTGTGTTGTGTGTGTGAATTTGTTGGTTTAATTTGTTGACTGGCTGGTTGAGTGTCTTCGTGCTGCTCATTGTGTGTATCGAATGAGACCAGTGTGTTTGTGCGTGTGCGCATGCAATGGTGATTGGTGCACGTGGAGTGTGTACTCGTGTCTGATGACTGGTTCACGCATGGGAGATGTGTGTGTGTAGTAAAATTGTGCAGGTGAACAGAGTTGTCTAGTGAGTTGATGTGTGTGAGAGGAGTACTCATTGGTGTAGAGGGGTGTGCGTGTCTGTGTTTTTCGGTGTGTATGTGTCCGATTGAGGGGGTGGATGACTAGTCATTTCAAAATCTCTTGCGACCGCCGGGAGTCGAACCCGGATCGACTGCTTGGAAGGCAGCCATGATAACCGCCACACCACGGTCGCGGGACCACGCAAAACATACACAACACAATCAACATCACACACACACACACCAAAAACACAAAAAACATCACACCCCTCCAAATCGAAAAATACACTCTCGCCATCACACTCCACATCCCTCCGCCGACTACTAATACTACTACTGCTACCACTGCCTGTCTCATCGTCTCCCTCGCCTACACCTCGCCTCTCTTCACTCCTGTGTGTCTCGGTCAGTGTCACCGACAGGCAGAAAGAAGTCAATGGACAAGTCATCTTGAGAATGTCTCTGTGAAGACAGGTGTTGCGTGGCTAGTAGGTTATACATGCTGGTATTCCGAATCGTCACTGCCCATCTCCACGCTCACAGTACACTCGAATCAACATGGAAATTCTCAACATCAATCGGACCAAGCATCCAGATATCCATCCGGCCAACACTAACTTCCAGAAATCACTCGAATCACTCACATCAGCCACACTTCACTATTCACCGTCAACCCACCACCATCCACCCACCTACAAGACTGGAAATACATCGGAAGGCAGGTGATTCATATCCCTATGTTCTGTCTGGTCAGGTCATCTCATTCCATTATGTCTGCCACTGACACGACGACAATTTCAATCTCTATGCTACTGCTCAGTCCGGATTCACACATCATAGTGTGTGAATCGTCGGCGAGACATCGCCTCAGTCTTCTGTCACGCTGTCAATCCACCACTCCACGCAGGCACAACCACACACACACACACACACGCACAATCCACTAATGTGTCAGTGTGTCGTTTGTCTGTTCAGCTCTGTGTTGTTTGCTCACACGTGTTAGCGTTTGCAGTGTGTGAGTGAGCGTCTGTACTTTGTTCGGCGACTGTTTGATTGGTTGTGTTGTGTGTGTGAATTTGTTGGTTTAATTTGTTGACTGGCTGGTTGAGTGTCTTCGTGCTGCTCATTGTGTGTATCGAATGAGACCAGTGTGTTTGTGCGTGTGCGCATGCAATGGTGATTGGTGCACGTGGAGTGTGTACTCGTGTCTGATGACTGGTTCACGCATGGGAGATGTGTGTGTGTAGTAAAATTGTGCAGGTGAACAGAGTTGTCAAGTGAGTGAGTTGATGTGTGTGAGAGGAGTACTCATTGGTGTAGAGGGGTGTGCGTGTCTGTGTTTTTCGGTGTGTATGTGTCCGATTGAGGGGGTGGATGACTAGTCATTTCAAAATCTCTTGCGACCGCCGGGAGTCGAACCCGGATCGACTGCTTGGAAGGCAGCCATGATAACCGCTACACCACGGTCGCGGCACCACGCAAAACATACACAACACAATCAACATCACACACACACACACCAAAAACACAACAAACATCACACCCCTCCAA
Organism: Trichobilharzia szidati; assembly: GCA_944472155.2. Lineage (NCBI taxonomy): Eukaryota > Metazoa > Platyhelminthes > Trematoda > Strigeidida > Schistosomatidae > Trichobilharzia > Trichobilharzia szidati. The sequence goes on along the minus strand of OX235275.1, from coordinate 49,151,885 downwards.
ATCGAAAAATACACTCTCGCCATCACACTCCACATCCCTCCGCCGACTACTAATACTACTACTGCTACCACTGCCTGTCTCATCGTCTCCCTCGCCTACACCTCGCCTCTCTTCACTCCTGTGTGTCTCGGTCAGTGTCACCGACAGGCAGAAAGAAGTCAATGGACAAGTCATCTTGAGAATGTCTCTGTGAAGACAGGTGTTGCGTGGCTAGTAGGTTATACATGCTGGTATTCCGAATCGTCACTGCCCATCTCCACGCTCACAGTACACTCGAATCAACATGGAAATTCTCAACATCAATCGGACCAAGCATCCAGATATCCATCCGGCCAACACTAACTTCCAGAAATCACTCGAATCACTCACATCAGCCACACTTTACTATTCACCGTCAACCCACCACCATCCACCCACCTACAAGACTGGAAATACATCGGAAGGCAGGTGATTCATATCCCTATGTTCTGTCTGGTCAGGTCATCTCATTCCATTGTGTCTGCCACTGACACGACGACAATTTCAATCTCTATGCTACTGCTCAGTCCGGATTCACACATCATAGTGTGTGAATCGTCGGCGAGACATCGCCTCAGTCTTCTGTCACGCTGTCAATCCACCACTCCACGCAGGCACAACCACACACACACACACACGCACAATCCACTAATGTGTCAGTGTGTCGTTTGTCTGTTCAGCTCTGTGTTGTTTGCTCACACGTGTTAGCGTTTGCAGTGTGTGAGTGAGCGTGTGTACTTTGTTCGGCGACTGTTTGATTGGTTGTGTTGTGTGTGTGAATTTGTTGACTGGCTGGTTGAGTGTCTTCGTGCTGCTCATTGTGTGTATCGAATGAGACCAGTGTGTTTGTGCGTGTGCGCATGCAATGGTGATTGGTGCACGTGGAGTGTGTACTCGTGTCTGATGACTGGTTCACGCATGGGAGATGTGTGTGTGTAGTAAAATTGTGCAGGTGAACAGAGTTGTCAAGTGAGTGAGTTGATGTGTGTGAGAGGAGTACTCATTGGTGTAGAGGGGTGTGCGTGTCTGTGTTTTTCGGTGTGTATGTGTCCGATTGAGGGGGTGGATGACTAGTCATTTCAAAATCTCTTGCGACCGCCGGGAGTCGAACCCGGATCGACTGCTTGGAAGGCAGCCATGATAACCGCCACACCACGGTCGCGGCACCACGCAAAACATACACAACACAATCAACATCACACACACACACACACCAAAAACACAAAAAACATCACACCCCTCCAAATCGAAAAATACACTCTCGCCATCACACTCCACATCCCTCCGCCGACTACTAATACTACTACTGCTACCACTGCCTGTCTCATCGTCTCCCTCGCCTACACCTCGCCTCTCTTCACTCCTGTGTGTCTCGGTCAGTGTCACCGACAGGCAGAAAGAAGTCAATGGACAAGTCATCTTGAGAATGTCTCTGTGAAGACAGGTGTTGCGTGGCTAGTAGGTTATACATGCTGGTATTCCGAATCGTCACTGCCCATCTCCACGCTCACAGTACACTCGAATCAACATGGAAATTCTCAACATCAATCGGACCAAGCATCCAGATATCCATCCGGCCAACACTAACTTCCAGAAATCACTCGAATCACTCACATCAGCCACACTTCACTATTCACCGTCAACCCACCACCATCCACCCACCTACAAGACTGGAAATACATCGGAAGGCAGGTGATTCATATCCCTATGTTCTGTCTGGTCAGGTCATCTCATTCCATTATGTCTGCCACTGACACGACGACAATTTCAATCTCTATGCTACTGCTCAGTCCGGATTCACACATCATAGTGTGTGAATCGTCGGCGAGACATCGCCTCAGTCTTCTGTCACGCTGTCAATCCACCACTCCACGCAGGCACAACCACACACACACACACACGCACAATCCACTAATGTGTCAGTGTGTCGTTTGTCTGTTCAGCTCTGTGTTGTTTGCTCACACGTGTTAGCGTTTGCAGTGTGTGAGTGAGCGTGTGTACTTTGTTCGGCGACTGTTTGATTGGTTGTGTTGTGTGTGTGAATTTGTTGACTGGCTGGTTGAGTGTCTTCGTGCTGCTCATTGTGTGTATCGAATGAGACCAGTGTGTTTGTGCGTGTGCGCATGCAATGGTGATTGGTGCACGTGGAGTGTGTACTCGTGTCTGATGACTGGTTCACGCATGGGAGATGTGTGTGTGTAGTAAAATTGTGCAGGTGAACAGAGTTGTCAAGTGAGTGAGTTGATGTGTGTGAGAGGAGTACTCATTGGTGTAGAGGGGTGTGCGTGTCTGTGTTTTTCGGTGTGTATGTGTCCGATTGAGGGGGTGGATGACTAGTCATTTCAAAATCTCTTGCGACCGCCGGGAGTCGAACCCGGATCGACTGCTTGGAAGGCAGCCATGATAACCGCTACACCACGGTCGCGGCACCACGCAAAACATACACAACACAATCAACATCACACACACACACCAAAAACACAAAAAACATCACACCCCTCCAAATAGAAAAATACACTCTCGCCATCACACTCCACATCCCTCCGCCGACTACTAATACTACTACTGCTACCACTGCCTGTCTCATCGTCTCCCTCGCCTACACCTCGCCTCTCTTCACTCCTGTGTGTCTCGGTCAGTGTCACCGACAGGCAGAAAGAAGTCAATGGACAAGTCATCTTGAGAATGTCTCTGTGAAGACAGGTGTTGCGTGGCTAGTAGGTTATACATGCTGGTATTCCGAATCGTCACTGCCCATCTCCACGCTCACAGTACACTCGAATCAACATGGAAATTCTCAACATCAATCGGACCAAGCATCCAGATATCCATCCGGCCAACACTAACTTCCAGAAATCACTCGAATCACTCACATCAGCCACACTTCACTATTCACCGTCAACCCACCACCATCCACCCACCTACAAGACTGGAAATACATCGGAAGGCAGGTGATTCATATCCCTATGTTCTGTCTGGTCAGGTCATCTCATTCCATTATGTCTGCCACTGACACGACGACAATTTCAATCTCTATGCTACTGCTCAGTCCGGATTCACACATCATAGTGTGTGAATCGTCGGCGAGACATCGCCTCAGTCTTCTGTCACGCTGTCAATCCACCACTCCACGCAGGCACAACCACACACACACACACGCACAATCCACTAATGTGTCAGTGTGTCGTTTGTCTGTTCAGCTCTGTGTTGTTTGCTCACACGTGTTAGCGTTTGCAGTGTGTGAGTGAGCGTCTGTACTTTGTTCGGCGACTGTTTGATTGGTTGTGTTGTGTGTGTGAATTTGTTGACTGGCTGGTTGAGTGTCTTCGTGCTGCTCATTGTGTGTATCGAATGAGACCAGTGTGTTTGTGCGTGTGCGCATGCAATGGTGATTGGTGCACGTGGAGTGTGTACTCGTGTCTGATGACTGGTTCACGCATGGGAGATGTGTGTGTGTAGTAAAATTGTGCAGGTGAACAGAGTTGTCAAGTGAGTGAGTTGATGTGTGTGAGAGGAGTACTCATTGGTGTAGAGGGGTGTGCGTGTCTGTGTTTTTCGGTGTGTATGTGTCCGATTGAGGGGGTGGATGACTAGTCATTTCAAAATCTCTTGCGACCGCCGGGAGTCGAACCCGGATCGACTGCTTGGAAGGCAGCCATGATAACCGCTACACCACGGTCGCGGCACCACGCAAAACATACACAACACAATCAACATCACACACACACACACACCAAAAACACAACAAACATCACACCCCTCCAAATCGAAAAATACACTCTCGCCATCACACTCCACATCCCTCCGCCGACTACTAATACTACTACTGCTACCACTGCCTGTCTCATCGTCTCCCTCGCCTACACCTCGCCTCTCTTCACTCCTGTGTGTCTCGGTCAGTGTCACCGACAGGCAGAAAGAAGTCAATGGACAAGTCATCTTGAGAATGTCTCTGTGAAGACAGGTGTTGCGTGGCTAGTAGGTTATACATGCTGGTATTCCGAATCGTCACTGCCCATCTCCACGCTCACAGTACACTCGAATCAACATGGAAATTCTCAACATCAATCGGACCAAGCATCCAGATATCCATCCGGCCAACACTAACTTCCAGAAATCACTCGAATCACTCACATCAGCCACACTTTACTATTCACCGTCAACCCACCACCATCCACCCACCTACAAGACTGGAAATACATCGGAAGGCAGGTGATTCATATCCCTATGTTCTGTCTGGTCAGGTCATCTCATTCCATTATGTCTGCCACTGACACGACGACAATTTCAATCTCTATGCTACTGCTCAGTCCGGATTCACACATCATAGTGTGTGAATCGTCGGCGAGACATCGCCTCAGTCTTCTGTCACGCTGTCAATCCACCACTCCACGCAGGCACAACCACACACACACACACACGCACAATCCACTAATGTGTCAGTGTGTCGTTTGTCTGTTCAGCTCTGTGTTGTTTGCTCACACGTGTTAGCGTTTGCAGTGTGTGAGTGAGCGTCTGTACTTTGTTCGGAGACTGTTTGATTGGTTGTGTTGTGTGTGTGAATTTGTTGACTGGCTGGTTGAGTGTCTTCGTGCTGCTCATTGTGTGTATCGAATGAGACCAGTGTGTTTGTGCGTGTGCGCATGCAATGGTGATTGGTGCACGTGGAGTGTGTACTCGTGTCTGATGACTGGTTCACGCATGGGAGATGTGTGTGTGTAGTAAAATTGTGCAGGTGAACAGAGTTGTCAAGTGAGTGAGTTGATGTGTGTGAGAGGAGTACTCATTGGTGTAGAGGGGTGTGCGTGTCTGTGTTTTTCGGTGTGTATGTGTCCGATTGAGGGGGTGGATGACTAGTCATTTCAAAATCTCTTGCGACCGCCGGGAGTCGAACCCGGATCGACTGCTTGGAAGGCAGCCATGATAACCGCCACACCACGGTCGCGGCACCACGCAAAACATACACAACACAATCAACATCACACACACACACCAAAAACACAACAAACATCACACCCCTCCAAATCGAAAAATACACTCTCGCCATCACACTCCACATCCCTCCGCCGACTACTAATACTACTACTGCTACCACTGCCTGTCTCATCGTCTCCCTCGCCTACACCTCGCCTCTCTTCACTCCTGTGTGTCTCGGTCAGTGTCACCGACAGGCAGAAAGAAGTCAATGGACAAGTCATCTTGAGAATGTCTCTGTGAAGACAGGTGTTGCGTGGCTAGTAGGTTATACATGCTGGTATTCCGAATCGTCACTGCCCATCTCCACGCTCACAGTACACTCAAATCAACATGGAAATTCTCAACATCAATCGGACCAAGCATCCAGATATCCATCCGGCCAACACTAACTTCCAGAAATCACTCGAATCACTCACATCAGCCACACTTCACTATTCACCGTCAACCCACCACCATCCACCCACCTACAAGACTGGAAATACATCGGAAGGCAGGTGATTCATATCCCTATGTTCTGTCTGGTCAGGTCATCTCATTCCATTGTGTCTGCCACTGACACGACGACAATTTCAATCTCTATGCTACTGCTCAGTCCGGATTCACACATCATAGTGTGTGAATCGTCGGCGAGACATCGCCTCAGTCTTCTGTCACGCTGTCAATCCACCACTCCACGCAGGCACAACCACACACACACACACACACGCACAATCCACTAATGTGTCAGTGTGTCGTTTGTCTGTTCAGCTCTGTGTTGTTTGCTCACACGTGTTAGCGTTTGCAGTGTGTGAGTGAGCGTGTGTACTTTGTTCGGCGACTGTTTGATTGGTTGTGTTGTGTGTGTGAATTTGTTGACTGGCTGGTTGAGTGTCTTCGTGCTGCTCATTGTGTGTATCGAATGAGACCAGTGTGTTTGTGCGTGTGCGCATGCAATGGTGATTGGTGCACGTGGAGTGTGTACTCGTGTCTGATGACTGGTTCACGCATGGGAGATGTGTGTGTGTGTAGTAAAATTGTGCAGGTGAACAGAGTTGTCAAGTGAGTGAGTTGATGTGTGTGAGAGGAGTACTCATTGGTGTAGAGGGGTGTGCGTGTCTGTGTTTTTCGGTGTGTATGTGTCCGATTGAGGGGGTGGATGACTAGTCATTTCAAAATCTCTTGCGACCGCCGGGAGTCGAACCCGGATCGACTGCTTGGAAGGCAGCCATGATAACCGCTACACCACGGTCGCGGCACCACGCAAAACATACACAACACAATCAACATCACACACACACACACCAAAAACACAACAAACATCACACCCCTCCAAATCGAAAAATACACTCTCGCCATCACACTCCACATCCCTCCGCCGACTACTAATACTACTACTGCTACCACTGCCTGTCTCATCGTCTCCCTCGCCTACACCTCGCCTCTCTTCACTCCTGTGTGTCTCGGTCAGTGTCACCGACAGGCAGAAAGAAGTCAATGGACAAGTCATCTTGAGAATGTCTCTGTGAAGACAGGTGTTGCGTGGCTAGTAGGTTATACATGCTGGTATTCCGAATCGTCACTGCCCATCTCCACGCTCACAGTACACTCGAATCAACATGGAAATTCTCAACATCAATCGGACCAAGCATCCAGATATCCATCCGGCCAACACTAACTTCCAGAAATCACTCGAATCACTCACATCAGCCACACTTTACTATTCACCGTCAACCCACCACCATCCACCCACCTACAAGACTGGAAATACATCGGAAGTCAGGTGATTCATATCCCTATGTTCTGTCTGGTCAGGTCATCTCATTCCATTGTGTCTGCCACTGACACGACGACAATTTCAATCTCTATGCTACTGCTCAGTCCGGATTCACACATCATAGTGTGTGAATCGTCGGCGAGACATCGCCTCAGTCTTCTGTCACGCTGTCAATCCACCACTCCACGCAGGCACAACCACACACACACACACGCACAATCCACTAATGTGTCAGTGTGTCGTTTGTCTGTTCAGCTCTGTGTTGTTTGCTCACACGTGTTAGCGTTTGCAGTGTGTGAGTGAGCGTCTGTACTTTGTTCGGCGACTGTTTGATTGGTTGTGTTGTGTGTGTGAATTTGTTGACTGGCTGGTTGAGTGTCTTCGTGCTGCTCATTGTGTGTATCGAATGAGACCAGTGTGTTTGTGCGTGTGCGCATGCAATGGTGATTGGTGCACGTGGAGTGTGTACTCGTGTCTGATGACTGGTTCACGCATGGGAGATGTGTGTGTGTAGTAAAATTGTGCAGGTGAACAGAGTTGTCAAGTGAGTGAGTTGATGTGTGTGAGAGGAGTACTCATTGGTGTAGAGGGGTGTGCGTGTCTGTGTTTTTCGGTGTGTATGTGTCCGATTGAGGGGGTGGATGACTAGTCATTTCAAAATCTCTTGCGACCGCCGGGAGTCGAACCCGGATCGACTGCTTGGAAGGCAGCCATGATAACCGCCACACCACGGTCGCGGCACCACGCAAAACATACACAACACAATCAACATCACACACACACACCAAAAACACAAAAAACATCACACCCCTCCAAATCGAAAAATACACTCTCGCCATCACACTCCACATCCCTCCGCCGACTACTAATACTACTACTGCTACCACTGCCTGTCTCATCGTCTCCCTCGCCTACACCTCGCCTCTCTTCACTCCTGTGTGTCTCGGTCAGTGTCACCGACAGGCAGAAAGAAGTCAATGGACAAGTCATCTTGAGAATGTCTCTGTGAAGACAGGTGTTGCGTGGCTAGTAGGTTATACATGCTGGTATTCCGAATCGTCACTGCCCATCTCCACGCTCACAGTACACTCGAATCAACATGGAAATTCTCAACATCAATCGGACCAAGCATCCAGATATCCATCCGGCCAACACTAACTTCCAGAAATCACTCGAATCACTCACATCAGCCACACTTTACTATTCACCGTCAACCCACCACCATCCACCCACCTACAAGACTGGAAATACATCGGAAGGCAGGTGATTCATATCCCTATGTTCTGTCTGGTCAGGTCATCTCATTCCATTGTGTCTGCCACTGACACGACGACAATTTCAATCTCTATGCTACTGCTCAGTCCGGATTCACACATCATAGTGTGTGAATCGTCGGCGAGACATCGCCTCAGTCTTCTGTCACGCTGTCAATCCACCACTCCACGCAGGCACAACCACACACACACACACACACAATCCACTAATGTGTCAGTGTGTCGTTTGTCTGTTCAGCTCTGTGTTGTTTGCTCACACGTGTTAGCGTTTGCAGTGTGTGAGTGAGCGTCTGTACTTTGTTCGGCGACTGTTTGATTGGTTGTGTTGTGTGTGTGAATTTGTTGGTTTAATTTGTTGACTGGCTGGTTGAGTGTCTTCGTGCTGCTCATTGTGTGTATCGAATGAGACCAGTGTGTTTGTGCGTGTGCGCATGCAATGGTGATTGGTGCACGTGGAGTGTGTACTCGTGTCTGATGACTGGTTCACGCATGGGAGATGTGTGTGTGTAGTAAAATTGTGCAGGTGAACAGAGTTGTCAAGTGAGTGAGTTGATGTGTGTGAGAGGAGTACTCATTGGTGTAGAGGGGTGTGCGTGTCTGTGTTTTTCGGTGTGTATGTGTCCGATTGAGGGGGTGGATGACTAGTCATTTCAAAATCTCTTGCGACCGCCGGGAGTCGAACCCGGATCGACTGCTTGGAAGGCAGCCATGATAACCGCTACACCACGGTCGCGGCACCACGCAAAACATACACAACACAATCAACATCACACACACACACACCAAAAACACAACAAACATCACACCCCTCCAAATAAAAAAATACACTCTCGCCATCACACTCCACATCCCTCCGCCGACTACTAATACTACTACTGCTACCACTGCCTGTCTCATCGTCTCCCTCGCCTACACCTCGCCTCTCTTCACTCCTGTGTGTCTCGGTCAGTGTCACCGACAGGCAGAAAGAAGTCAATGGACAAGTCATCTTGAGAATGTCTCTGTGAAGACAGGTGTTGCGTGGCTAGTAGGTTATACATGCTGGTATTCCGAATCGTCACTGCCCATCTCCACGCTCCCAGTACACTCGAATCAACATGGAAATTCTCAACATCAATCGGACCAAGCATCCAGATATCCATCCGGCCAACACTAACTTCCAGAAATCACTCGAATCACTCACATCAGCCACACTTCACTATTCACCGTCAACCCACCACCATCCACCCACCTACAAGACTGGAAATACATCGGAAGTCAGGTGATTCATATCCCTATGTTCTGTCTGGTCAGGTCATCTCATTCCATTGTGTCTGCCACTGACACGACGACAATTTCAATCTCTATGCTACTGCTCAGTCCGGATTCACACATCATAGTGTGTGAATCGTCGGCGAGACATCGCCTCAGTCTTCTGTCACGCTGTCAATCCACCACTCCACGCAGGCACAACCACACACACACACACACACAATCCACTAATGTGTCAGTGTGTCGTTTGTCTGTTCAGCTCTGTGTTGTTTGCTCACACGTGTTAGCGTTTGCAGTGTGTGAGTGAGCGTCTGTACTTTGTTCGGCGACTGTTTGATTGGTTGTGTTGTGTGTGTGAATTTGTTGGCTAGCTGTTTGTTTGTTTTGGTGCTGCTTATTCCGTGTGTCTATTGAATTCTGTTTTGTTGTGTCTTTGGATGTATATCTTAATTTATATATTATTATCTACATTTTTTCGGTAGTAATCTTCTTTGATGATATACTGAATTTTTATTTTTGATGTGGGCTGCCTACTGCGCATTGTTGTTTACAACATTTGATGTGCATGTTTACGTGCTAAATCTTACGCAGAAAAATAAATTATGAACAAAGCCCGTCCTAGAGGAAGTCAGCCACCAATCACAGCCGATTTAACTTGTGCCAATGCGTTTCGGAGATAACTCACCGGACAATCTTGGAAACGACAACAAAGAGGTGACAGATTAACCTTCAGCAGGAATGAAACGAATCAGACGACGTTTCTTCTCTGCCAACAATGACGAATAATAATAATATACATAAAAATCTAAAAATATCTGTTGATTTTCTCAATACACGATCTGTTGCCTGGCCGTTGTCTTCTGTCGTCACATTATCATCTCAGTGCATATATAATTCACCCATCGCAGAAAATACATACACCTTAACACGCTAACATATTATTTAATTGTCTGTGTTTAGTGGTGTCGTCTCAGTGTCACAGACGACTAGTGCGACGTTTAGTCGAGGAGTCAAACACTTTGATGTATTTTTGCTTATTTCAGCACAGTCATAGATAAACCAGTCACTGTGATGATCGATAAATACACTCTGTAGCTATATATATGTACTCGAGTTGTTATTTTTGTGTTCCACTTGAAGAATTTTGGTTTTTCCATATTCAATAAATTATTTTAGATTTTAGGCCCACTCTGATTTGATTATATTCTTAATGTCATATATATTTAGAAAATATGTAAGTCAATCTATACTTCACTAAATCTTAAAGTGTATAGCAAAGGCTCTCTTTTCATTATGCATGTTCGACGTAGTGGTACACAGGCTTAAATTTTGCATTTATGAAAATTATTCAATTAATAATTTTACTATTGATATTACATAGTTGGAAGCAATCGGCTACAGGAAGCGCCACCTGACCTAGGTTTCGTGCTAGTTGGCACTCACCAGTGTCAGTCAACAAGGCGTAGCTACAACCTTGAAGGAACTCATTTCCCTTCTGAGATTCGAACCCGTGTCACCCAGTGAGCACTGCGGTCAGTCAGAGACGTTACTTATGTCCTTCTAAAGGACTGTCTTGGTTACTTTGATTGGACACAAGTCAGTAACTAGTTAGCTGACATAGCATCAGGTTGGAAAAGAGCTAGTGGTGGTCAAACCAAAATATAGCTTCATCAGTCAATGAAATCCACAACAGTTAGTTTAAACTGGCCAGTCACTTAGGGATGTGTAGACTTCCTACCTACTTGGTTGGGGTCCTCGGGATGATAAAAACCAATGAAGGGTGGAGATAATTGGTGCTAAAGCTAAAAATAGTTCTCAATGGCTGGCTCAGAGGCATCCACTCCTTGTGTCTTGTAATATCCAATAAAACTATATTGTCCTTCCATATTACTATTCTTTTTGCCTCATATCTCTGTTTACTGTGTCTGTTTTTGCATTTCGTTTTACTTTCTTCTCTTACTTTGTGTCTGAGTGAAGTGTGGTGACTCGAACTGTTGTACATCGGTGCAAAGTTCTACGTTGAAACCAGTCAGTCTGTTAACTAGTGTAATTTGTCTACTACTTTCTTTGGTGTATGGTAGCCACATTGCAGACTTGACTGATAGAATTCAGTCTGCACCAAAGATAGGACTAGAAACTCACATACACACACACTGCACTAGTTACTAGCTAGCCAGTGTTCAATCAAAGGATTTTACCAATTTGGCTAGCAGCCAGCTCTCACCACAGAAGGAGAGGGTTGAGAATTTTCTTTATTTCTGTGTACATAAATCAGGGTTTTCTATCCAGATCGCTAAGGCTTCCTCTGCAATGCAAAGTATACGAGAGCTTACCGTTTGGGCATTACACTGGATGTAGCATCAGGCAAGTTCACTGTCGAATTTTGTGAACACATCCGATCACGGTTTAGCTCAATACTGCCTGAACGTCGTCCTGGCATTGATACCTGGTGAATGCATACTGCTGAAAAGTAGAAGAAGTTTCAGAGAATATGTCCAGTGTACTACACCCTGTGATTTTCAATCACCCGCTAACTAACTGATTGTGATATCATTTCGTGATCCAACTTAAGATCAATCATATCCATACAAAGCAACACTTGAAAACTAACCTAATGCTCACTGATGACTGACTACAGAATACGGTTGCCTGAAGTCCTCCTCCTTCAGTGAGTGAAGTCATGATCAACAAGGTTCACCAAATCACGTGTGAGGAGAGATACTCACCCATTCCACTGGCAGTAAACCTGGGATTCTAGTGAGAAGCCGTGACCAGTAGGGTACAGCAGGTTAAAGATGAGGCAGTAACTCATCGAAGAAGACATTGCAAAATGGTCGCGCTATGTCATGAATTGGCAGAAGTTAGAATTCAAGGACCATTGGATCGGGTCCCAGTGGCTCAATCGTCTACGAGCTCGCCTTGTAACCAGAAGGTCCTGGGTTCGAACCCCGTGGTGTGCTTGCCTATTGATGAAGAATCCAAAACTAGGACGAAACAGCTGTCCAGTACTCCCAGGTTTTCCAGTGGTTCTCTAACTGATGTCAGCTCATGATGAAATCCTCCATGGTATCTCTGATTAGCAGAAGTTAAAATTCATAGGCTGATCATCCGATTCCGTTCCAGTGACCAAACGAAAGGTTAACGAACGCACCATGCGTGACCTGAAACTCGATCCAAACAAGGACCAGAACGACTGATGTTTTCAATGGTTCGTTCTCTAACTGAATTCAGTCAGTTAGTGATCAAACTTTGAAACTTACTGATTGACTGATTTCAACGTAGAACTTTCCAACGATGTGCAACAGTTCGAGTCGCTACAATTCACTCAGCACACAAAGCAAGTGAAGAAAGTAAAAAGAAATGCAAGACATAGACGGTAAACAGAGATATGAGGCAAAAAGAATAGTAATATGGAAGGACAATATAGTTTTTATTGGATATTATAAGTCACAAGGAGTGGATGCATCTGCGCCAGCCATTGAGAACGATTTTTAGCTATTGCACCAGTTATCTCCAGCCTTCATTGGTTTTTATCATCCCGAGGACCCCAACCAAGTAAGCAGGAAGTCTACACATCCCCAAGTGACTGGCCAGTTTAAAATAACTTGTAGATTTCATTAACTAATGAAGCCATATTTTGGTTTGACCACCACTGGTTCTTATCCAACCTTATCCTATGTCAGCTAACATTGTCCGTCGGTCGAGGGAGGCGATGCCTACGGATGCATGTGCAACACATATCCTAACCCCTTCTAATCGGTACCTTCACAATCTCGTCGAATGATTTCTCCTACTTACCTACGTAGCACTTGACTGATGCCTAACGTCAATATTACTCACCCTATTACACCTACCACCTAACACGAGAGATATAACGCAGGCATCTATGATCAAAGACAGCTAGCCGGGTTTTCCCTGTCTTCCCCTTTCAATGACCACGTCTCACAGCCAGCCATAAAGGAGGACGAAGCGGACTGCTCGCTTAGCAGTACACACACCCTTTGATCGACAGCCAGCCGGATATCACGTCTACACCATAGACGGCTCAAAAACTGGCAACTTCGAAACTAAATTACTGGTAAGTCAATGATAAGAAAACAAACCAAATTAACAAAGTATATTTTAAAAATAAAAGGTCTCTTCATATATATATATGTTTGGCTACAGTTGAATTCGAAGACGCGAACGGCATAGGCCAGAAAGAAATTATGAAAAAGACGGAAGCACACCGTGGATAAACAAGCCGGCGCGCACACTCACTCATATATATACACTCAGATAGAGTTACCGCTTTTTCTTTTCTCTTCATATATTCAACGTTAAATAAAGAAAACTGTCTATGATAATACATGTTGTTCTTCCTCCCTCCCTCTGTGAAAGAAAACTAAGTGAGCACTACTCACTCACTTGTTTAATTAACACCACTGAGTAAAGTGAATTCACACTAAACGAAAAAGGATTAAGAGACAGACAGAGAAGGACAACAGTCGGGGAATGAAGGTTAAAAGCAGATGAGACAGGGACCGGGGTTAAAGGAGGAGGCGGAGAAAAAGAGATTCAAGATGGCGAACAAATGTATTTAGACAGTGACGATGACGACAATAGTAATAATAATAATAATAATAATAATAATAATAAAAAGATAATACAAATCTGTGTTACACCGAGTTGACATGCTTTCTCACCCTGCATTTCTCCCTCCTGTTTTTTATTATTGTTATTAGCTTCAAAATGGAAAAAAAAGCTTGGTTATTCTTATCACCCCCAGTTTCTCTGTCACTTCTTATAAGAATTAGCAAAAACAAGGGTATTATGTACACGCCGCACGCACGCACACTCACACACACATACAGACAGACAAACGCACAAACATGTTGTATTAAAGATTCTAATCTAAGTCGGCGGCGGGGGGGGGCGCGCAACTGATGTAGATCATTATATACCATCATCATCATCATCGGCGTCAGTATCATGAAGAGGGTTGAGTTTTTGGTGTTGAAGTCGTTGTTGTTGTTGGTGGTGGTGATGGTGGTGTTGCTGTTGATGGCTTTCGAAAGATACCATAAACACAACTATAATTGTAGGAAAGCATTGAAGCTGGATTCTGAGTATAACTACATTGGATACCGGTTTTTTCTCGCTATAAGAAATAATAATAATAATAGAATAAAATATAGTAACAATACTAAAAATACCATTCATGGAAAATTCTCCTTAAAACATAAAGAAATTAAAACAAATGTGTTTCAGCGAATTGATTCTTTTTCAATAGAATCTATTGTCTCTTCACAGCTGAATACTACTCGACACACAGGTATCTATAATATCTATAAAAACACCAATGCACTCTAACATTGGATATTTAGACTTTAATTCATCTCATCCGTTAACTGTCTGTTAAGGCAGGCTTAGTTAAGTGTATAACAAACCGAGCCATAGCACTAAGTAGCACAAAAAAAGACGTATATGATGAAATAAAACAGATAGAAGAAGAGGCGTTGGTTTTAAATAACTATCCCATAAAATTCATCAGGAAGATCAGTAAAGGCCAAAAACAAAATAAAAATAATTGTGTAACTAGTAATGATAACATAAATAAGAGAGAATATAAGTCATCTACAGTTATACCATATAAGGAGGGGATATCTGAAACACTCCCTACGTAGGATTCCTAATAAAGCAGGAATTAGGGTGGCATTTAAACCTACAAACTCACTCAGACAGGACAAGCAATGTAGGCTAAAGGACACGGTGAACCCAATTAAACGGAATAATATAATTTACAAAATATCCTGCAATGAATGTGAGGTCAACTATATAGGTCAAACTAGTAGATCAGGGGCATTCAGATTGGCGGAACATAAGAATTTGGCTAAGGTAAGAATGGTTGACCCCGAGAAGATATGTAATTTAGAAAAAGAAAAGAAACAATCAGTTCCAATACAAGAAGCCCAGAAGGTGTGGAAACACACAAAAACAACCAATCACATCCAAGGTCACCACCAGGAGTGATGATTAATAAACTCTCGGAGAAATCTAAAAGTTCACTTCAATTCAAATTGAAGTATGCCCTGAAGATGTCGCCTAGTAGGACGGTGATGAAAGCTTCGCAAATTAACTATCCAGCTGCTCAGAGAACACAACCACATCAAAATGTATGAAAAGTAGAAGGCCAATTAAAATACACAAAGAGACAAAAATAATTTAAGAATAAGAATAATAAAGAATAATTAACACTGCAATTGCATAACAAGATATGGTGTGATGGTGATGTGATACAGACAATGTGTGCCAACGGAATGTTATATCCCACCGTTCAATTCGGCATTAACAACAGAATATTATGTATATTTGAACATTCTAATTTTCATGTCGTTTAATTTAAGCGAAAATCACACGCTCAGTGATGATTGGCTAACGAATATAAACTGTAGATATTGCAATAATAAAAAAGATTTGTAGCTCAGGTGGATGATTTGCAATTAATAGTGTTCTCTGAGCTGGTTGGTTTAGTTACGAAGCTTTCGTCATCCTTCATGACAACATCTTCAGCGCCATATTTAGCACAAAGTGAAATGATTTAAATTTCTTCATGAGTGATATAATTGCGTCTCCCGGTAACCATCTTTACATATGTATTGATCATTTTCTATTGACTTAGATTTCAAACTTTCTAGTCACCTGATTTACTTTTTATTAGTTGGTATATTTCGTCTATATTAACGTGTTTGTTAATTGCATTTTCGTTTGAGTACCAGGCTTCTATGAATTCCCTGGCACCTTTGGTATTTCCTCTGTCTAAGATTTCGACATTATCCCAATCAAATTGATGACCATAATTGTCTATATGCATTGATACTAAAGAATATATATCGTGTCTTTTCACGGCTGATTTGCGTTCCTGGATTCTAATTCGAAGAGGACGCCCACTTTGGCCGATGTAATGCTTGTTACAGTTCATACAATTTATTGTGTGAGTGGTATTAATTTTATCTCCTTTTTCTGTTGGATCTTTCGGTTTGCATAATACCGCTGAAGAAATTTAAATCAATTCACTTTATGCTAAATATCGCGCTGAAGATGTTGTCCAGAAGGACGACGAAAGCTCCGCAACTAAACCAACCAGCTCAGAGAACACTATTGATTGCAAACTGTAGATATATAAACAGTGGTTTGATTAATGAAAAAGATGCCTTGACTTCTGTGTCTTGCCTTCTGTTGTTACAATAGTAATAATTATTCTAATTTTTTTATAAATCCTTTCAGTCATTTTGTGTATTTTAATTCGCTTTTACCTTTTCGTATATCAGTCGACTTGCACGTATTAGATGGTTAGAGGCAATCGGCTACAGGAAGCCCCATCTGACCTAGGTTTCGGGCTAACTGGCACTCACCAGTCAGCAGGGCGTATCTACACAACCAGCTCGAAGGAACTCATGTTCCCCTTCTGAAGAGATTCAAACTCACTTCACTCAGTGAGTATTGCTGTCAGAGACGTTAACACTGAGCTATTCTGGCTCTCGATTGATCCTCTGTAGGACTGTTTTGGATATTTTTGATAGGACACTAATGTAATGTGTCTAGTCCTACCTTTATTGTGGACTGAATTCTATCAGTCAAGTTTGCAATATGGCCACCATGCTAGGTGACTGACTGGCTTGGAGGTCAACTGCCAGCCTGAATAGCTCAGTGGTGACGTCTCTGACTGTAGTGCTCACTGGGTGACAAGGGTTTGAATCTCAAGGTTGCAGATACATACGCCTTGCTGACTGACTGGTGAGTGCCTACTAGCACGAAACCTAGGTGAGGTGGGGGGGGCTTCCTGTGACTGACTACCTTCAACTATCTAATACCAACAATGCACAGTGCACCATGATGGCTAGCCACCACCTATAATGGGTGGTCAATGTGCACACATTACACTAGTCCAATCAAAATTAAATTGGCTTGACACGCAAATGCATTGCACAAATACATTCAACACATTTTTGCAGATAAACTCCGTGTGCTAATATAACACTATCCAAATTCCAATCTATTCTATCAAGTTGTACTATCATGTGTATTTGATTTTCATCTTAGTAATAATAACAATAATAATAATGTGAATTGTGACCAAAATATTTGTGATCACAGTCGAAGTTAAAAGATTAAAACAACATAGTGTAGATTATGTACTTTATAAAATAGTTCATGCAATGTATCCATTTTACAAAAGTGATATGGAATGAATAAGATTAGCTACGCACTGTAAACATAACGCAGCAACAAGTTGAGAAATTATGATAAGATAAAAACATTGTAAAAAATATATTATATTGAATTATTCAAGTGTTTCGTTTATAGGGGGGGGATTTGAATTGATTGGTTCCAGCATTTTATCGCGATCTCATATATAATTATAGAGAACTATTGGAATACCATCTGGGAGTAGTGGACAAACAGCTGTTTGTCAGTCTAGAGTTTGGAACTCTTCAACAGTTCGGGTTTGAATCTAGAAGGTCCTGGGTGATGTTCACTAGTAACTAGCTTTATCCAGGCAGGTAGTTACCTGGCTTCTAGTGGGAAGTTGTGACAAGTAGGGTGGTAGGGCAGGATAAATACTCACCAACGATGACATTGGCTAGTGCCAGTTGCGGTGTATCGTGAATTAGCAGAAGTGGGAATTCATAGGCAGATCACTGAATCGGGTTCCAGTGATTGAAAAGGTCTACGAGCTCGCCTTGTAACCGGAAGGGTCCTGGGTTGGAAACCCATATTGAATTAAATAAATGAAGGTGACAACTGATATGAAACCAGAAAAATCAAGAAAATGCTACATAAGAACCTTGAATTCAAAAGTAACTTAGCTGTCGACATTCAAAGAAGAAGCAACTGACAGTCTCTGAAAAAGAACATTCGCTGCAACATCATAGAGAATAAGTGTCTTGCAGTCTGTCAGTATTGTTCAATCCTGCAGTTGACCAACCCCATGTGTACTTAACAGTTCGCTTGCTCTTGTGACGATAGTTTCGCCCACAAAGAAGGTGTAGCTATGAAAATATTGAAGTGGGTTTACGCGAAGCGCAAAAACCTTATGTCTAAAGGGAACAAATGCTTTAAACAGTGCCATCGCCAGGCATCTCCTTGACACGGGTCATGAGGTGGACGCCGAAAAGCCATTCAAAATTATCAGTAGGCAAAAGAGTTCAATTCTCCTCAGGTTTGCTGAAGCCATTTCCATCAAGTGCCTGAAATCTGATTTGTGCGTTCAGAAAGAAACAGTTATTAGTCTTTCTTTGTCATGCCTGGTAACTGGATATTTACATCTCTCTTTCATCTGAATGCGTAATGCTGAAAAGTTTCCATTGTGTATGATTATTATTGTTCGGAATAGTGTTTAATATTGCATATATATATATGTATATATTATTAGTGTATGGGTATATTGATCGATTGATTTTTGTTTAAAATGAACTCTGTGCAAGTATGTTAAAATTGTTTTTGTAGATATATTTAATAATGACTTTGGCCTGTTAGCAGCTGACGAGAAGGCAACGAAATAAAAGATGGTACCCCTTTATTCTGCAAAAACTGTAGTTCTTGCTTTGTTCAAAAGAACATATGGTCGATACTTATCACCCGTTATTTCTACAATCTCCTCCTTTAAAAAGTTATCTATAAAGCAACTCATCTGTGACACTGGAGCTTTGGCTATCGAAATAGAAAAGTCACGGTTTTGTAAAAAACAGAAAAGATGTCTGTGCAACCACTACGTTTTCTTTCATGATCTTAATCTGTCTATGCTTAACTAAGATAATCCCCATTCATAAATTGGCTCTATTCATTTTGCGTTCTATTTATTCAATCTTTACATCCATCTCTGATTATTCCGACTGTAATGATTATTATTTTCACTTTGAACAATTTCCAGTTTTATTTCGAACGTCACTGTAGGGTAATTTAATTTGAATTTATATTAATGTTTAATTTTAAAGTATTGGTTTTTTTGTAGGGATTTCGCCTGATTGGTTGCGGGATTTCATCAAGAGCTGACATCAATTAGAGAACCATTGGCAACCACCAAGGATTACTGGACATCCAACTGTTTCGTCAGCCTAGTTCGGGATTCATCATCAGTACGCACCCACGCCGCAGGGTTCGAACCCAGGACCTTCTGATTACAAGGTCAGCGAGCTAGATCGTAGACCATTAAGCCACCTGGACCCAATCCAATGACCAGTCCATCAATTTTTAACTTAGCAATGTCTTCGACGAGTAACTGTCCTCACCTTCGACCTGCTGTATTTAATTGCCAACTGATTTTTATTAATTCTATTTAATGAAGCCTGCTGTGGACTTTTCATCAATACCTAATTCATACGCTCGATAAAGAAGAAGAGACGTCCGACAGGCTGGAAAGCATAAATAACAAGAAACTCCGCTAGACAGCCACCAGCCAACCAGGAGGCAACAACCAATTATTCAACAATATTGCAAACATTAGGAAACGGAGATGGGTTCGGTACACATTGTGGGGAGACCAACCAAGTGACATCGAAACGCCACGCCTTTATATGGGGAACTCCAATGGGAAACGATGAGTTGGACATCCGAAAGGGTATGAGAAAGATCATGTAAATAGGTAATGAAAGCTTGCAGGTAATCGTGGTAGAGAACCAACTCCAGCGAATATGTGCCAGCAAAGCCCTATGTTTCACTCAGTATGCAAGCAATGAATAATATCAGAATGGAGATATTTTTCCCCTATTAATTACATAATAATAATAATGACGAAAAATATTAACTCACGATAACTTCAAAGCCTAATCGTTCAATAGCCAGTCGAAGTTCAGCATAACTTAATTCTAACGATTCTTCACCGGGGATATCAGAGAAATGGTATAATAATGGACCTGTAAACGAGAAAAGATAAGGGAAATGATTGCAAAATCAATGTTCACCATATAACTAACTTTGTTTGGTATTCTAGTCAGTGTTATTTTCAGGGTATGAAAAATTCCCATAGGATACAAATTAGCAATACAATTAGGACAGCGAAAAAGGGATTTCTTAGTTTCGTAAATTCCCTTCCACACTGTATGGTTACTTATGGGGTTTATGTGTACAATGTTAATTGCCAACAAAGGTTAGAGGTTACAGGATTTCATCATGAGGTGACATTGGTTGGAGAGAGAACCATTGGAAACCACCTGGGATTACTGGACAGCTGTTTCCTCTGTCCTAGTTTGGGACTCTTTATTAGTGCATACCCACCACAGGGGTTCAAACCTAGGACCTACCGGCTGCAAGGCGAGCTCGTAGACCATTAAGCCACCGGGAACCGATCCAATGACCAGTCCATGAATTCTAACTTCTGCCAATTGACAACATAGCGCGACCACTTCATAATGTCCTCTTCTATGAGTAACTATCCTCACCTTTAACCTAATGTACCCTACTGGTCACGTCTTCCAACTGGAGCCCTGAATAGGGCGATTCGCTAGTGAGCATCAGATCAATTTTCAATCATCGAAGAAGATATTGCGAAGTGGTCGTCCTATGTCGTGAATTGGCAGAAGTTAGAATTCATGGGTCATTGGATCGGGTTCAACTGGCCTAGTAGTCTACGAGCTCGCCTCGTAACCAGAAGGTCCTAGGTTAAAGCGTACTACTGAAGGGTCGCAAACTAGGCTGACGAAACAGCTGTCTATCCAGTACTCCCTGATTAGTTTTCCAATGGTTCTCTGACTGATGTCAGCTCATGATGAAATTCTCCAACTCTTGTATTTTTTTAACTCTTACATAATAAGATTTTGAGCGAACAATTGTTTTCGATAACTTCTTCTTCAGGCTCTACAGTTATAAATCCATGAATAATAGAGTACATATAGCCAATAAAGGCAAATGAAAATAATATCAGAAACTGTATTAGGGTGCATTTGTAAGTTGAGGTGATAGTCCATTAGTTAACATAGTCAATCAAATTTGTATAAGGTATATGGTCAGAAAAAATGTGAAGTGTGAATGAACAATTGGGTGATGCAGTGCTGTTTTATAGTCAACAGAATACAAGTGTCATTGGGGTGAGAGAAATGTGATAACCACAAAATACATACAAACATACACTAACAAAGGGAACACGGAATGTGAGGGCTGACCGATAATGTCTAATGATAAAATAAAGAGGTTAAATTGTAATAAGACGTTACAGAAATGGTAGGCTTAGTATAAAATTACAAAGGTTGACAAAATTAAGGGTAACGATGGGGTGAAATAAACTGGGTGGAGAAATGAATAATAAAGACATGATATCACAAAATGATAATAATAATAATACGAAAAATTATGATCCTGGTGACCTTATAGTGGGCCAGGGTAGACAGAGAGAGTGAATAAGTTTTTTCTGTACACATAGGTCTGATCTCTCTCTGTTAATCTCTAAAGCCTCAGCTATGGCTAGGAGGCGTAATCGTGTGCCTTTGGGGAGATTGTTCGGTACTCGATACACAATTGTAAATGACTCATCTACTTTGATGCAGTGTTCGCTATCCACTAGATGAGACAGAATTGCACTATTTAACGATTTGGTTGCTCTTTTCCTCAGCCAAACAGGAATATGTTCACGAGTGCGTAAAGATAAATTCCTTTGGGTACGACCTATATAACTAGCTCCACAGGAGCAGTTGAATTTATATACACACATTGATGTCACCATTTTGGATAATCTATCTTTAATGCACAGTGTCAATATCGATTTGGTTGAGAAACTGACACGCAGTTTTGCGGCATTAAAAGTTCTTTGAATTGCTCTCGTTAATCTACGGTTTAATATATCACCTTTGAATTGTTCATTTAAGCAAAGCTTTTTCTTACTTACTGTGTCTCGCTTAGTTTTATGTGTAGTTTCATAGATATACTTCTTTACAAAGTTGGTAGGATAGTCGTTTTGTAGCAAGGCGTTTGTAATATTTCTTATTTCATCTTCAATACAATCGTCGGTACACATGCGTCTAATTCTATGACTAAGACAATGAATAAGTTTGCGCTTATATTGTATAGGTATGAAGCTATGGAAGTGGGTGTATCGTCCATTTCACGTCGCTTTCCTATAGATGTTTCTGTTTAAGGTACCGTCTGTTCTTTTTGTAAGAAGGACATCCAGAAACGGAATACTACCTTGGAGTTCCTCTTCACGAGTGAATTTGATAGTTCGCGAAATATACCCATTAAGACATTGAAATAAGAACAAATTAGTTCAGCGAAGAGTCTCTTTTCGGCGAATTCATTCACTTAGCTGTACAGTCGCAAATATATATACAATTATTTTGTGTATGTGTGTACATTAGGTTTGTCAAAATCAAAATAACAGTTAGTGTGGGTTGTTGATTATATCATCAAAATAATGAAGAAGTTAAAATCTGTGATTAATAGTCAAAGTTGTAACTAAGTGGGGTGAAGATTGGTAAGATGTGAGTAGAGTTACATCATCAAAATAATAAAGAAGTTAAAATGTGTGATTAATAATCAAAGTTGCAACTAAGTGGGGTGAAGATTGGTAAGATGTGAGTAGAGTTACATCATCAAAATAATGAAGAAGTTAAAATGGGTGATTAATAATCAAAGTTTTAACTAAGTGGGGTGAAGATTGGTAAGATGTGAGTAGGGTTACGTAATATAGACATGTTTAGAAAGATTAGATGCTAGTGAAGGAGTTTGGAGACAATTATGAAAATAAACTAGATAATAGGTGAAAAGATTGAATGGGCTGGTTACTAAAAATGGTTATACGAAAAATTGCAAAAAATTTGATAACAAAATGTTGATGACAAATAAACTTGAAATTATACCCACGGTAGTAGGAGGGGGTGGAGAAGTTTCTTCTGTGTGCATAACTCAGGCTTTTCCATCCAAATCGCTAAGGCTTCAGCAATACAAAGTATACGGAAGCTTGTCGATTTTGGAAGGCTTCTTTTGACTTTATAGATGACTTTGAACGGCTTCTCCTTGAAAATCGAATGACCAGTGTTGAGTATATGCTCAATAATGGCTATCCTTATTGCTCCGTTGTTACCTTTCCGTAGCCAGGCGGGATAGTGTTCTTGAACTCTTTTAGATAAAACTCGCATCGAACGACCTATATACCTCGCTCCGCAAGAGCAGGTGAATTGGTAGATACACATGGAAGTGGTCAAATGCGATAGTTTATCTTTAGAGTAGTTGAAGAACAATGGCCGGGAGGAAAATGTCAGTCGTAGTGTGGCAGCGAAGAATGTCCTTCTGAGAGCAGCAGATATCCTCTTCTTCAAGGTGTCAGCCAGAAGGTCACCTTTGAAGGGTACATTCATGTAGACCATCTTCTTCTGCACTGTAATGGGTTGTTCTTTGTACGTCTTAGGCTTAATGTGCTTGTCTATAAAGCTTGGAGCAGGTGTTGTTTATCTAAATTATTGTTACAAATGATAAAGTTATCGTCAACATATCGACAATAATAATCGAGTTTGTTTAGTATCTCTTTTAAAGGACCATTTTCCAATTTAGATAGAAATATGTCAGCTAATAAGGAACCAAGGAGAGAACCCATAGCAACCCCATTTATTTGGCGGTAATACTCCCTATTAATTACAAATTGAACGTTCATAGTGCATTTTGGTAGTAATTCTTTCAATTTTCCTGGTGTGATCCCAATTTCTATTTTCTTTTCTACGAGTTGCTTGCATATGTAGTCAACAGTTTTTACAAGGGGGATGTTGGTAAATAGTGATGTTACATCCAACGATAACATAGTTTTGTCTGCTAGGTTCATATCTTTAATGTTTTCAACAAAGTTAAAGACATCTTTTACGCTATAATATTTAACCAACTGGTGATGTAGCGGTTCTAACAGATTTACTAATCATTTGGCAGTTAAATGGAAGGGCGAGTTCGACATGTCCAGAATTGGTCGTAGGGGAATTCCCTGCTTATGTATGTATCTTGGGTAAGCCATAAAGTCTAGGTGTATGAGTTCCGGTAGGTTTAATAGCGTCTAAGATGGAACTATCAATTCGATTTTCATTTTTTAAAAACTTCAAAGTTTTAACGAACTGGTGTCTGTCTGTCTGTTTTCGACATAGAACGTTGCACATATGTGCGGAAGTTCAAGTCGCCACACTCCCTCCTTGTAGCACACAAAGCAAGAGAAGAAAGTAGGAGAAATGCATATTAGAGACAGTAAACAGAAGTGTGAGACAAAGGAATAGCAATAACGAAGAACGATATAGTTTAATTGTAAATCATAAGTCACAAGGAGTGGATGTATCTGCGCCATTGAGAACGATTTTGAGCCATGTCACCAATTGTCTCCAGCCATTGGTTTTTACCGTCCCGAGAACCCCAACCAGTCCAATCCTGTAACATCATCTTGCATTCGGTGGGAGCGAATTGCATGCCAAACATTCGTAGATTGCAGCTCAAGGTGTTCAGAAGACTCTGCTGGATTTTGTCAGCGTCCTCGCCTAGAAGGACTATATCGTCTACATATTCTAAGTCAACGAGATTATTCCCTGGTAGCAAGTCAATCCCTGAGTCGCTGAAGTGAGTTAGGGGTTAAGTCCATTAATACATCTATGATGAAGTTGAATAGAAATGGGGATAATGGGCATCCTTGACGGACGCCACTAGTCATCACCACTTCAGATGATAACTCGCCATAAGCCCTCACCTGGCTGCATGAGTACGAGTAGAGTGCCTTAATCAGTGCAATGTATTTTCCCGGCATTCCCTTTACAGCCAAGCATCGCCAGAGAACCTCTCGGTCGACAGAATCGAATACCGCCTTTAAGTCAAAGAATATAATAATTGTTGGACGCCGGTAGGAATGCCTATGTTCTAGAATCTGTCGGAGGGTGAAGATATGATCAATACACCCTCTTCCTGGCCTAAAGCCTGCCTGGTTTTCTTGTGTTTGTGTTCATACATAATATCACATCTTACCCTATTTCTATATGTATTGTGATCACAACTCATTCACATTAAATTATTCATCGTATTACGTAACTCTGATACACTTATTCAACTTCTTCTATGCATTGATAAGTCTTTGTGAATAAATTGTATATAAATGCAATTTTGATGTAGTTGTGTTCTCTGAGCAGCTGGATGGCTGGTTTATTTGCGAAGCTTTCATCATTGCCCTACTACTACTAGGCAACATCTTCAGCGTATACTTCAATTTGATGAAATGAGATTTTAAAATTCTCCAAGAGTTCACTATTAGTCACCTCTCCTGGTGGCCACCTTGAACGTGATTGGTTGTACTGCTTAGAAAGATAATTGATTAGGTTTCTGTACAGAGCAATCTCAATACTACTTTTACAAAGTAGGTTCAAAATGAAGCATGCGCTGAAGATATTGCCTAGTAGTAGGACAATAATGAAAGCTTCGTAAATAAACCAGCCATCCAGCTGCTCAGAGAACACAACTCTACATCAAAATCACCCTCACCTAAGCCACAAATCTTCTCCATCATATCTATATAAAATGCAAAGAGGAAAAAAAATGAATTCACCGAAAACAACCATTTCACTGAAAACTATCTGTTTTGTTTTCATTAATGCCTGAACGAGGATTATTCATGAATGTTATATGATGTGACAATTAAGACCAAAAAAAGAAATTGACAGTAAAGTCATGTTAGGAGAAGAGACTGGATAAAGCACATTTTTAATAATAATAATAATTTGCTTTATTCCAAAACAGCACTTGTGATACAGAATGGAATTCTCAGCATTTTTACTACAGTATTGCATCCAGTTAGTGCATTAACAATAAATAAAATTCTACATAGATTAAGGAAATCTCGGTTCATTATGACAACAACATATTGGCATGTCGGTAGCAAAGCCAAAGTTGAACAGTGTTTGAAGGTGTTAGAAAAGTAGGTGCTACCATATTTACTGGCGCAAGCGGCAAAAAGAAACAAAGCAGCACATAACAGAAAACAAGAAAAAAAGAGAGAAAAGGAAAAGAAAGAAAACGTTGTACCTATAAATGATACGAGTTGGAAAGATGAGATCCAATTGTTTTACTGACTATTTAATAAGTCATAGAAAAAAAAAGGTGTTCAGCAAAGAGTTACTCTTTTCGGCGATATCATTCTCAAGCTGTACAAACCGCAAATTTATAGTAATTTTTCTTGGCAACAAAAGGAATATTTCTAAAGATGTGTTAATACAATTGTTAATTTTTGACAACAAATTACGTAATTTAGAAGGCGTTAATCGGTTAGAAACTAAAATAAAGTTACAAAAGTAGGTTGGGTGACGTAATCTAATTGCTAGGGTTCAATGAAAAATGAATGAGAGTCAAGTTAATAATCTGAGTAGAATTCACTTGAAAATGAATGAGAGTCAAGTTAATAATCTGAGTAGAATTCACTTAAAAATAAACGAAAATGGAGTTAGCAACAGTCGTCATGAGGGTAGAGATTTAATAGAGGGTGGGGGTAGAAAATAATGCAGTTAAGAAACAGACAAACAAAGAAGAAAGAGGTAAGACAAAATTACGTATTTGGTGTTAAGATAGATCAGGACCATTGTAGATTTAGTGACTGAACAAACTTCTTTTGTATGCAGAGTTCAGGATTCAATATGTGAATTGCCATTGCTTCTGCAGTTTGAAGAAGTTTAATTCGTACTCTTCTGGCAAGATTTCCACGTATTGTGTAGATAACTGAGAAGTTGTCTTGTGGGTTTGCTTGGTGTTCGGATTCGATCAAGTGTTCTAGGATAGAGCTGTGGCGGGGGGATCTTCTTTCTCCTTTATAAAACCATGAAGGTAAGTGTTCGCTGATTCGTTTGGATAGCAGTCCGGAAACTATAGAAGAGGAGCTGAAGACCCTGAAAAGAATCCTCCTTGAAAACGGTTACCCGGAACGTTTCATCACAAAAACCATGAAGCCCAAAACACAAAAACCTTCCATGCTTACTGCTCCCAAGAAACTTCTCTACTTGAATCTACAATTCAACGGAGATTCTTCAGCAGAAATACTGAGAAACTGCCTGTGCCATTCACTGAAGAAAGCCTTCTTCGCAGCTGAACTCAGACTAACTTTCTCTACGAAACCAATGATTCACACGAACGCGAAGGATAAGCTTCCACTGGAAGCCTCATCAATGTGCATCTACCAATTCACCTGCTCATGTGGAGATAGGTATGTCGGCCGTACCCAGCGTTTCCTATCCAAACGAATCAGCGAACACTTACCTTCATGGTTTTATAAAGGAGAAAGATCCCCCCGCCACAGCTCTATCCTAGAACACTTGATCGAATCCGAACACCAAGCAAACCCACAAAACAACTTCTCAGTTATCTACACAATACGTGGAAATCTTGCCAGAAGAGTACAAATTAAACTTCTTCAAACTGCAGAAGCAATGGCAATTCACATATTGAATCCTGAACTCTGCATACAAAAGAAGTTTGTTCAGTCACTAAATCTACAATGGTCCTGATCTATCTTAACACCAAATACGTAATTTTGTCTTACCTCTTTCTTCTTTGTTTGTCTGTTTCTTAACTGCATTATTTTCTACCCCCACCCTCTATTAAATCTCTACCCTCATGACGACTGTTGCTAACTCCATTTTCGTTTATTTTTAAGTGAATTCTACTCAGATTATTAACTTGACTCTCATTCATTTTTCATTGAACCCTAGCAATTAGATTACGTCACCCAACCTACTTTTGTAACTTTATTTTAGTTTCTAACCGATTAACGCCTTCTAAATTACGTAATTTGTTGTCAAAAATTAACAATTGTATTAACACATCTTTAGAAATATTCCTTTTGTTGCCAAGAAAAATTACTATAAATTTGCGGTTTGTACAGCTTGAGAATGATATCGCCGAAAAGAGTAACTCTTTGCTGAACATCTTTTCTTTTCTATGACTGAATGGGAATTTTCAAATAATTTAATAAGTTATACGTTTCACGCCTAATGCTTTCTTTGTCGCACAGAACACGAGCTAAGCAGGGTATGGTTGAGCTTTTGTACTTGCTAGTGCGAGCATATAGTTTTCTATATAGGCTTCTGGTTTTGCCTGATGAGATGCAAGGGGAGAGTTGTGAGTGAAGAGGGTGGTGTGAGTTAGATAAAATGGATTTAGCCCATTTTTCACATGAGTCCATGTGCCTGTCGACCAGAATATTAACAAGCTAGTTAAGTGGCACGTTGCTTACCCTACTGACAACCTTTAACATCCTGCGTAACAAGGTATAGTCTTTCTTCAGTAGCCCGGGGAAAACTAAGGGGAAACAGAAGGGAATAATAGGCAGGATGCACGAGTTGACGAATCGTAGGAGTAAGGGTTGGGGGGTTATGCCAGAATGTTTTAACTTCTCAATGTAGAAGGTAAGACGGAATAATTTCTTAGAAATTGCTAAGATATGAGACGACCAGGAAAGATCAGCAGATAGAATGACGCCTAGGTATTTAATTTCCGACTTGGTTTCTATTTCAGTGCCATCTATTTTGCACACCTCGTGAGAGCTAACCAGTTTGTTTAGGTCAGATTTATGCCTAAAGTTGAAATTGACTGTTTTGGCATTTGGAGGGGTTTAAGGTAAGACCATTTTCCTTGGACCACTGGCTGATTTCTGATAGAAAGCCATTTAGTTTAGAGCAGTCACTTTGACATTTGTCAGGTCGTCAGCATATTTGACAAAATTAATGTCATTTGAAGATGGTAAGTCATGTAGAAAGAAAGAACATAAAATTGTGGATTTGCATCAGCTTCAGTTGGATGAAGAAGGATGTAAGCAAAATCTTTTTTAACCAATTTGGTCGAAATCTCTTCAACTCTAAATGAAGTCTCCACTGATATTGGATGACCAAAAGTTATTATATGCTCTAGAATTCAGCTGTTGATGGTTCTACCTTTTACATTTCGTTCACACATAGAGGATATTGAAATAGAGAGACTAAGCCAATCATTCCTTGGTCATTTATATATCCTTGTCCATTTCTACGAAAAATTGTTCCGTCTAACCTACTACATTAGGAAGTTAAGATAAACAGAAATCACTCAAGCTCTACTTTTTACAGTTTATTAACTCTTGCATCTTATCTATTGTTCTTTATTGCTCTACCTTAGTTCTTCCTAGGCTACTCAAAAAGGACAATTTCATACTGTGAAGGGTACAAAAGGTTGACAAAATGCAGAGTCTTCTGAACACCTTGAGCAGCAATCTTCGTATGTTTGGCATGCGATTCGCCCCTGTAAAATGTAAGATGCTGCTACAGGAATGACTGGACTACGTCAACTCCTAGCTTAGTGATAGGGAGTGAAGTGATAGAACATGTTGACCACTTCACCTATTTGGGAAGTTGTATCAGCACCAACGGATTGATTGGCGACGAAATCTCAGCACGGATCCAAAAAGCTCGAGCTGCTTTCGCTAACTTACACCATCTCTGGCGTAGGCGTGACATCCGGCTATCAACCAAGGGACGTGTGTACTGCTCAGCAGTTCGCTCCGTCCTTCTCTATGGCTCTGAAACATGGCCAATACGAGTTGAAGACATGAAAAGGTTGACTGTTTTTGATCATAGATGTTTACGATCTCTTTCTCACGTTAGGTGGTATAATAAGGTAAGTAATGTTGACGTTAGGCGTAGAGTGTTGGGCAAAGAGGGAAAATCAATGGAAGAGGCTATAAAGTTACATAGATTGAGATGGCTAGGTCACGTGCTGCGCATGCCTAACCATCGCCTCCCCCCCGACGGGCATTACTAGCTGATATAGGTGCAGGTTGGAAAAGAGTAAGTTGTGGCCAAACAAAAACATGGCCTCATCAATCCATGAAATCCTTGACAGTTAAACTGAGTCAGGTAGGGAGGGAGATGCAGACTTCCGGGTTGGGGCCCGCCCTCGGGACTCTAAGAATCAATGGCTGGAGACAATAGGTGACATGGCTCAAAATCGTTGTCAATGGCTTACGCAGATGTATTCAGTCTCTGTAATCTTTCATATTCCTTTCTACCATTACTCATTCTGTTTCACTCTTATACTTGTCAAAACTCTATTGATTCTCTTCACTCATTTTCTTGTCTACCTTTGTGTGCTATTTGGAACGTGGCAACTCGAACTGCTGCACTTCAGTGCCAAGTTCTATGTTGAATCCAGACCAGAGACAAAAGGTTGTCAAAGTAGGGCAAGTAGTGTGTGATTAAATCAGCTGGTTACGATTGCAGTCGACAGACACCTGAACTAATTATGAGAAACAGTCTAAATCCATATTGTCTGACTCTCTCTCTCATCAGATATGACTAGAAGTCATTATAAAAGGTGATATACTCGCACAATACCCTCCTAACTGGCCTGCATTCTATGAGATAGAGTATTAAGCGTGAAACTTACAGCTTACTATGTTATGAGCAAAATAATCGACACTTTTATCTTTGCCTATTTATGGTGACACTATTTCAATTAGCTTATAATTTTAGTTGTTGTTATTATAATTGTAATTACCATTCTATACTTCCTAAACATTATTGACTTTATTATTGATACTAATGCCGAAAATGTGTTGCTATTTTCAATTTTGGTCACCTATACATCATGTGACGCCATTTGTTGTTGCTGCTGTTGTTGATGAAATTGGATGTAAATATTCTAACAAATGCTGAGAATTTCATGTGCTGTTTACCATTTTGAAATAAAGCAAATCATTATTAATAAGCATGCCAGTAAGTGTCCATAAGCGCACCTAGACTATGTGCTACTTATTCTTGATACGTCTTATCCCGACCGAAAGCTGCTACCTTGACGTGGTGGTCGGTGGCCTTGAACACCACAATGACCCTACAAGCTATACTGGCTGAGACTTATGTCGCTTGAGGTCCTACCTTGCCAGAAAGGTTGTTAGGACAGCGGTTGGACAAAAAGCAGCTACCCAATCCAATACTATGATTCAAACAAATTCACACAAAATATCATGCCGGATCGGTCGGGGCCCGGATTAACAACGACCGCGTTTCCTGCTGCTGTGTCACAGGGCAGAAGTGATAAATATGCTACTGAGACACACCAAACAAGAAAGAACAAACAAAAGCAGGCCGCGTGTGACCGGCCTCAAGCAGTTGTCCCCTGGGCTCTGCGGTCACGCAACACTCTTTCTGTTTCAGGTTCCCGGAGAATCAATCAACTTCCACGGTGTGGGCAGCCGGGAAGTAACAACCGCCCACACACACTTCCAAAAGCACACGAAGCCTTCCTGAGCCTCACTCTCCCTGATACGTCTTATAAGTCTACAGGAGGAAGTCAACCGGCAAAACAGACACTGATACCAGAATTTATAGGAAGCCGACACATACACACACACATACACAGACAGTCTAATAAATACTTTAATTCATCCCATCCAGAATCGGTAAAGGAAGACAGGTTTTGATATAAGAAAAAAACTTGTGCACTGTAGTAGAGTATAATTCTCTAGTTTGGTTTGTAAGGATTAGTTATATTTTACGAGTTGATCACGGACTGATATCAGTTAGAGAACCATTGAAAACCAGGGAGTACTGGACAGATGCTGTTTCATCCTAGTTTGGGAATGGTATACGAGCTTGCCTTGTAACCGGAAGGTCCTGGGGTTCGAATCCCAGTGGGTGCGTACTGTCGATGATTCCCAAACTAGGATGAAACAGCAGCTGTCCAGTACTCCCTGGTTTTCAATGGTTCTCTAACTGATATCAGTCCGTGATCAACTCGTAAAACATAACTAATCCTTACAAACCAAACTTTAGAAAATTATTCTGATGCTCGCTAGTGACTTGCTTCAGGTTGGAGCTTCCTGCAGTTCTAGTGAGAAGTCGTGACCAGTGAGGTCCAATTAGAAGTCACGTGTGTGGATGGATGTCCCACCAACGACAATAGTTGGGGTCGCGCTAAAATCACGAATTGGTAGAAGTTAGAATTCATGAGCCATTGAATCGGGTCCCAGTGGCTGAATGGTATAGGAGCTTGCCTTGTAACCGGAAGGTCCTGGGTTCGAATCCCAGTGGGTGCGTACTGCCGATGATTCCCAAACTAGGATGAAACAGCAGCTGTCCAGTACTCCGTGGTTTTCAATAGTTCTCTAACTGATATCAGTCCGTGATCAACTCGTAAAAGAGTATAATTCCATTAGGTTAAAGGACCCTGTTGACCCAATTAGACAAAATAATATAATTTACAAAAAAACTTACAATGACTGTGAGGTCAACTATACAGGCCAGTCAAACTAGTAGGTCGGGGGTAGTCAGATTGTCGGAACATAAGAATTTAGCTAAGGTAAGAATGGTTGACTCCGAGAAGATAAGCAATTTAGAAAAAAGCTCAGCAATTGCACTGCATGCATTAACACACAATAGGGTGGGAGAGGGTAAAATTCTAAAAAGTAATATAGGTAGATGGAGAGCGAGGGAGATGGATTACTGAATCCTGCCTTGTTTATCGAGTCTACACGCAACACATGCAATAAGGAATGACTCATCACTCACACCGGAAATATGGAAAGTAATGGAATTATATAAACAAAGTTAGAAAGTTGTGTGATTGCCTTGATATAATGACTATGAGCAGTGATAAATTGTGCTCGAAACGTGGTCATCAGTAAACATTACTCTGTATAACAACACTGTGAGACTTTATCAAAATAAATTTTACGCCGAATGGAAGACAGGTTTCAGTTAAACGTCTATATAACCGGGTCAGGAGTTTAACTAGTAAGTAGTCGGGTCAGAAGATTTAAATAATGAAATCAAACAAACAAAGGAATTTTTACTAGTGAATAACTAACTACCCAACAGAATGCATTCAAAAATGCAGGAAGTATCTATCAGTTACAGAACCAATGAAAAACCAGAGAGTACCTACCGAAATAGTTGTTTCATCCTAGTTTGTGAGACTCTTCACCACCAGCACTCACTACTCATCACCTCAGTGGGAGGTCGACCTTCAGGGCCCGATGTGAGCGTGTTTAACATCGAGCCACCGGTTTAAATTTGTGTTGCCAACCAGTGAACCTTAGAGCTCTACCACTAAGTCGGGTGTGAGGAAACAGAATCACCGATAGCACTGATGTGGCTGAAAATAGGCAAACGGTTTTACCTCGTTTTCGCATGAGTTAGTTATGTAGTGTGTACTATTGAAGAGTTTCAAACTGGGTCAAAACATCTGTCCAGTACAGCCTGGTTTTTAGTGGTTTTCTAGCTGACAACACTCCATAACCAAACTTGAAACAAATCAAACCCTTAGAAACCAACATATCTGAAGTTGATAAGTCCATGATTATACATATTATTATATATCAGTTATAAACCTCAAAGAACCAGTATGAAAGGAAAAATATAATCAGATTATTGATTGGTGAGAAATACTCACTCGAATAATCGTACGTTACGTTCATTCTGGTTGACGTTGAAAAGGAAACATGTGGAACATGACAAATTATTCAACAGAACATAATTATCAAGAATTAATTTATAGGGATTGTATTTGTTTTATGTTAGACCACGGATTGATATCAGTTAGAGAACCATTGAAAACCAACTAGGGAGTACTGGACAGCTGTTTCATCCTAGTTGGGGTTTCATCATCGGAACACACATCAACTAAGTTTCGAACCCAACACCTTCTGGTCACAAGGTAAGTTCGTATACCATTCAGCCACTGGAACCCTATTCACTGGCTAGGCCATGAATTCCAACCTCTATAAATTCGTGATTTAGCGCCACCACCAATCAGTGTCATCGGCGGGAACTCCCTCCTCACTCCTGACTGGATGGACCCCACTGATCACGACTTCTCACTAGAACCCCAAACAACTTCGTCTTGTACCCACAAGGGTGTGTACTGCCAATGAATCCCAAACTAGAATAAGACAGCTGTCCAGTACGCCCTAGTCGGTCTTCAATGGTTCTCTAATTGATATCATTCTGTAGTCTAACCAGAACATAATTAGTCAGAGGCGGTCAATTACGATTCGAACTTCCTCGAGTAGTTGGTCTTATACGACTTTATGCATTATGCGTGCTTAGAGGAGTGTTGTATTCGTGTCAAATGTTAAGGCTTGACTGTCTTAAAGGTGTGCACGACAATATTTGCGGTAAAGCTTCTATCCTCACACTCCTACCTGAATTATCATAAATTAATTTTTCAGATTGAGAATTTAATTTCACATATTACCGAAATTCGCCCAAGTAACTATCTAGCCGGAATTCGGTCGGCTTCAACTATGAGCTGAATCAAACCAACTACACCGTTGATGAGGGGCTCAGTCCTATACGAGGAAAATGCCCGTTCGATGTTTAGATTACTTCACTTCGATAAGACTGGCTATCAAATACTGCTGGTATATGTGGGAGTCGTACACAACTACACAACATCTTTTCAAGCATATTCACTCCTAAAATATGGTTAAGATATATAGATGATACTTTTGTAGTACTAAGACGAGATCTACACAATTCATTCCTGGAGAAAATAAACTATGTATCTCCCAGAATCCAGTTTACTTCGGAAGTAGGCAGAATCAGACGTCGGTGAACTACCATTTCTAGACTACCTAGTTAAGAGAAGGGAAAGCGAACATTTTAGTATATCCATATTCATGAAGAAAACCCACTCAAATAAATATTTAGACTTCAAATCATCACACCCCATCAGCGCAGAGATTTCAGTTGTTTCAAGTCTTCTTAGACGAGCACACACTCTGATAACTGACGAGAAAGAAAAAGAAGAAGAAATATCAAGCATTACTGAAACTCTCCTCAAGCAAAACAACTACCAAAGGAACTTCATCAACAAAATCAACACAGACATTAAGTAAGACAGAAAACGCATTCCGAAAACATGGACCTCAACAGTTGTCATTCCATATAGAGCAGAGACGTCGGAGGATATCAGAAGAGTACTCAATCAGCTCGACATTAGTTTTCTTCAAAACATAACACACATTACAAAGCAACCTTGTCCATATAAAAGACCAAATCCCTGGAGATTCTCTACCGAATTGTATCTATAAAATAAAATGCTTGGAATGTGATGCGATATACATCGGACAAACATCGCCAGTATGAAATCAAAATCAGAAGAAATGAACACCGTAGAGCATCTATTCGACCACCGAAGAATCCTGTTGAACTACAAAGACTTGAAAAATCATCAGCCATAGGTCTACATGCTATAGAATCAGGCCACAAAATTGATTTTGACAATGTTGAAATAATCCAGAAAATCTTCAGAAATCACAAAGAACGTTTAATATCAGAAGCACTTCATATCAAGTGGGATCCAAATTGCCTGAATAGGAATGATGGACTAAAACAGAATCTGACCTGGTTACAACACCTCCCACCTCCATCAAGTGACAAAAACAACAAGAATATGATATGTAAGTCCACTATGTAAACACACACTACTTTTATAATTTTAAACACCGATCAAATCCAACAATCTACACTTGATTTTGATTTTGTTATCTTTACCAATTGACCAACATGACAACGAAAAATGACCCGAGACTGACGAACGATGATCAAGTTAGTAAACTTTATTTTGATATCATAACAGACGTACTATTACCTTTGTTATTTGGTTTAGTGATCTTCATTGCTATTTTTACCTTTAACTTGACCTAAGTCTATTTTCTCACCCCCTAACTGTTTGTTATATATATGCTGAGATTTTGTAAATTCCGGTTTAATAATACTTTGATAAACCTATTAGCATTAAATAGCAAAACGTCAGTAAAAGCAACAATATCGTTTTGTTTTTCATTCATTAGGAAATACAAAAACCTTTATTATAATGAATATCATATACCCAGTGCCGAAATTTTTTCAAACTGTTGAAAGTGAACTTGGTTTGGACATATATAACAACTACTTATCCCTATCAATCACTAGTAGTACATAGTTGTAGGCATTCGTATTTGTTTTGATTACCACTCATGGTATCAAGCAGATCGCATGTTGTGTGTGTGTGTGTGATCGGAATAATCTCGGTTTCCAAAGGGAACTGTAGTGAAATTTCACTTCCTTGAAACAAGGTATGATTTTATTCCTTTACAATCCCAGTGGATTATAGGGCTTCAAGCTAGAGCTTCGAAGTTTCAGTAGCAGTGATGTTTATTTTTACGAGGGGATAGCCTCACGCTAGTCCAACCTTCCCTCTTTACAGGTGTTGTTACCGGCTTAACGAGGGGTAGAGGAGTGCGTCGGCCAGTTGTCGAACCACGGACCACAGGCATGATTGGCGGGCATTCTACCGTTAAGCCACCGACGCATCGGAACGAGATGTATATTGCTAACTGATTTGTAAATTACAATCGTAAAACGATCCTTCCACAAGTAAGCTGAAGAGTCGCAAACCAGGCTGACGAAACACAGCTGTCCAGTAATCGTCCGTGCTAGTTTTCAATCGTTCTTCAACTGATGTCAGTCAGTTCGTGAGCATATAGGATACTAATCAAATCGCTACATCGCTACCACTTGATGAAAAACAAAAGAAAAAGGAGAACAGAAGAAAAAAATAAAGAGACAATTTTTACCGAAATTGATCCAATAACCACCAGGTTTAAGTATCCGCCAGATTGTATTCAAATAGTCAAGAATATTATGCGCTGTATCAATGAAGAAGACAGTAGCTATACAATCCCATGCATCTGAAAATGATAAAGAAAAAAAAAAGAAAGAAATAACAAATATGAAAACGACCCTTTAAAGCATCAGTGTTTCTACGAATTATGCAACTTATTGCAACTGTGATTATTTCATGAATATGCATGCTGAGAAAATGATGGATAATGCGAGAGTATCATCATGATGATTCCCATGTAGTGTAGTTAGGAACGCATAAGTCAGCAAAGAGATCTCTTCTGTTCGTCACTTCACTTCATATTTGTACAGTTATTTAGGAGATTTATATATACAATGTCAAGTGACAACAAAGATCAGAGGTTGTTGATTGGTGACTAGCAGTGGAATCCAGGATGCGCATTTCGTCCTATTCGGGACTCTTCTCCAAGCTGGATGTACCTGCATTCCGCAGTGAGTGATGATGATAAGCCTCGGTGGGAACATCACCACTCACTGAGGAATGCACGTACATCCAGTTGACGAGTCCCAAATAGGACGAAATGCGTATCCATGGATTCCACTGCTAGTCACCATCCAACAATCAACTTATAATTACATGCCCAGACACTGTCAAAGCATCTGCACAAGAAGCTGACACGTCGACCTGAGACCGAGCACTTCGGTCCAATCAATCGACAGGAAAGTCCAAAATTGAATTAAATCAGAGATTATTGTTAGTTGGTAAAAAAAACAATAAATCAAAGTGTATGAGAAATGACAATGTGTTGATTCTCAGGAATTTAATTGGTTACAGGTTTGGTCGTGCATTGAAATCAGTTAGAGAACAATTGGAAAACCAATCGGGAGTACTGGACAACTGTTTCGTCAGCCTAGTTTGGGGCTCTTCGCCAGTACTCACCCACCCCCGGGGGGGTTCGAATCCAGGACCTTTTTGTTACAAGGCAAGCTCGTAGACCATTCGGTCACAGGGACTCGATCCAATGGCCTATGAGTTCCAACTTCTACTACTTCGAGACACATACAGCACAACTGCCAGCCAATGTTGTAGAAGAGTAACTGATTTCTTGTCTGACTTGGTGGACTTCCCACAATGTATTTTAAATATTGTGAGTTATCTTATATGGTCGACATGGGTTTTCACATTGCGAAATAAACCCATTAATTCATGAAGAAAAACACAGTTTCTCTGTGGTTTAACGTCTTCATTTTCAAGCTAACTGTACAGTCGTATTTATATTACGGAAAAATAAGGCATTAAGTGGCACTAGAAACTGCTCAGTCAATATTGCACATATGATAAGAATAAAGATAATTAAAATGATGTACTAAGGGGATAGGGTAGAGTTGAAGTAGGTGAATTACAAAACTTTTAAAGATTATTAAATAAGTGAACTGGTATCAAGATTTTAAAATTTTAGGTCAAGTGTTGTCTGGGAAATTAAGTGTGATGATGATAACAGTAAAGATGGCGAAGATGAAGTGAAGTGGAATGAATTCAAGTGGTAAAATAAAATAAAATAGAAAAAACATTACTATGATCAAGGTAAAGAAAGGGGTTCAAGAAAACGTTTTGGAACACATAATTTAGGTTTCCGTCAATGCATAGCTAGAGCTTCGGCTATACATAAGTGGAGAAAACGTAAGCTTTTGCAGTGATTGGATTTGGTCCTGTAAATAACTTTAAAGGATAAATCACGTGCTGGGTGGGGGCTAAATGATCAGACTGCAGAAGGTGTTCGAAAATTGAAGACTTCGTTCTATGCTCACCTTTCATCAATCAAACCGGGTAGTGTTCAGCTACGCGTTTACGGAGAACACGCTTATAATGTCCAATGTAATCGGCTTCACACGAGCATGTGAATAAGCATATGTACAAAGGGGTGGACATAAGCGGTAGTTTATCCTTAACGCATTGTCAAATTATATTTCGCCCGTAAATATTAAATGTAAGTCAGCTGTATAAAAAGTGTTCAATACACTTAGATAAACGACTTTTAATGACTTCAGCTACAGTGTCACCTTTGAACACCAAACTCATAAAGTGTCTTCTTTGACACTGCGATTCGGCTGGGGACTGTTTCTTTCTAGATGTTTCTGTCAATAAACCTTTGTATAGTGACTGGGCAATTTCTAGTGTCACTTAATACTTTTTTCCGTAATATAAATACGACTGTACAGCTTGCAAATGAAGTTGTTGAAAAGAGATAATTCTTCGCTGAACAAAACTGTGTTTTTCCTTAAAATTAGTTTTCGCCGATTTTCTTCCGATACACCTTGAATACAACAGTCTTCAATCAACAGTCAATCAGTTCATAGTCTCACAAGCGGCAGTACATGGATGATACCATTATTATTATTATCGATTTTAAAGAATACTGAGTTAGGTAAGAATCCTGGGAGTCTTTAACAACACTCATAAATTAATCAAATTAAAAAAAATGATGTGGAGCCAGGCGGTAAATTATCCGTTCTTGTTGTTCAGCTTTCAAAACGAACAGAAGGAACTCCACAATGTTCAATTCACCGCAAGTCAAAATAGAACGAACAAAGTCTCACAGTTTTTGTCTCAATTAGCAGAAAAAAGAAATATCATTGCCTCTCTTGTGACGAGAATCGATCGCATAAACCTTAAATATACATTGTATAAGAAAGGAGAATCCTTCAGAAACACTAACAAAAAATAGATATCTAACCTCTTCCATAGACAAACATCTAAAGATAAAGACTGATGGTCTCACGTAACCTGGTTTTATCAAAACAAAAACAACCAACCGGATATCTGAAATTCAAGGGAGATACAACTGGTGAATTTCTCAAAAAGCTGTTCGTCGATAGCAATTCGAAGGATATCTTCTGCTGCATCTTTACATCTTACCTCTACACATAATCTTGTTCATCAAAATGTGAAAGACAAGAACGCACTGTTGGCAACCTTGATGTGCATATATACCAGTTCAGTTGCTCCTTTGGAGTTATGTACATAAGTCGAACCAGCATGATAATGTCTAGATGTGCATAAGAACACTTATCATCTTGGTTGGCAAAATGAGAACGCAGAACAGCCAACAGCTTAATTCTGGAGCACATTATTACTTCTAATCACACAGTAGCAGCGAAGACTTCATTTATGAGTCACATACGTAAAGTACACTTTTATTTGTTTTGTTACTAACTGACAGTTACCTTGGACCTTTGTCGTTAATTCAATTAACATTGTAGATAAGAACTCCGCAAATAACTACACAGCTCTGAAATGAATTTACGACCAGAAGAGATCTCTTTGCTGACTTAGGCGTTCTTATATATATATATATATATATATATATATATATATATTATAAGAAGCACTGAAAAGCTTTCTCTACATTTCTTGTGTTTCAAGTGGAACATACGGTTTTCAAGCATTTTTGAAGTTTTCAGTAGCTGAGGTGATGGTTTTATACACGGTGGGGTTACTAGCCTCACATCTAACTTCCACTGCCACCCATTCCGCGCTAAACATTTGCAAGGCAAAGTTTAGGAGTCCTTCAGTCAAGAGCCACATCTATACAAAACTGATGAGACCAGCCGGCTGCCTGTCCAAAGTCACACACCAATTAGGGAAGCTGAGTTTCAATATGTGACCTAGTGATTGGGATATAGGTGACTGGATCAATAAGTTAGTTGTAGATTATTCATACAAGAAAACAATGAACCACAGGCTAGAACAGATTTCCTAGATACGCTATTAAGTCATTTACTAGGGAAGACAATGCTTTATTATAAGTGAAAATAAAATGTTAAGAATGAGTCTTGGAGGCAATGCTTTGCTATAAAAGCTTCAAGCTATAGTTCCTACAACAGAAAAAAGGCTAGTGTGATCATGATGGAACGAATGAATGAATGAACATATTCGTTAACAATGATATAAGAATCAAACTTGTGCACTGCGGTACAGTATAGTTCCATTATGGGTAAATTTTGTTTTGATAAAGTCTCACAGTGTTATACACAGTAATATTTACTGATGACCACGTTTCGAGCACAATTTATTGCCACTCATAATCATTCCAAGGCACTCATACAACTTTCTAACTTTGTTCATATAATTCCATTATTTTCCATATTTCCGGTGTGAGTGATGAGTCATTCCTATTGCATGTGTTGGGTGTAGACTCGATGAACCAGGATTCAGTAATCCATCTTCCTCGCTCTCTACCTACCTATATTACTTTTTAGAATTTTGACCCTCTCCCACCCACCTTATTTTGTGTTTGTGTGTTAATGCATGCAGTGCGATTGCTGAGCTTTTTTCTAAATTACTTATCTTCTCGGGGTCAACCATTCTTACCTTAGCCAAATTCTTATGTTCTGCCAATCTGATTACTCCTGATCTACTAGTTTGACCTATATAGTTGACCTCACAGTCATTGCAGGGTATTTTGTAAATTATATTATTTTGTTTAATTGGGTTCACCGTGTCCTTTAGCCTACAGAGCTTGTCCTGTCTGAGTGAGTTTGTAGGTTTAAATGCCACTCTAATCCCTGCTTTATTAAGAATCCTACGTAGGGAGTGTCTCAGATGTCCCCTCCTTATATGATATAACTGTAGATGCCTTATATTTTCTTTTATTTATTTTATCATTATTAGTTTCACCATTATTTTTATTTTGCTTTTGACCTTTTTTGATATTCCTAATGAATTCTATAGGATAGTTATTTGATACCAACGCTTCTTCTATCTGTTTCATTTCATCATTTATGTCTTTTCTTGTACTATTCAGTGCTACTGCTCGGTTTGTTAGACACTTAACTAAGCCTGCCTTAACAGTTATCAAAATAAATTTTACCCAATAATGGAATTCGTTAACAATGGTTTTTGAGCAAAAAACATGGATACACATTAAGGAAGTACTCAAAATGAATAATAATTATAAATATACATTACCTGGTTCAGTGTAAATCTCAATGAAATCACCTGCTGCCATAGAAAATTGTACATTGGGTGGTAAATCAGCTGGACAAACATCAGGGAAGTGGACGGCAGACAGTTGATCTTCACGAGTCATATTATTACAGAATTGAGAAACCCATGGATATAATTTATATTCATTGACTTTTTTACATCTACAAAAATAGGAAACACATATATGACGATTTTAAATATTACGCTTCATAGTTGAGATGAACTGATTACAATAGTTTAGTGACCATTTCAACTATCTAAAAAGGCAGTACCAATTCTGGTTAGTTACTGGCTAACAAAACTGCAGTATAGATGCACAATGTCCATCTGATACTTGAAAAATCAACACTATCTCTGCGGCTTGTTGATTGTTCTTCAGAAAGGCATCCCTTAACGATTCATCTTATTCTCTTATACACACGAGAAAATATCTTTGAAGGTGGAATGCATGAAGAGGCTACAAATAACTTGAGAGAACTATTTGCGTAAGATGTAGATAAATGTTAGTGAATGAATATTAGTCAGTATATGGAGGTGTGAACCTATAAATACTATAAATATCCTTCATTGGACACTAGTCAGTAACTAGTGTAATGTGTCTAGTCCTATCCTTGGTGCAGACTGAATTCTATCAGTCAAATTTGCAATGTGGCTCACCATCACGGTGCACTGTGAATTGTTTGTATTAGATGGTTGGAGGCAATCGGCAGGAAGCCCTGCCTGACCTAGGTTTCGTGCTAGTTGGCACTCACCAGTCAGCAAGTCTTATCTGCAACCTCAAAGGAACTCATGTCCCTGCTTCTGAGATTCGAGCCCGCGTCACCCAGTGAGTACTGCAGTCAGAGACGTTACCATTGAGCTATTTGGGCTCGTGACTGACCTCCTGTAGGACTGTATTGGATATTTTTGATTGAAAACTAGTCAGTAAATTATGTAGTATGTATGTTTAGTCCAAACTTTAGTGTTGATGAATGCCAACTAGCACGAAACTCAGACCCAAAGCTTCCTGCCGATCGCCTCCAACTATCTAATACCAACAACTCATAGGATATACCCTTGCTGAATGACTGAGTTTCGACATAGAACTTTGCACAGAAGCGCAGTAGTTCCCGTTGACACACTCCACATAAAGGTAGAGAAGTGAGAGGAAGAAGAGACTGAAAAGAAGTATAATAGGCAAAAATGTAAGGGGGAAAGAACAATAACATGAAAATACATGGACGTTTAATGGATATAGGAGATAAAAAAGAGCGAATGCATCCGCGCCAACTGAAAACGATTTTAAGCCATGTGACCAACAATCACAGACCGTTAGTTTTTAACGTCCCGAGGATACCAACCAAGTTAAGCGTAGCTCATGTAACCGCCCAAAATTCAGCGTGAACATGGCAAAAAATCGTTAATTCATGAATTTAATGTGAAGCTGTAGCTTATGACATCTAAGCACTTGGCCTTCACAACCAGGAATACTTCGGTATAGACTTAGGATTCAAACAACTGGTTGGCATTACATCGCTTCTACAAGATCTACCTACGGCTTTTAGTCTACTGCAACCGGTTATCGCTGAGGTTAGCATGACTAAAATAACATTCGCAATAGATACAGAACACAAACCAATACAATCACTTCATTCAACACTATGCAGAGAGAAAAAACCAACAACAAAAGAACACAAGACCAACATCGTTTTTAGAAAATAAACTGTATTAACTGTGATAACTATGTATATCGATCAAAATGGACATCTCCTTAGACTCTGAATCCAAGACTATGCAGTAGGCCTTAAAAGACGCGACATATATTCTTTTATATCAATATGTTCAGAGGAAGATGGACACCAATTTAACTGGGGAAATGCAGAAGTTTTAGACAGTGGAAACAACAAAGCTGGCAAGGAATTACTAAAAGTCAGGTAACTTATACCATCTCTGGCGTAGGCGTGACATTCGACTATCAACCAAGGGACGTGTGTACTGCTCAGCAGTTCGCTCCGTCCTTCTCTATGGCTCTGAAACATGGCCAATACGACTTGAAGACATGAAAACGTTGACTGTTTTTGATCATAGATGTTTACGATCTCTTTCTCACGTTACGTGGCATAATAAGGTAAGTAATGTTGACATTAGGCGTAGAGTGTTGGGCGAAAAGGGAAAATCAATCGAAGAGGCTATAAAGTTACATAGATTGCGATGGCTAGGTCACGCGCTGCGCATGCCTAACCATCGCCTCCCCCTCCCGACGGGCATTACTAGCTGATATAGGTGCAGGTTGAAAAAGAGTAAGTGGTGGCCAAACAAAAACATGTCATCAATCCATGAAATCCTTGACAGTTAAACTGAGTCAGGTAGGGAGATGCAAACTTCCGGGTTGGGGCCCACCCTCGGGACTCTAAGAATCAATCTTGGCTGGAGACAAAAGGCGACATGGCTCAAAATCATTGTCAGTGGCTTACGCAGATGTATTCAGTCTCTGTAATCTTTCATATTCCTTTCTACCGTTACTCATTCTGTTTCA
Source organism: Trichobilharzia szidati (assembly GCA_944472155.2). Lineage (NCBI taxonomy): Eukaryota > Metazoa > Platyhelminthes > Trematoda > Strigeidida > Schistosomatidae > Trichobilharzia > Trichobilharzia szidati. Next base: position 49,107,550 of record OX235275.1, on the reverse strand, counting down.
CTCTTATACTTGTCAAAACTCTATTGATTCTCTTCACTCATTTTCTTGTCTACCTTTGTGTGGTATTTGGAACGTGGCAACTCGAAGTGCTGCACTTCGGTGGCAAGCTCTATGTTGAATCCAGATAGACAGAGACAGACCCAAATTAATCGTTGATTAACAGACACATGATTATAAAAGCGAATTTCTCGGCTAACAAAGAATAAGCCACATGACAAAAAGAGTAGAACTGCCAGTCAATGAAAACAATCAAAACTAATGTGAATTGATCACCGATGATGAAAAAGGTTGCCAAGGGATACAGTTATATCACTTTTGGAGGATTCAAAAAGGTTTACTTCACAATAAGACTTCCGCTTAGAATTTTGCAATTAATCTGCCAAGTTCAAAGAACGAAACCACATCAAAAGCATCCACCTGACTTACAAGTCTCTACTATTAGGATTAACTTCCTAAATTACCTCGAAAAAAAAACATGGAGTTAAAATGTATAAAACTGAGTATATATATAAGTGGAATGCATGGAGACATACGTGTTTAGGATAAAATATGCTGGAATTAGCATAAATAGACTCCACTCATTTCCCTGACATGTGTATCCAAGATGAGCGAGTTCCCAAGCCAATCGACCAAGACCAGCACCAGGTACTAGGATATTCACATCTGCTGGATTTCTAATAATGCATAAAAAGATTATTAAACACTTGTTTTAATACATTAATAAGCAAAACACTGTCAATACGGACTTACATAAATATTCATGTACATATATATGCTCAGAGGAACTAGTCAGTGCTTCATCGTTTTATTATCACAGCTAGAGTGAGCATGATGCAGAAATAAATCTAATGGAAATACACGGAGATTAATATGGAGATCTTGATGATTCAGGCATGAAGAAATAAGCTACAATACTAATTTTAACCAACATAACATAACAGTTTAAATCACACAGTACGAAATTACTGTCATTCACCAAAACACTCTACTTTACAAGTCAGAAGGAAGTGTTTTCTGGCAACCGCATGCACTAACAAACACGTAGCGATAGTGGTTGACGGCACTACCTGCCTGCCTAAACATCAATATGTTAGCCAAGATTCTACTTTAATAGCCCAGTAGTTTTAATCCTAACAATTAAACCAATAAACCACAGATTTACGCTGTGAAGTAGTACAGGGGAACTATCAACTGCTGACCATATTATTGTAGATTGATTTTGTAAGTAGACATGTATAACATGTAATTTCCACTAACTAAATATGACAGAATGTCTATATGAACAGCAACTACATATATACTGCTTCGTACTCAGTTTACTGATCAGCTTTTATGGGTGCTAACTATCTAACTGATGCTCAAACTATGACTAAGTATTCCTGTGACTCGGATTTCATGCATTCTACAAACTTGAAATGTCGCATCTTAATCGATGGGACACCAAGTCTTGAAAACATTTCTAGGGTAAGGATGATGGAGCAATAGAGAAGCATTTGCATATCCGCTGTCGAAAAGTCTATTTTTCTGATTTTCTGATGCAAGAATGTTGCCACTTTGCAAATTTAACGCAGCAAAATACCGCTAAGTTAGATTTGCACACCTCCAAAAGAGAAAAGTGACTGCAACAAGTTGGTTAAAAACCATCTACATTTAGTCATATTAAAGTGACACAGATGCAAGGGCTTTCGACTGTTTAAGTTGTTTAAACAAAAGAGTTAATGACACCCCTGAATGACGATGCTATAGGAGAAACTAAGGAATATAAGGCAGTGAACTACAATTCACATATTCGAGTACAACACTTAACAAAAATAAGCTGCAATGCATTCGCAACGTAACATGTTAAGAACAGGTTAATGTATCAAATAGTGCTTGGACTTTTATTTCCCCCACTTATCACCTAATATGCGCTCACGATTCCAACATATGAGTCACCCAAATCCACTGAGAAGGGTGGATAAACCCTATTGTAAACCCAATGCATAGGAACATTTCTCCATAAGACCTTAACTCTCCAAAAAAATTCCAAATAATTGTACATGATAACCATACATAATGTTTTATTATCCCAGGCATATGGAAAGAACTCACACTGTACTAGAGAATGAAACAGTCAACTTTTAAAAAATTCTACCTAAACGTATATTCTGCCTAGACTTAAGAGGTATGGAGAAAGACACGACAGACTTACACCTTTTTCGGATCAAACAGCTCAAGAACATCATCCAAAACGATTTGGTAGCAGGCATCACGTTCTGATTTTCCTTCAGCTGACCAGTCTCTCACAAATTGTTTCAAAGCTGACCTGACTTTATCCATGTCAGTGTTTGTAAATGCGAATGGACCGAATTTATTCCCAGGACAAGCTTTCTGATCTAACTTTCCATTTGCACGAGTAAGTGGTGAACCCGCTGCATTCACTTCCAAGGCCTTATTTATCAAAATAAAAGTTGCCAAAAACCTACATGTTCCCCATTGAAAATATCCGGTGCAGAATGTTGAATAATAACAGAAATCAAATAGTTATTATGCTTAATACACTCTTCGACTTTCTTGAGATTTTCATCGAATTCTTGTATAAGTTTATGATGAGAAGAAGACAATGACTTGTGATAAGCTCTTGAACGCTCTACCCTTTTGAGGAGGTGGGCTCTGTGTATCAAGTCAAAATACGCAATTTAAGAACTCACCCGAAAAATTTGAAGGCTGCTAATGTTTTAAGAAAGTGCTGACGATCCATTTCGGCAGCCTCCTGCATTTGTTCGTCAGAACCTGTCATCCTGAGATGAAAACCAAAATTTGGCGCAAATCACAAGGTCACCAAGGTTTGACCTACCAAAAGCCTGAAACCAACAAACTTTGAAATTTGCTTGGTAGAGTATTTCTCATCTATATCACTACTTCACTGGTAAATAAATTAGTTTTTATTTTGTTTTGATTCACGAAAAAGCGAAGGGTTATTTGAGATACTCATTCTCATACTGTCCAGTATCCAATATTTATTCTAAATATTCGGATTCGGATTTTCTATTGAGAATAGAAGACTTCAAAATTCTTTAATTGAATTTTAGATTTTCACGTCGATTGATTGGACCGAAGTGCTCGGTCTCAGGTTGACATGTCGGCTTCTTGTGCTTCTTGTGTCCGTTCATTTGTTCCTTGTATAATAAATTAGTCACACATTGAGAATCATTCGTGTACCCTTGCCTATCTGATATATTTAATTTTCTCTGAGTCAGAGAATAGCTGTCTGAATTCAACGGTTATGTTTCTAACCTCATCAAAGATGCATATTGAAAGGTTAACTTTTCATTGGTAATTCTTATAGAGATCCCATATAGTTTTCATAAGGATCATAAGCTGAGAGCTATCAGTGATCAACAGTTAGCCATAGTATTCAGTAAAGACTTACTGAGACACCTAAGTTCGTGTGAGGGTGAAACGAAGAGAGTGGTGTACCCTATATTAAGTGTACGGTAAAACCTACGTGCCCGACTCACTTGTTTGCACCGCTGTCTACATTGATTGAGAGCATCCGATCTAAATGGCTAAGGTCGGTTTGAAGTGTAATAATTACGTTACATTCCTCATGCTTACTTCGAATCTTTCGGTTACCTCCATGGAAACGCACAGGAGATGTGATTAGCCATGTTAATCGCTCATATACATGGTAAACAAAAGGAGCAAGGCACTGTATTTTACGATACACTGCTAACTGTTTTCCACTGAGACAGACATCAGTTGATCTCGACTTGCTGACTCCTAGCTGTGTGAAACTCCTTGGTTCAATTGAGCGAGATGCTCTTTTTTAAACTTTACAGTTTCATGTGCAATCTTTCATGAAGAACTTTTTCTAAAGCCTAGCTGACATCTGCGAAGACAACGTCTTTTTTTCTTACTGTCCCTGAGCTTGAACTAGCTTCCCTCGGCGTGATGTTTGTCAGACACCACACGTTTCTTCATCAGCAGTGTTGTGCACTGGATAGTAAGTTGTCACTTTCTAAATATGACATGATAGGTTTTTGACTGTCCCATTCAATATGTTGATCAAAGAAGTGGCACGATTGTTAGGCTTGTAGCTTGGAAAACACTACTTAGGTCCTGACTTCTGGATAGGGTTTACTGATACACCCGTGAAATCATGTGGTAATACTAGATGTAACATAGTAAAAATGAAAATAGTAGTCGACTGCATGCTTCGCCTACCTCCAGCTTCTTGGGATGCCTTAAGCGAAGATCACTGATTACTCTATGTCTAACTTGCTTGGCGATTGGAATGATGTGTTTTGGTCGATATGGACACAACCTACCTCATTTCGTTGTAGGGCAGCTGGATCTGTTGCTGTGACGAGTGGCAACACCTGTGTGAAAATTTTTCTTGATTCTGTGAGATAATATGTCGGCAATCAGGTTAATAACTCTGTTAGATGTTCATGCACAAAAATAGTCTCTTGGGTCGTACGGATGTGTTTTGAGCTAGACGCATTCTAGATTTTATCTGCGGTATACGAATTCCTGCAATAGCTTCGATTTTGAGGGCAATGCACCGCTTTCTGGATGGCTTTTAAAGACCCGGGAAGGATGTGCACTTCCTAGAACTTTAGCCTGCCCCGACGCAGTTCACATACAAAAACAAGATCAAAATTTCATAAAATTGTCTCATCAACGTAGAAGTCCGGAATTAATGGATCACATCGCAATTAAACATACAGAAATGATGACTATCTGCCGATTTTCACTAGCGATTTACAAAGACCATGTTATAGTGGGTAACTGGCTGATGCTAAGTAGAAACATAGGGTCAACAAACTATACATCGATTGCTGCTTTAAGAGTAACAGAACGTACACTAAATGCTGTGGTGCTCAATCTCGTATCTTAGAAGTCCAAAAAGTACATTGCAACTGATAAGTATGTTGCGGTACCAGTAATTCTTATTCAGTATTGATTCGGCCAACAGAATTCGTGATGGAGAATATCTGGTCCCCATCAAGTGTACAAACTGCTTTCTGAAAAACAGAGGAGCATAGTTTGTGATACATATGTGGGGTATAACACTACTGCCTCAGTGTCATGCTCCAGGGAAAGCTGTGAAAAAGGGGGAAGACGTTGGGTTGAGTCACTGTAACGTACTGTTGTTTGGGTTAACTTCTTCCACATTGGCTTTCGGGTCTAGAATCCAGTCTTTTGATGAGACTTAACTAGTGGTAGCGTCTATACCGACTTTTCATACATCCGGTTCAGCTCAGGTATCGGACCTGAATACTGCAGAGGCTGTGAACTTTAAAGCGAGCACAGCGAAGTCACATTTTCCTATGGGTGGGAGATGAAGATGATGCTCCAACCCTCACCGTGAAGAAAACGAGTATCAGGGTTGAAGAACACTGCTGAGGATCACAAGGCAATCGTTTCCTTGGCCCGCCAGACTAGTGTCGGCAAAATGAAAGGTTCTACCACTTTGCTTCCGAAGGAATCGGCTGAGAGTGCCGTATTTTATTATAGCTTGACTCCACACAATATTTTTGATACAAGTATGGAATTTTCAGTATGTGATATCGGTAGCCCAAATTAAGCAGGTCGACCATAGGTTGGCTTCACTGTTGCTGGTACTCGGTGTTAGCCACGACTCCATTGCATCCACAACATTCGGATTTTCTAGGCCATCCAGAATAGGCAACGCAGAATATTTGTCCGTCCGACTGTGCATAATGGTTAGGTAAGTCGTCAGTCCACCTCGGCGCTTCTGTGCTAGACGGGCAGAGAGTTGAGTATCATCAAACTCCAAACTTTGACTCCGCAAAATTCCTCTCCGTTGAGGCGCCGTTCACTTTGGTCCAACTAGCTGCCAAATGGTGCACTCTGTTAGACATAGGATTCGGATGACTAACACCTTAGAAGTGTGAGCATCGCTCAAAATTGAATTCCTCTCAGTTTCTGAACTTTCTGTGATTCTGAGAAAGCACACTGGAGTCAGTCTTGTGGTCACGTAATTGGCTTGATTCAAACAATGTCGTGTTCGCACTAATATTTAATAATAACTAGTCACTTAAGTCCCAGTCTCATCATCTACTATAAACCTTACTGATTTTATCAGAGTTCGCTTAAGGTTTCAAGGAAGTGCGGTTCATCGGCAAAGACTTTGCTTACAAGGTGAAAAAGTATGAGTGCTATTGTGTAATCATGATTTCAAAGTGATTTTCACTGTTTAATTTTTTAAAAAAGGACACGGAAGGGAGGCGGCGAGTTGGTCGTCCAAGGGTGACCTGAAGGAGGTCATAAGAAGAGGAGATGAAAACATGTGGCAGACTTGGAGCCAGGTGAAAACTCTAGCAGAGAACCGAACACAATGGAAACGCACGGCTGAAGCCCTATGCTCCTCTAGGAATTAAAGGAAACAATAATAATAATCAATTTTTCAAAACTGATGTCAGGGTGCTTTTATTTAGTCTGTCGACTGATTCTGTCATTTTTAAGCAGCGCCGATTATTATCATATTATTGTGTCCTAGTTGACATACGTGTGAATACATACCCACCCTCTCCCGCTATGTGCTCCGTCACGATCTTTCGTCTCCGTGGCATAGATAGTGGACATTTATTAGCAACATTATTTCTCGACATTAGTAAAGCCTTTGAAAGAGTTCCACATATATCAGACCCATAACAAAACTCCAGTCCCACGGAATAATTGCAAAGCTTCTCAAGTTGATGAGTGCTTTCCTCACAGAAAGAGGACATTTAGTCAGAATCAACCACCAGCTGTGTCCACCTGAGAGGATAACCAGCGGTGCAATACAAGGTAGCGTTCTTGGTCCTATTCTGTCCCTCTTGCTGATAAATGACAAAGTCTCTGTGATCGAGTATGGCAAGCCAAATCTCTTTGCAGATGATCTCAAGATACTGAATGATTTCGAGTACGACGACGTGAGCGGTGAAAGTAAGATCCAAAACGACTTAGGTGGGCTAGGAGATTAGAGCGAAAATCAGCAAATGAATTTCAACTTAGACAAGTGCGGTATAGCCCACTTGGACGCTGGAAACCAAGCGTGTGTCTATATATGTATGGCAACTCCCTTTCAAACATGGGCACAGTCACGGAGCTTGGTATAGCGTACTTGGATTCAACCTTTTGCGATCATGCAAATAAAGTAGTATCTGACTGGTTGCCTTCTGCGTAACTTTTACACTCAAGAAGAGAGACTAGCTGTGTATAAGGCATGTATTTTCCCGAAACTTGAATATTGTGCTCTCCTTTATAGTAACCTAAGGTGTGCAGACCAAAAATGTCGAAAGTGTGCAGAGATTCCTCACAAAACGCGTAATGGGGTTTGACCAACAAGCGGAATATGTTGACAGGTGTAAACAACTGAAACTGTAACCCCTAGAACTTGAGAAGTGTAACTTATTTCTACTCTTTAAAGTTATTAGGAAGCAAGTTTTCAGTATCTCATGCATAACATGGGCAAATTTTAAGTAATATCGGTTGCAAAACCACGACCACCTTGTCAAGGTGGCTACCCACAGAAAAACCGTGAGGCCGAACTTTCCACCATTAAATATTGCGTTCTTTGGAACCAACTACCATCTGAAATTAGATCTTATAAACACCGCGATGGTTTATAATGGAACCTAGAAAGACACATCAACATGTCCACCCTAGCTCGTGTAAAAGACTACAACTGTTGGTAGAACGGAAATTGAAAGCCAGTCCAGTCTTCAGAATAGCCAATTACACCTAACTCAACTCTACTACTTATGCAGCGAACGTTTAACCAGCTTACTGATTTCCTCTTCCCTATAGCCTTCAGTAAGTTGGGTTAGTGTAAGTAATTCTAGAAACAACTATGTTAGCAGTCGTACCTTTTAATATTTTACATATCTACATATGTATATACATATATAATTAGTACAATACACAGTACTACTTTTGATTACTTTCAGTCAGTAATTTTCACATACTTTTCTGAAATTTACAACGTTAGAACATTCCGTAGTATTTTTCTGTAATATAAGTCGATAGGTTACTTTGCAATGTCTAACGCACATACCATGAAAATTAGTCATGAAAATGTAGCATTGCAAGTTCTGTTAACCAGCTGTCTCCCTCAGGATCATTCTACATAACTGTATCACTGATTGTTCCACTACTCATTTCCTTTTGCTAATTAGACTATAGCTTAGTTGCTGTAATACTAACTACTTCCAAACTCCGTAATTTCTAAGTGAAACTTAATTTCCTAGTAGTTTGTAATAACTACTCATACACATGTATGCATATATAAAGATATTACTGCCAAGAATGTCCTCATGTATCGATGAATCTAGTGACCTAATGGGAAGCACTTGCCATGAAAGCTATTAGTGTGCAGTAAACTGTACGATTTGGACAGGATCAGTGCAATACTACAAATTAAGTTATTGCAAAAAATCCTCAGAGCTTGACATCAAAAAGAAGGGAGGGTGGCACATACTGATCAGCAGATATGGTGGTCACAAGTGTGAATTACCCCTATCTGTAAGACAACAACATGCATTTCTGACAGTCCGAGAATTAAAGATGAGTCTTGATTGCAAGCATAAAAGCAGTAATGAGTGCACAGATCTAAATTATAAAAAATCATTTTGTTCCTAACATCTACAAGCCTGCTCAGCTTCTTGTCAAAATGCTACTCCATGGGCCCTGTAAAAATTCGCCAGACATCTTACACGTCAGCATATCCTACAAGTTCTAATCTTTCAGATCACTGAAGCTACATCTCACTGGAATATTACTTATATAATTCATCATAATCTTTTTTACCTAGGTGCTATTATACTGTATTTTATCTCAACTACCTAAGCCTTTAATAGAGCTTAAACTTACTGGTTCCATTCGTAGTCTTCGCTCAATTAGAGTCTGGTTGATCCGACGAAAAAGCAACAACGACATCAATGTTTGGTCAAAGCTGTATTTTCATCGAAAACTTCATAGTTTTTGTGGTAAGTCCAATATGGTTAGCATTATGCACTACAAATGCACATTATCATTCCAGGAATTCTGCAGCTCCTTCTTGTAGGTATCTTGTAAATGTACTCTCAATAATATATTATCTTCAATTTTGCTTTTATACCATTTTGCAGCTGCCCAGGACGTTCTTCCCTTCTTGAAATAGCTTTTGATTTCTTGAGGTCATAGCACTTACCCAAATATTTGTTATTTATTTTTTGGCCTTAACTACCAGCAAAAAACGAAATGAAGTTTGGGTTGCCGCTCAACCCTGGTGGCGACCTTAGTGAAGAGTTTACAATTTAACATTTATACGGACCTGTCCTGGTTGCTTTTTCTATTGTGGTGAGAGCTGTCTGCAAGCCAAAATTGTAGACAACAATTTACGTCCCGAGTCGGGGTCATAAGGAAGAACAATGACAAGCTTAACCTTAAGGAGCTCACCAACCAATCACAGCATAATTAACGTGTGCAAATACAATTCGCCGATATATGGCTTAACTTTCTAAGAAACGGCCACAAAGAGATAACAGAATAACCTTCGGCAATTAAACAACCAACCAGAAGATGTTGCTTCCCTGCTAATAATAACGAATAAGAATGTGCAGTATAGTTCAAGTATATTAACTTTTGAAAAAGAGCCAATTTATTGATATTTAACGATTGTAATTTATGCCATGCCTGAACGTGCCTTTTTAAATGGCATCCATTTTATGTAGAAATACCCATTTATATGAAATATAAGTTATTATTATTGCTAAAAGTCATGCGATTCGTTATCGAATGAGACATTTTCACGAAAACAGGTAATATAGATATTTTGGGGGGACGAATTGCTTGGGGACAGTTTCGTAGCGGTCACTATCAGTAAAGTTTCTGATCGTATTTCTCCAGTCTTTTGCCAACCAGTATACGACTAAGCAACGAGAGCCATATTGTCTCTCGCCAAATGGAGTCCACTTCGAGGATGCAAACGACCCAGTGTTCACCAGCATTGACAGATCACTTCCACCTCAATGCCTGGTAACTGAAGTACGTGAGTATTTTGTACACTGACATTAGAATGATACTGTCTCATTGTATTCGTTTTATTATTCTTGCTTTGTTTAAGTTCTGCAGCTGGAGACATTGCATGAGAAATGCCTTTTGTTATGAACCTGTAGCATTACTCCAGGTAAGTTGAAAGGTATCAAAAGCCATGCTGACGATAGTATGAGAAAATACCCCTGTGGAAATATATTCTAGTGACCCATGTTATTACTCATCATAGTACTATACTTTCATTGTGTAATTGTACTTTGATTTGTTTATTACTCTTAATCTTGCATGTTAACAATTGATACCTTTTGTACTCGCTCGATTTTTGAATTTTGATTGCTGCAATAATACACTATCGTATTCCTTCGCAAGTGCCTTTTGAATTACGTTGTGGATGTCGAGTAATCGCAACGTTAGCGCACAATTATAAACGCGAAGAAGTACTAGAATATACGTGTACTCTAGTTTTGTCAAAATATAGCAGCACAACAATTGGTGAGCCCGACGATATAATTCTAGAGGGCACAACACCATTCTAGAGGAAGGGAATACTGTGGTAAATCGAAAAGTAGCGTGGAGTGACCGAACATCACGCTGTAAGGTTAGTATTTCATCTGGTGCGGTCTACATTCATTTGGCGTAAGGTGTGTAGATGAAGAAAGAGGCCAGGCGTACATTGACAGTTGCGTGTCCCGTGAATCTCCATGATAGGATAGAATTCTTAACAATAATCCATCCCTTTAGTTCGTCTAAGCGAAGAGCAGTCTCTGAAATATAATTAAGTTCCACTGCATGAATTTAAATATATTAATGAGTTTCTTGTTTAACTCCTTCATCTCCAAAAGGATGCTACAGTCAGCGGTTATTTTGAAGGGACTGGAGACTGGTGGTTGCTTTGTACTGTGGTTGTATCCTGCCACAGTTTCCTTACGCCGTATGCAGCTAAATACGTCCTTGAGCTGCGTATGAACAATAGGGCTTACCGTTCTTTTACACACGGTAGACATCTATCCGGATTTGGAGCTACCTTACAATCATAAACGTCATTTCTAGCCAACCAGCGGACAAGGTAGTAGGTTTTGAGGCTTTATGAGAAGCCAACGTCTAAGAGTTTTCCAAGTCCCTCAGTGTTCATCAGTAGTCCAGTGTGCGTTAGGAACCACCCGGCTCTTCTTTACTCCGATGCAAAGGTTAGAAAGGGTTAAAATTTTGTATGACTCAGACAGGATGTAGGCGTACTCAGAAAGTTTGAAAACTGGGACGGATGAATGAAGTCTCTGATGCTCTCAAATAGTTCGAAGTGGTTCAACCAAGCACCTCAGTGCTACAAAAAGAGGTCTCCAACCTCTACGGCTTTAGCCTGTGTGGCAATGCATCCGAGTGGGACTTGGTTCTAGTCCCAACAGAAAACCCAGATATAATTGCCAACCATTCAAAGGATGTGATCAAGAGCTTTTCTAAACGTGAACCTTAGACACCAGTGTGCACTCATATCAGAGCACTTGATGTCACTCTGTAAAATGCATACTCCACCATACCATTTGTCTACCCTGGAACTCTTCGTCAGCAGCCATGGTCACTGCCGAAATAATGGGACATTTCAGGTGGATAATCATCCAGCAATACACCGGCTGACTGCAACTGGCTATCAATAATAATATATTTATTATTTTTCAAAAGAATGGATACTGAACAAAAAGTACTCTTTTCGATAACTTCATCATCAGGCTCTACAGTTGTATGTACATTATAGTGAATGAATGAATGAATTAGTGTTATGAACAACATTAATGTTTGAATAACATCGAATCAATAATATTGATAGATTACAGCTCAACAGCATCAACATAAAATAAGCCTAATGTCAGAAAAATTAGGAAAGATAATATTACAAATTCATGAATTTGTAGTCTCTACTGAAGGCCGGCCAGGGCAGTAGTATGAGCTGGATGGACTTGCTTCTTTTGCACACAGAGCATTGGTTGTTGCAACAGTTGTTGCTCTGCTGTTTGGAGCATGCTGTGCTTCGATGATTTTGGCAATTTATTAGGTACTCGGTAGATTATAGAGAAGGATTCTTCCACGCTGGCTGGCTTTGTGGCCGGTTTGCGCCAGATGATCCAATATCGAACTGTTAATGGCTTTAACTACACCTTTACTTAGCCATAGTGGGAGATGTTCTTGAGCGAGGACGAAAAATCAAGTTCCTAGAGCAACGGCAAATATCACTCGCTCCACAAGCAGCGCAGTTGAATTGGTAGATACAATTTGAAGTGGCTAGTCTAGGTACTTCAGAAACGGAGGGACGGACGTTGGGTTCACTGTAGGAATGTTGCACCATTATGTCTCACTCCCAATTGTGAACTCGAAGATTTTGCTAGCTGAAATGTGACCCTCAGTTTAAAATCCAGTCTAACCCCAGAGACAAGTTGAGCCAAGGCTGCGATACATTTTTTTTTCTGAAGAGAATTTCGATCGCCGATTATTATTCCACTCAAGCATAGCTTTGGATAAGGTGATATTCATTTTTTGCAAGAATGTTGAAATTCGAAATAGTTTAATGGTTTTGAAGTAACATAACCTTAGCGATTGATTGTGCGTCGGTGGCACAGCGGTTAGCATGCTCGCCGACCATGCACATGGTCCGGGGTTCGATCACCGGCCGACGCACTCCTTTAACTCACTTATCCAGTAATAAGACTGGTAAAGAGGGAAGGTTGGGCATGAGGTTAGCAACCCCATCCTGTAAAATAAGCACTGCTACAGAAACTTCAAGCCACAAGCTTGAAGCCCTATGTTCCACTGGGGAACGTGAAGGAAAAAAAAAAAAAGCGATTGATTAATTTTTTAAATGCTAAAACTTTGATCTCTGTTTGGCGACATAATGCAGTATAAATTCTGGAAGCCAAATTTGTGTCACAATTGCTTTTATTATAATATATCACAAAATTTGTTTCATGCAACATGTTACCCAGACCTGAGAATTTCAAATTCTTGATAAGGGTTTGTATATTAGCTTCCAGCATTAAGCTGAATACCTTCAAAGAAGCTTGGATATAGACCACATCTCATGTTCAATAACCAGAAATTGGAGGACGAAACTACAAAGGAGGCGTTCAATGCATCAGGAAGGGAAAAGTAGGAGAAAGCATACAGTATCACAGTGGGTAGATGAGTAGAGGGACAACTCCACTATGGATAAGATTTTATTTTGATAAATCACACAGTGTTGTACAGTAATATTAACTGATGACGTCTCGAGCACAAATTATTGCCACTCATAATCATATCAGGCTACTCACACAACTTTTTCTCTTTCATTTATATACATGTGTGGAATCTTTTAGATATTGGATTAAAAATCAATGTGAGATAATGTACATTCAGAAATAATAATACGACTGTTATTGATCCATTACAATTAGATGTTTTTATAGTCATAATAAGTTACTTGTTAGAATGTTGTGATCTGTTTGGAATGTAATAGAATTTTGAGATTATTTATTATCCTCTTCTGATTTGACTGGTGGTAATAATATCTTCCATATCTCTGGTATTTGCATTGAGTCATTTCTGTTGCATGTGTTGGGTGTAGATTCAGTGAACCAGGATTCAGTAATCAATCTCTCTCTCCACCTGCATAGATTACTTCTTAGAATCTTAACCCTCTTCCACCCTATTGTGTGGTTGTGTGTTATTGCATGTAGTGCAATTCCTGAGCTTTTTTTAAATTACTTATCTTCTCGGGGTCAACCATTCTTACCTTGGCTAAATTCTTATGTTCCGACAATTTGATTACCCCCGATCTACTAGTTTGACCTATATAGTTGACCTATTCCACAGTCATTGCAAGGTATTTTGTAAATTATATTATTTTGTTTAATTGGGCTCACCGGGTCTTTTAGCCTACAGAGCTTATCTCTGAATGAGTTTGTAGGTTTGAATGCCACCCTAATTCCTGCTTTATTTAGAATCCTACGTAGGGTCTCAGATGTCCCCTCTTTATATGGTATAACAGTAGATGACTTATATTCTCTCTTATTTATATTATTATTACTAGTTTCATCACTATTTTTATTTTGCTTTCGGCTTTTTTCGATCTTCCTAATGAATTTTAGAGGATAGTTATTTAACACCAACGCCTCTTCTATCTGTTTTATTTCATCATTTAGGTCTTTTCTTGTGCTACTTAGAGCTACTGCTCAGTTTGTTAAACATTTAACTAAGCCTGCCTTAACAGTTAACGGATGAGATGAATTAAAGTTTAAATATCTATTAGAATGTGTTGGTTTTTTATAAACGCTAGTGTGTAGTTTACCTTCTTCTATTCGCTCTATTTTACAATCTAACATAGCTAATTCTCCTTGTTCATTTTCTGATTCAAATGTGAATATATATAAATGAAGGAAAAAGTTGTGTGAGTAACTTGATATGATTATGAGCAATGGTTTGTGTTCGAAACGTCATCAGTTAATATAACTGTACAACACTGTGATTCATCGAAAGAATCTTATCTATAATGGAGTTATACTCTACCACAGTGCCCAAGTTTTATACTTATATCGAGTAGAGGGACACTAGAACTCTCTAAAAGTGATTTTGAATAAAACATTTAAAGTCATCTTAGGAAGGGAGAAACAAGACACAAGACAAGGAATGGCTCTCTGAAGACGAGTGATGTGAGTTTAACAAAGAAGAGAGGGATAGTGAGATGGAACGTGAACCAGTGCGAAGATGGATAACAGAAGGAGAAGATGAGTTCAACCTACAATGTACTGAACAAAAGAGTGTAGGATAGTGCTAGGAAAGACAAAAGACGATTCTACGGCCTACAGTCAACTGAAGCAGAACAAGTTGCAGGTAAGAGAGACCTCTATATGAGAAAACCAGGTCGCTAATGAGGAAGAGATCAACCCAGATAAACCAAGTTAAAGATAGTGAAATGAACCTAGTAACCAGAGAGGAGACACTTCTGAAGCCACGTGTTCCACTGGAATCCGAAGGAAATACTGATAATTTATAATGGCTGTGTATTAATCTTTTGATTAGATCATAAAAATGCAGGCAATGATAATGGGGGGAGGAGGTTAATCAGCGAATTTCTGTATCAATTTCTTTGTTCAATGACATGAAACCTCCAAGGGCTATTTCTACCTAAATTAACCACAATTTCTCAGTCCTTCTAGGAAAGTTTCTCTCTCTCCTTGTCTCTCTTAACTTCAATGAATGACCTTAATAAAATTGGAAGAAGTGAAACCAAAATTGCTTCGTTTTTTGTTAATCATATATTCAGATTTCATCTGCCAACTGATGATTTATGAGTTCATTAGAGTAGATTGAGGTCAACAAACAAAGTGTGATTTGTAATGTGTATGAGTATGAGAATAATTAAACTTCATGTGTAGAGATGCAAGCTTACCACAGTGTGGAAATAATGCTAGTAAGTTCTGAACCAATAATAATTTTTGCCTATAATGGGTCAGTGATGAAATGGTACGATTTCTGGCACAAAACAGGATTCTGAGTTGCTTTTCTGCATTAGTTCAGTACCTATTTGCATTTTTCAGCACTTCAAGCTACATTTCAGCATTGAATAGCATTATTTTTTATTCTACCTGAGTGATTTCAGCAAATACTGGAATTTTCAAGGCCTTTTTCAACGCTCCCAACACCAGATCATAAAAAATTAATAACGCGGTTACAGAGAAGAAAATTTTCTTCTCGACGAAGTCTTCATTTGGGCTGTACATTCGTGTTCGAGTGATGCTGAAGTTAAACGTTGAGTGTTAGGTAAGAGGAGGGAGAGTGAATCGATAGGGTTGTGAATCTACATCGATTGAGTTGACAAGGCCATGTCTTCCGCATACCAAGCTATTGCCTTCCTCAATGAGCAATTTTAGCGGACATACGGTTGGGTTGGAAAAAAACTAGTGGTAGTAAAACCAAAACTTGGAGTCAGTCCATGAAATCTTCGGCTGTTATTTTAAGCCATGCATAGGGGACTAAGCTCCTTGGTAGGGGTCCTGGGGATTCTAAGATCCACTGCTGGAGACAATTGGTGATATTAGCTTAAAAATCCCCATTAAGTCATATGAAAAAGAGAAGACGCTCAGCGAAGAGATTCTTTTCGGCGAATTCATTCACATAGCTGTACAATCGCATTTATATATATTTATTTGTGTATGTGTACATGAAGTTTGTCAAGTTTAGATAATTAATCAGGTAATACAAGAATGATCTAATATAGAAACATGGTTAATTAGACAGCAACTAAAGTAAGATTGAGTTAGTAAGTTAGATGACGTAATATAATTGACTAAAATGTTTCAACTTAAGTCAGGGTAGCAACAGAAGTAATTACAGGTGGAGACTAAGTAGAAATGGGGTAGAGAATAATGCCATTTAAATTAGAACTAAAATTGAGCAAATAAGTTGGATGACGTAACATAAGTGACTAGAAATTGAGCGTTGGTCAAGTCAGTAACAGTGGTAATGAGGTGAAGAAATTAAATCGAGTGGCGGTAGAGAACAAGAAGGTTGAAAATGTAAAATATTACAATTGAGAAGACAAAATAATAATAATATGAAGAGACAGAAGAGAAAAGGATTAGGTAGAATTTACCTGTCGGGTAATAAGATAGATTACGTCCATTACAAGTGTAGTGATTGAATGAACTTCTGTATGCAGAGTTCAGGACTTAGCAAGTGAATCGCCATTGGTTCTGCAGTTTGAAGAAGTCTGATTCGTACACCTTTAGGAAGACTACTTCGTATTCTGTAGACGACTTTGAAGTTTGTTTTGGGTGTAGCTTGGTGTCCGGAATCTATCAGATGTTCTAAGATAGAGCTGCGGAGGCATCGTTTTTCTCCTTTGTAAAACCATGTTGGTAAGTGTTCAGTGATACGTTTGGAAAGCAAACGCTGGGTACAGCCGACATACCTGGCTCCACATGAGCAGGTGAACTGGTAAATACACATTGATGAGGCCAGCAGCGGTAGTTTATCCCTGTGGCGATGTGGTGATGTGGCTCATAATTGTTCTCTGTGGCGCAGATGCACTCAATCTTTGTGATTTCACGTGTCCATTGGACCCCAAGCTTCCTCCATTTGACTACTCCTTCTCCATCAATTTTCTGAATATTATAGAGACATCACACTCCAGGCCATTGCTCGATTGGAACCCGAATAGGAATCGGTGAGTTGGTCGTCAGTGAGAGGGTGACATGCAGAAGGTGATGCAAAGAGGAGATAAAAGTATGTGGGTAGACGTGGAGCCAGATTAAAACGTTGGCAGAGAACCGAACGCAATGGAGATAAGCGACTGAATCCCCATGTTCCTCTAGGAACTAAAGTAAAAGATAATATAATAATAGTCTTCTTTAATTCCTTTTCTCTGACTCTGTGTACCTATATAGAGCGTGGCAACTTGAACTGCTCCACTTCTGTGCAAAGTTCCATGCTGAGACTCAGTCTGTCTGTACATTCATGTACGTAGAGGAAATGGGTAAGAAAGTTCCAGAGCTATTTCCGGTCTAGGGTCAAATTAACAATTAAAAAACTAACTAATAACAAAATAAACAGGAAGACTGGGTAAAAATGGTGTATGAATAGTGTAAATAGGGATTAAAAGACGAAGAAATAAGCGAGAAGTTTGGATAAGAAACGTTATAGGGTAATCCCTACTGGGAAATTTAACTGTTATAACTGATATCCATGGTGAAGACAAAGGCTGGACATGTTACTTTTGAATATATAGTATATGCTTGAATTTTCGGATCATTAGTACCTCAGCTATGCCCACATGCCTTGACCTCACTCCCTTTGAGAGATTTGATCGGATCTAGTGTAGGAATTTCTAAGCGGAGATGAATGTCCTGAGCTAACTAGATATTTTGTTACCGAGCTGTATACACACGCCAGCGTTCTTATTTTGCTAACCAGTCTGGATAGTGCTCCCGACACTAGTTCACGATTCACTAGGATTTCCAAGTACTGGTTTGTAGGGATTTGACTGATTGGTTACAGGATTTCATCATGAGCTGGCATCGATTAGAATTCATGGGCCATTGGATCGGGTCCCAGTGGCTTAATGGTCTACGAGCTCGCTAGCCTTGTAACCAGAAGCTCCTGGGTTCAAACCCCGGTGGGTCCGTACTGATGAAGAGTCCCAAACTAGGCTGACGAAACAGCTGTCCAGTACTCCCAGGTTTTCCACTTGTTCTCTAACCGGTGCCAGCTCATGACAAAATCCTGCAGCTCTTAGACACTGTGCTGTTAATATGTCACACTAATATCAGCCTTACTGACTAAACTCAATTTGCCAAATTAACCACTACCCTTGATATAAGTATAAAACTTGGGCACTATGGTAGAGTATAAATCCATTATACATAAGATTTTATTTTGATAAATCACACAGTGTTACACAGTAATATTAACAGTAATTAACTGAATCCTGGTTCATTGAGTCTACACCCAACAAATGCAAGAGAAATGACTCAATGCAAATACCAGAGATATGGAAGATATTATTACCACCAGTCAGTCAAACCAGAGGAGGATAATACATAATCTTAAAATTCCATTTCAATTCACATACATTAAAACATTCTAACAAGTTACTTATTATGACGATAAAAACACTCGTCTTATTTCCCATTTGATTGTAAGTGATCAATATTTTTGATCATATTATTATTTCTGAATGTACATTATTCTATATTGATTTTTATTCAAATTTCTAGTCAATTCCACATGTGTATATAAATAAAGCCAAAAAGTTGGGTGAGTGACTTGATGTGATTATGAGCAATAGTTTGTGCTTGAAACCTGGTCATCAGTTAATATTACTGTATAACACCACTGTGTGATTTATCAAAATAAAATTTTATCCATAATGGAGTAACTGCTACTCTACCTAACTTGTATGTTTTGATAACAAATCACACATTACGAAAGACTCGGTTATTTTGTAAAACAATCTCTGTTGGGTGCCGTGTTTAAATAGATTGCGAGAACTCGCTAAAACTAGTTCAAACAAGCTTATACTAGCTAAAACGGGCTTAAACTAGTTTAGACAAGTTATCCCAGTGGGCCCACGCAGAATATTTATTACAATGTGACTGGACAACGTAGATGCCCGAAGTTGTGTAGCCAGTATAATTAGTTATTTGTCTCCCTAACTTCCTGAAGTTGGTACTGTTTATATTACAGAATATACACATTTGATCACATAGAACAATAAAAAGACGGTTGCAGAGAAGAAAATTTTCTTTTCGACGAAGTCATCAACTAGGCTGTACATTCGTGTATTTATAGTAAATGGGCGAGAAAGTCCCAGAACAATTTCCAGTCAAAGGTCAAATTAGTAAAATTACAACTAGGAGCTAAAACGTCATAATAAACAGGAGGGATGGATAAAACTCAAACCAAGTATCATCATAATTACCGAGAAGATTGACATATTGTGCAATTGGGGGTTAGAAATGTAGAAATAATATAATAGACAAGATGTTTGGATAAAAAATCTAGTGTGATCATAACTGATGAAACGAATAACTGTGTTTGCAGTTAGGGATAGTCAGTATTAAAAGAATTACCTGTTTATGAAGGCCATGGAGTTAATTCTTTTAATAATAACTATACCATCACCTTTCTTATCCAAAATTCCACTTAATTCATGTTATTTTTAAGTTTTTCTTAATCCCTATTTACACTACCATATTTTCATATCCGAACTTCCTGTCTGTTTTGTTATTTTATTATTTCTACATATTTAGTCCCTGATTGCATAAACAATTATTCGTCACATTAGTTATGATCCCACTAGATTTTATTATCCAAACATCCTGTCTATTGTTTTTATTTCTACATTTCTGACCCCTAATTGCACAATATGTCAATCTCCTCAGTAATTGCGATGCTACTTTGTTTGAGTTTCATCCGTCCCTCCTGTTTATTATGGCATTTTAATTCCTAATTGTAATTTTATTAATTTGACCCTTAACCGGAAATTGTTCTGGAACTTTCCCACCCATTTACTATAAATGCACGAAAGTACAGTCTAGTTGATGACTTCGTCGAAAAGAAAAGTTTCTTCGCTGCAACCGTCTATTTAATATTTATATATAAATTATTTTTGGTAAAACAAAAGTGAATTGTTCTCAATGAGCCGGACCGGTCTGTCTTCTATCTTTGTTTGCATCGGATCTAGAGGGTAGAAGTAATCGGTGAGCAGTATTAGTATCGCACACATAAATCAGCAAAATTATTATATCAGCCGACATAACAATAGAATAAAATGTTAAGTTTATTTAGAGGAAGATTTTAGAACTATCTGGCTAGTATGATAGAACTAGTGACTCTAAGGATGTGTATGTGTGTGTGTTACCAACACAAAGGAGAAACGCAAAATGGAGTCCAAACCTGGTCGGTTACTTACCCGTACCTCGATTCAGTTTAAATCAGATTGTCTATACTGACTTTCAGTAACTAGCAAAACGGACCATTTAGCCTAATGTTATTTTTTTCCTCTGCTCACTGTAGCATAATTCAGATTTTCCGCTGGGGATAGAAGTCTTCAAGCCTGTGTTAATTCTTATTTGGTGAGTCTCTGTGATTGTCCAATTCCTTCTTGAACGAGCCGATTGACAATGTACACATCACTGTCATTAAGAGTCGGTTCTAAAAGTTTACTAGTCACTGAGAGATCCAATCCTCCACAACTATATAGCTCCTTCATTAGGGATACACTTTTATATTGATAAAATCACGCAGTGTTGTACAGTAATATTTACTGATGACCACGTTTCCAGCACAATTTATTGTTGCTCATGTTCATATCAAGGCACTACTCACACAACATTCTTACTTCATTTATGCACATGAGTAAAAACTGATTAGACATTTGAATAAAATCAGTGTAAGATAAAGTACATTGGGAAGTAATATTAGTATTATCAGTTAAATACAATCAGATGGGAAATAAGATGTTTTCATAGTAAAATAAATGAATAACTTGTTAGAATATGAATTGAATAAATTTTAACATTATTTATTATTCTCCGATTTGACTGTTAATAATATCTTCCATATCTGTGGTATATGCGTTGAGTCACTTCTATTGCATGTGTTGGGTGTAGATTAGATAAACCAGAATTCAGTTATCAATCATCTTTCTCTGCACTCGCCTCCTTATATTACTTCTTAGAGTTTTAATCCTCTCCCACCCTATTGTGTTGTTGTGTGTTAATGCATGCAGTACAACTGCTTAGTTTGTTTCTAAATTACTTATCTTCGTGGATGGCGTCAATCATTCTAACCTTAGCTAAATTCTTATGTTCTCATAATCTCACTACTCCCGATCTACTAGTTTGACTGGCTTATGTAGGTAACGTCACTTACAGTCATTGCAAGGTATTTTGTAAATTATATTATTCTATTTAATTGGCTCCACCGTGTCCTTTGGCCCACAGAGCTTGTCCTACCTGAGAGAGTTTGTAGTTTTAAATGCCACCCTAATTCCTGCTTTATTGAGACTCCTAAGTAGGGAGTGTTTCAGATGTCCTCTCCTTATATGGTAAAACTGCAGATGCCTGATATAATACTCCGAACGTACTTTATCTTATATTGATTTTATTCAAGTGTCTAATCATTAATTTTTACTCATGTATATACATGAAGCAAGAATGTTGTGTGAGTAATGCCTTGATATGATTATGAACAGTGATAATTTGTGCTCGAATTGTAGTCATCAGTAAATATTACGGTATAATACTGTGTGATTTTATCAAAATAAAATTTTATCCATAATGGAGTCATACTCTACCACAGTGTCCAAGGTTTATCCTTATTTCTATATAGCTCCTTTTTGATTTCTGAACTCTCCTGCTCTGTCCTCACGGATGTCCCAATCTTCTAGGAAGGAAAAGAGAAGATAAATCAGGTCTATAGTCCTTTCCTAAAAATTTTTAACATTGTGATGAGATTTTCTCTCTGCCTACTCTGTATGATAGGGAGACGAGGTTCAAAAATATCATATTAAATTAGTTGCATCAAGAGTAACACGTTTGACCTTCCTTTAAAACCTTTCTAAGACATATGAGTTCCTCCTAAGACAACGGCTGGCTGGATGCAGTCTCCTAGTTTTGTACTGACAAGTGATGTATACAGAGTAGTGAACATCTCATTGATAATTCTACTAAAAGCTCTGTGGATTACCTATAAAGATATAAAACTTCTAGTTGTTAGCGTACGATAGAGTGACGTAGTTTTTAAGTTATGACCTACTGTGACACCTAAATCAGAGTCCGTCTGAAACGATAAGAGTGATATTTCCTTTATGTCATATGAGCTGACACTTCAATGCCACTGAAGAAGACGTTAACATTCCATACTGGGTGGAAATGTCACTGATAACATATTTTCATATTACCAAAAGACATAAAACCACTCACACGTCTGCATTTCCATCTGAAGTTAATTGATAACTCCACCAGATAAAAACTGTCATAACTTCTTCCCTTTCGAGATGGTTAACTAACGCTGAGCGTCTTTCATTTTGACAACAATCACTCCTGAAAGGAGAATCACTTGACTAACATGGAGTTTTGGCTATCTCTTATGGGTATCTCTTATATTCTCTAATAAAGAGTGCGATTAAAACACATCAACAGCTGAGTAACGTTCACAAAATATCGAGGTAAAAGGGAAGCAGATAAGAATTTCAAGTGTCTGACATCATTAGGATCGGCCAACTTTAAGTAAACCAAAGCAAAGAACGTGAAAGAAGGAGGAAACACCTCCTTGGAATTCAATCACATATTCCATAAATATTACGTGGATAGCCTCTAAAATTTTCACTGATTTCAACATTAGAAGTTAACTGGTGGATGGCGACTAGCAGTGGAATCCAGGATGCGCATTTTGTCCTATTTGGGACTCGTCTGCCAGCTAGATGTACCTGCATTCTTAGTGAGTGAGTAATGGTGTTCGCAACGAGGCTCTAAACCAGTGCCCATAGTTTCAAACGGCAAAACGTTATCCACTAGACCACTTGGGCCACGACAGCCACCTCTTGTGCAATGGGTCATATTATTATTAAATTCAAAATGTGGTACTCGTGGACCAAGTGGTCTAGTGGAGAACTATTTGCCGTTTGAAACTATGGCCACTGGGTTCGAGGCTCGGTGGGAACACCATCATTGACTCACTAAGGAATGCAGGTACATCCTGCTGGCAGATGAGTCCCAAATAGGACAAAATGCGCATCCTGGATTCCACAGTGCTAGTCACCATCCACCAACTAACTTCTAATTGCATGCCCAGACATCGTCGAAGCATCTGCACAAGAAGCCGACATGTCAACCTGAGACCGAGCACTTCGGTCCAATCAATTGACGGGAAAATCTAAAATTGAATTAAATAATGAGTGGAAATGCTAAAGTGCAATGATATCGCTGCAGGTGATTACGAATCACAAATTGACTCGATATTTGAATGAATAACGGTCAACACAGAGTTCAACACACGTGCGTAAATAGATGCCATAGAAAGACTAAGTACAAATATATAATTCAGTAGTTACTTAAATATTATGGTAACTATTTTATATTTCCGTTACTGAGACGGTTTTTAGCTCAGGGGGATAATAATAAATTACATGTGGTCCCTGGGCTGGTTAACTTAATTGTGGAGGTTTCACTATCCTTTAGACAACATCTACACTTCAGGCTTCAGTACAAAAACGACTCATTTAAATTCTCCATGAATGATGTAATTGTATCTCCTGGCAACCAACCACTGTCGTGATTGATTGTTAATTTACATATCTGTTGATCATTTTTTTTTGACTAGGAATCCGAATTTTATTGTCATGTGATTTGCTTTTCTTTGGTAGCTGGTAAATTCGGACTACAATAATATGTTCGTTAATGTCAAAGTCAGAATCGGAAAGGCACGATACGCCTTCATCAACCTGAAACCAGTTTGCAAATCTTCCACACTCAGTATAAGGAACAAGATTCGAATTTCCAACACCAATGTCAAGTCAGTCGGTTCTTCTATACGGGTCAGAAACTTGGCCAGTGTGTCACCAAAAGGATTTCTAACAGCCTGTTGCAGATCAATGTGAAGTCGGTTCTTCTATACGGGTCAGAAACTTGGCCAGTGTGTCACCAAAAGGATTTCTAACAGCCTGTTGCAGATCAATGTGAAGTCGGTTCTTCTATACGGGTCAGAAACTTGGCCAGTGTGTCACCAAAAGGATTTCTAACAGCCTGTTGCAGACCAATGTGAAGTCGGTTCTTCTATACGGATCAGAAACTTGGCCAGTGTGTCACCAAAAGGATTTCTAACAGCCTGTTGCAGATCAATGTGAAGTCGGTTCTTCTATACGGGTCAGAAACTTGGCCAGTGTGTCACCAAAAGGATTTCTAACAGCCTGTTGCAGACCAATGTGAAGTCGGTTCTTCTATACGGATCAGAAACTTGACGTGTCACGAAAAGGTTTTCCAACAAGCTGCAGACTTTCATCAATAGCTGCTCCCTTCTCTGGCTCCATACTGAAGATCAAATAATAATAGTAATTTGCTGTATTCCAAAACAGTACTTGTAATACAGAATGGAATTCTCAGCATTCTTACTACAGTACTGCATCCAGTTAGTACATTATCAAAATACATAATACATAAATAAATACAGTACATAAAATTCTGCATAGATTATGGAAATCTCAGTTCATTATTACAACGACACTTTGGCATGTCGGTAGCAAAGCCAAAGCTGAACAGTGTTTGAAGGTGCTAGAAAAGTAGGTGCTATCATATATGCTGGCGTAAGTGGAAGAAAGAAACAAAGCAGCACATAACGGAAAAAAAAGAGGGAGAAAAGTAAAAGAAAGAAAACGTTGTACCTATAAATGTGATATGAGTTGGAAAGAAGAGATACAGTTGTTCTACTGACTATTTAATAAGTTATAGGTGTCACGCCTAATGCTTTCTTTGTCGCACAGAACACGAGCTGGCCAGCTGGCCAGAAAGAATAAGCGACAAGAAACTTTGGGAACAAACCAACAGGCGAGAGCCAATCGATCAACAAATATGTGGGAGAAAATGGAGATGGGTTGATTAGACATACGTTGAGGAGGCCACCGAATGACGTCGCAGTGCAGCCCATAGCTTGAGTGGAATCCAAATGGTAAGCGACAAGTGGGTCGTCGGTGAGAGGGTTACATGGAGGAGATCGTGTGAAGAAGAGATGGGAGAGTTTGGTCAGTCGTGGACCCAGCTGAAGATGACAGCCGAAAACAGAACAAAATGAAGATGTGTTGCTGAAGCCCTATGTTCCACGCAAGGGAATAATAATAGTAATTGCTGGCTGATTCATTTGAGTGCCAGGCTTCTAGGAGTTCTCTGCCACTTTTGGTACTTCCTCTATTTGAAATTTCTACATTATCCCAAGCGAACTGGTGTCCGTAATTATCTACATGCATTGATATGAAATAATATATATCATGTCTTTTTACAGCTAATTTGTGTTCTTGTATTCTGATTCGAAGGGGACCCCCACTTTGTTGACCGATGTAATATCTGTTACAGTTCATACAGTTTATTTTGTAAATGATATTAAATTTATCTTCTTCTTCTGTCGGATGAGTCTTTCGGGCTGCACAATATCGATGAATGAAGTGATTGCGATTACTGGTTGTCTTGTGTGCTATATCTATTTCAAACGGTTTTAATATTCTAGCTGTTATTTCAGAGATATTTTTTTATAGATGGTGGAATGAATTTTCTTGTGGTCTTTGATGCTGGCTTGTTGTTGGTGTTATGACTCGAGTTTAAGCACTATTTGATGAAATTGTGTGGTTATTCATTCTTTTTGAAGACGGTTAGTAGGTATTTTTCCTCCATTCTCTTCAGCACATGAGTGCCACAGTGTGTTTGAATTCTTTTAAGAAATGTCTGTTCACAGCTTCTCTTGTGAGCAGTGGGGTTATTGCTATTACAGTTGAGTACTTGGTCTGTGTGCGTTGATTTTCTACATACTTGTGTTTCTAAATTTCCTGTGTTAGTTTTCTTGATTAAAGAAGACTTCTAAGAATGGGATTTTGTTGTCCAATTCTTCTTCTCTCGTGGTTAATTTGATGTCTTCAAATATGTTGTTTATTCATTTATGGGTAAATTTCAAATCACATTTCTTTTAATTATTACAAATGTATCATCAAAATAACGTAATCAGAGTTTTGGTTTAATTATAGTTAGGGAGGACTATTCATTCTAATCTTTGCATAACGGGTTCAGCTATTAATCCTGATATGGGCGATCCCATTGGTGTTCCATTTATCTGTTCGTAAGTTTGATTATTGTGTTGGAAGTATGTAGTAAGAGATAATTCTATGAGTTTTATTCAAGTTGAATATTACGTTTCTGTGCTTTCATCGCTACAGAGTAGTTGTTGCATAGTTTCTTTTGCTAGTTTTGAACCAGTTGAATTATATATAATGCTGTGACATCAAAGGACACCATTATTTCATTTACATCCAATTGAATGTTTTTGATTTTCTCTAAAAATTGGATTGGCGAATCGATAGAGTGGTCGCATGATTCTGTTAGGTATTTAAATTTTCCGAAAAGTTCTGTAGATAGATTATATGTTGATGTTCGTGGCAGCGAAACGACTGGTCGTCAGGGAATGTTTGGTTTGTGTAGTTCCGGTCTACCGCAAAATCGACGTAAAACAGGTCCGTTAGATTTCATTCGCCAGATTGATCTTGTTTTGTAATTTGTCCTGATTTCGTTAGTTTATTTAATGTTATTTTGATTTTATTATCTAATTTTAGTATAGGGATTTTCGTCAACTGTTGATATACATTATTATCTTTGAGTAAATCATCTGCTACCAAAGCCTCCGTCTACTTCTCCCTAAGAATACTTATTCGATGAGAGGGGGAAAACTGATACATGTCGTATCGACATGAACCGATTGTAGACAATTTTTTCTGTTCTGCAATGAGCAATGTAAATCTTAGCAAAAGAAAAAGGAAGCTAAACCCAAAATTTATTTTCATCTTTTAAAAATAAATTTATTTATCTGATGAAAGATGACCATTATAAGTTTTTAAAAGATTGAGTTTAGTGAACAAAGAATATATAGCGAAGTTGAAACTATAACGATCGATGGAATGAAAACGCATGGGTGACCTTGAACCGACCAATCAGGAAATACAGTGGGTGGTTTTGCATATAAATGACATTTATTTATAAAAGGGAAATACATCAGAATATGCTAAAAAGGATATTTTCCCCTGAAATGACTCAAAAACACCTTGAAGTTATTATGAAGAGTATCAGTTTTTTAAGTTGGACTACCATTTTCTGTGCATGTATTCACCGAGGTGACTAAAGATGAGTTCTCGTGACGCATTTATCGCTCTTAACCTGTTTTTCAGTCTTCCCCAAAACACCTCAATTGAATTAGTAGTATGGGTTACAGCAAGACGACCGACAACTATTTATCAGGAAAGTGTAGATAACAAAAATAAATAATACTAACCCCAAACCCAGTCCTAATTGTAACCCTAACCTTAATCGCAACACTAATTGTAGTCTTGATGATAACCCTAACCTTGTTCCTGACCCTAATCATGACTGTAACCATAACCAGCTATCAATATACTGTCCAAACAGTACTTAAAATCGAAATAGGGTGGGATAAAGTGTGCAGCTCGATTCGTGCATAGCGTTCATAGTGACACTATAGTAATAGTAGGTCTCGTTATCCAATGAATAGTGCACGTTCAAGGTCATTGGGGCATTCGCACCCTTCAGCCGTTATACTTTGACTTGTCAGAATATTCTTTTCGATAGCCCCCTCTTCATCACATTCTATAGTTGCATGATCAAGATAACTAAAGAATTCTTGTTACTAACACTTTTAATGTGTTGTTTAAATAACATTGAATCATTGACACCAGTAGATGGCAGTTCAAAAGCACCTGTGAGTGATAATATGGATTAATACAACACTAAAGTGAATATCAGATGAATTACGAAAAGTAATAATACAAAATTTATGAATTTATAGATACCACAGCAGGCAACGATAACAGTGATGTCTGGACCTGTTTATTTTGCACGCCAATCTCTGGTTGTTTTAGTTTGTGATCTCTTAGAATTTGGACTGCAATAGAATTAATGGCAATTTTATTACTTAGAACAGATAACTCATGTACCAAGCTACGAACCATTCCTATCGTATAAGGGCTGATGATGCTGCCATGCAGTTTCTCTGGATGAATCAGGTGGAGTGTCACCTGTATAATCAGTATACTGACTATTTCAGCTTCTTGCCCTTGAAATACAAACGGAATTCGATAAAGTGCTCAGTCCATAGAACAAGAGCAGTCTGCTCTAGTGAATGTCTTAATGAAGAACTTAATATTATTAAACAGATAAAGCAATAAGAAGACGTAATTTGTCTGAATCGTGTAATGTATTTGCGCAACACATTTCGAACAATCTGATCACACACGGACTTGTCATAGGAAGATATGTGTGAAAGTAATAAAGAGGAAAGAGGTGAGAAAATAGACTTGGGTCAAGTTTAAAGGATATATTCCAGGTCAAAATCACAATGAAGACCGCTAAACCAAATAGCAGAGGTAATAATACATCTACCCTGGCTGGTATCAAAACAAAATTTACCAAGGAAGGTTTAATGTGATGACGAATTGTTTTTGAACGCATAAAGGTGGCTTAAACTTTCTAATTGCTAGGACTTCTACAAGCTTTAGGATACGCCCCAAACATGTTTTATAGATAGGTTTAAAAGATGTGTTAACGTCAATTTTATGTCCTGTCTTTATAATATGTCTCGCAATAGAGGAGCTAGGTGTCCTGTTGTCATCATTAATTGGTTCTGAAGATTCCATTTGCTTCTGGAGCCATTTAGGAATATGCTGTGAAGCCAGCCCTTACTTTCAGAAATCGATGAGTCCTCCCTATGTATGTGTGTCCACACGTACATTCAAATTGTCTATTCAATTTGTATACTCTTCTTTTATTACATCACTTGTTACTCATACTATTCTCACTTTGAACTGTGTCCGGTATTATTTCACTTGTTCCACTTGTCATTCTAAATCCGAAATTTGGTTTTGCAAAGTTAAATTCTATGTTGTCAAATTTCACACAATATTACGTAATGTTTTTATTTTTATTCGACTTGTCTACTAATCCAATCCTATAAATAAAAATTAGACAACACCTGAAGGATAGACAAGTGGAAAAACGATAATTAAAATGATGTACTAAGGGGAGGCCGCAGTGGAGCTGAAGTGGATGAATTAAAAAACTTTTAAAGATTATTAAATAAGTGAACTGGTATAAAGATTTTAAGAATGTAGGTCAAGTGTTGTGTCAAGAAATTTAAGACGGTGAAGGTGAAGTGAAGTGGAATGAATTCAAGTGGTTATCCTGACAGTTTTATCAAGAAACATATGACCCACTATCTGTTAACAAGAAGCCACTTTATATACGACTACAATATATGGGCGATAAACCAAGCGGGTTAATTACGAAGAAATTAAGAAAACCAGTTCAAAGAGCTTTTAATGCTGGCGAACCACACGTATTATTCTCTACACGACCGATGGTGCTACCTCGACTGAAAGATGAAGTACCTAGACTAGCCACTTCAAATTATATTTATGAATTCAACTGCGCTTGTGGAGAGAGTTATGTTGGCCGTTGCTCTAGGAACTTGATTTTTCGTGCTGGAGAGCATATCCCAGTATGGTTAAGTAAAGGTGTAGTTAAAACTACTAACAGCTCGATATTAGACCATCTGGTGCAAACCGGTCACAAAGCCAGCGTAGAAGATTCCTTCTCTATAATATACCGGGTGCCTAACAAACTACCAAAATCGTCGAAGCACTGCATACTCCAAACAGCAGAGGCTATTGCAATTCGCCTCAAACAACCAATGCTCTGTGTCCAAAAGAAACAAGTCCAGCCCCTACTACTGCCCTGGCCCTCAGTAGTGACTATAAACTCATGAATTTGTACTATTACCTTTCCTGATTCTCCTGACATTCAGTTTATTTTATGTTGATGCTGTTCAGCTGTAATTTATCAATATTATTGATTCGATGTTATTTAAACATTAATGTCGTTCATAACACTAATTCATCCATTCATTATAATGTATATATAATTGTAGAACCTGATGATGAATTTATCGAAAAGAGTACTCTTTTTTCCGTGTCTATTCTTTTCAAAATAAAAATAAAATAAAAGAACATGACTATGATCAAGGTAAGGAAAGGCGTTTGACAAAACGTTTTTGAATGCATAATTAACGTTTTTGTCCATGTATAGCTAGAGCTTCGGCTAGCTGTGCATAAGTGGAGGAAAGGTAAGCTTTTGGGGGGAATGGATTTGGTCCCGTAGATAACATTAAAGGATAAACCACGTGGGGCTGAATGACCTGACTCCAGAAGGAGTTCGCAAATTGAAGACTTTGTCGTCCTTTGTTCACCTTTCATTAACCAAACCGGGTAGTGTTCAGCTATGCGTTTACGGAGATTACGTTTACAGCGTTCAATGTAATCAGCTCCACAGGAGCATGTGAATGAGTTTATCCGTGACGCATCGTCGAGTCATGTTTCCGCTGGTAAATACTAAATGTAAGTCAGCTGCATAAAAAAACACCGTTTAATACATTTAGACAAATAACTTTTAATTACTTCAGAAATACTGTCATCTTCCACAGATAAACTCATTCAAAGTGACTTCTTCGGCGCTGTGTTTTGGCTAAGGACAGTTTCTTTCTCGATATTTCTGTCGATAAACTTTCTAGGATATCCATAATTTAAGAGAGTTGTACGAAATCTTTCTAATTCAAAGTTGATCGTATCTACAAAACAAAATTTCCGAATTCTGGAGCATAGAGAAAGGAAAAGATTTCTCCTCCCGTCAAGAGGTAACTGACTACTGGAGTTAGTGCACTGATCTGCAAACGGATGAAAAGGTAGAAAATTCACTCATAAAACGGTGATATCGACAAAAATTATGGAATACCAGATTTATAGATGAATTGTGGTGAAAAGATCATAAAAGTAGTATGTCACGTAAAACAAGACCAGGAAAGAACCTGAAAAAATCAAAAAGAAAAAAAGAAAGATAAAAAAGAGAGTAAGAGGTTTCTGAAGAAAAAGTAAATACAAAGAATCATATTTAAAAATAGAATCAAAATAA
Organism: Trichobilharzia szidati; assembly: GCA_944472155.2. Lineage (NCBI taxonomy): Eukaryota > Metazoa > Platyhelminthes > Trematoda > Strigeidida > Schistosomatidae > Trichobilharzia > Trichobilharzia szidati. Next base: position 49,076,270 of record OX235275.1, on the reverse strand, counting down.
CGTTCTAGACAATGAGTTAGGTTTTCATGACAGGTAAATGATCAAATGACGGTCAGGGGTGAAAGAAGTTACGCTGAGACCAGTAGAAGTAGTTCGATTCCACGGTCTCTCTGTGCATTGGTGGCGATCGTGGTCAGTTGGAAAGTGAGATTTGTGTGTGTGTGTGTGTGCTGGTGTTTGTGCGTGCGTTTGTGTTTGCTTGTGTGGTAGTCGGTGTGACGGAAGATTGTGTGCGTGTGCGTATGCGTTTGCAGAGAGTAGAGAAATTCGACTATCGAAGGATATTTGTGCACATGAAATTTTGTTTGAATTGAAGGAGATGGGGTGTATGAATTGAGAATTGGTTGTTTGTGTCTGAGGGTTTGAAGATGGTGTGGAGCGTTGGAGTGTCGGAGAGTGAGTATCGGTTTGCGTTGTGCACGTGTGTTTAGGATGCGTGTGTAGCTGGAGGGTTTGGTGGTGGGTGTGAGTGTTGTTGGGAATGCTTGTAGTGTGGTGTGTATTGATCAATAAATGATGGGGAAGTATGAGTCGGTGTGTGTGTGTGTGTTGTGAATTGATTTGAATTGAAGTGAAGTGATTAGTAGTCGTGTTGTGTTGTGGGTGTTGTTGGTTGGTCGTGCATGCGTGCCTCCGTGGCGCAATGGGTTAGCGCGTTCGGCTGTTAACCGAAAGGTTGGTGGTTCGAGCCCACCCGGGGGCGATAGGGATTTTGACGCTACACATACTAAAACCAACAACTCCCACAACATCACGCACTAAATTCACTGGAATCACACGCCTCCGTCTACCCTGCTCCACGACGCACATATCTACAGTATTTGCATCTAATTTTATCCAACGTTTAAAAGGAGTATTTTCAAGAAAAAAATAAATATAAAGACAACAACAGCAAAAAAAAACAAACAAACGCAAAATAATTTTTAAAACAAATGCGAAAAAATACCAAGAAGTAGAAAGGGAAATAAACAGCATATAATAATATCTCAGTATTGGGTAGTGGAAACTATGATGTGATTATGCATGGTGACAGTAAAGCTATATTCATACAAGAAGTTATGAAATGATATTTAAGAATGTTTATCGCCAAGATGATCATTTAATTTGATTGAACAACACTAAACATTCATAAAATAACATTTCAGGGTTTTTTATTGACAGCTCTAATGCAGTGTTTGTAGTGGTAGTGTGAGTAATCCTGCATAATACAAAATTTTAAAATAGTGATAATGGCGTTCACAACCAATGATTGTCAGTTAATATTGCCGAACAAAAACAACAACAACAACCACAAAAACTAATAATTACATGATGGTTAATGACAGGATAATTTCGTAATACTCATAGTGCTAATATAGTCAGAACCAGTAGATACACAAAAGAAGGAATACAGTAAAGTACAAAAAAGGAAGCCAATGTTAATAATTTAGGTAGCTAAGTATGTTTAAGAAGGAGTTCACTACAGAATACAAAATAAGAGAGAAATAAAAGAGCTTAAAATTATGTTATTTACAACAAAGCAAGTCATAGGTTTCGCGCTTAACATTGTCTCTGTCACTTAGAACACGGGCCAAATATGGTATCGTTGAGTTCCTGTACTTGGTTTTACGAGCATAAATTATTTTATACTGATTTCTGGTTCTAATTGATGAGATACAAGGCGATAGTTGGGAATAGAGGGGGTGTTGGGGGTCGGAGAGTATGGTTTTAGACCATTTTTCGCATGTATTCAGATGCCTATCAACTAAAGTAGTGACGAGCTGACTGAGTTTTACACCACTCGATGTCTGAATGAATATTTTCGCCATATTTATGAAAATGTTTTGGATAGATTCCAGATTGACGGGCTCTTAAACCTTGTATAGTTTACAAGCTGGGTAGTAAGTAAGCTTGGGAAAAAAGAGGGGATGTTAAGCATGAGGTTGGTAATACCATCGCTATTGAGACTTCAATGCTCAAAGTCATATGTTTTCCACTCGAAATGCAAGGCAGGAAAAAAAGGCTGATGCACAGATAACATACATCATGTCAACTGTCTAAATGTCCTCAAACATGTGGGATAAAGAGAAAAGGAAGGAAAGAAGGTTGACATGCAGAACATTGTATGACAAGATCGATAGAAAAATAATGGAGCAAAGCAAAACCAAGAAGGAATCTGAAATCTCAGTAATAAGAGACGCATGGAAGACAAAATTCAAGTCACATTTTCACAAAGCATTGTAGAAACCATAATAATATCAAAAGGAAGAGAAAAAATATATATTCGATCCGGAGAAGGGAAGGGGAGGCAGATTCACATGGAAAAAGACCTTAAAAGTAAAAAATTCAACGGAATAAGTTGGAAGAAACTAAAACAAAACAAAAATCACATGAATGCATAACTAAAAGAGAAGTCATTGGATAACTTAAAAGCATTCATAAATCGCTAGCCAAAAAACCTGCTAGATTATAATGTAAGGGTAGAATTTGGACACTGTGGTAGAGTAGAATTTCATATTAGATAATATTATTTGACATAACACACAATGATATAGTATTAACAACTGGATGACGTTTCAAGCACATTCTATCGTTTACAATTATATCAAATGCGACTACGGGTTGATATCAGTTAGAAAACAGTCTGGAACTAGGAAGTATTGGGCAGTTGTTTCATCCTAGTCTGGAATCCTTCAGCAATATGCACCCACCTACCCATTCAACCAGTGGGACGGGAGCGTAGTAGCTTATGAATTCTGCCAATTCGTGATTACCGATCAGCCACCAGCCAATGTAATTGGTGAGTATTTTTCCTCACGCCTGACCTGATGGACTTTACTGATCACAAATTTACACCAGAACTCCAGGCAACTTTGTTATCCTGTAAGCAGTCACCGGCGAGTATCAGATTAGTCTTCAAGAACTAGTTTGTATGGACTTCAAATTCATTATCTACTAAGGCATTGAAAGCTTCGCAACTAAACCATCCAGCTCAAAGAAAAACACAACTACTTCCAAAATAGGTTTGTAAAATGACTGCAATTAGAGTGGCATTTAAGCCAACCAACTCGCTCAGAGATAAAGTTTTGTCGGCTTAAGGGCTTGACCGATCTCACTAAGAAAAAATAGTATTACTTACTAAATGCCATGTAATGACTGCGAGGTCAGTTACCCAAGTCAAGCTAGTATTATGGTAAGAGCTGTCTGCTAGCCAAAATTGTAGACAACAGTTTAAGTCAATGTTCACGTCTGGAATCAGGGTCATGAGAAAAAAACAATAACAAAGCTTAACCTTGAGGAACTCATTAACCAATCACAGCAGACTTAACGTGTGCAAATACGATTCGCAGATATATGGCCTAACTTTCTAAAAAACGGCCACAAAAAGATAACAGAATAACCTTCAGCAAGAAAACAACCAATCAGAAGACGTTGCTTCTCTGCTAACAATAATGCTAATAATAACGTACATAAAAATCTATAAATATCTGTTGATTTTCTCAATAAACGATCTGTTGCCTGGTCCTTGTCTTCTGTCGTTACAGTATCTAGGGGTCAATTAGATTTTCAGAACATAGAATTTTAGCTAGACCTAGAAGGATTGACCTTGATAAGTTAAATAATCTAGAAAAAGCCTCAGCTATTACGATTCATTCACTTGTATGTAATCACAAGATTTGATGCCATAGGGTGAAAGTATTACAAGGGAATGTAACTAGATGAAGAGAGAGGGGGAGGGTTAGTAACTAATAAGTTGTGTAACAATGTGGTGAATTCAACTCAAATCATAGGAACAAAAGGTAAGCAAAATTAAATTATAACGAAAGGGGAGGACATCTAAGCCAAGGAACACATAATCGAATGAAAAGAAGAGTTGAGTCATAGAGTTACCACAGGTCAAGTAAAGACTGATAACTGCTTTTTTCTGAACACATAAATCAGGCTTCAGGCGCTTACTTACTTTACTTTACTTCGGCTATCTCTTACGGAAGGATGAGCCGGCTTCATGAACATCTCGAATCATCGCTGCCCAGGCGCGGCGATCTGATGAAGGGAGTTCATGAAGTTTCATGGGAATTCGGTACGAGTGATGTCCCCAGAATCGCTCGGCCTTTTGTTTGAGAGTGCCGCTCTAGCCTTTACACAACCAAGTGTGACCTACAAGGCAGTAGGAGTGGAGTAGGGAGTCCACTATCCATTGGCAACCGGTGACCGAAGTTCGGTTCATACGCCTTTTTGAATGGGGCCAGACATCCAACAAGCCCTTTATCCATACGTCTGCCGGTGAGCTCCAGTGAGCTTCATACGCCAGTCGTTGGAGGTTTGGAATCAGGGTTTAGCCATCTCCCCTAGACTGTCATCCAATGGACAGTCAACCCGGTGAAGAGCGCCGGGCATCCGCTTTCGCCCTCTCACTTTGGTGAAAAACACCTCCGCCACGTGAAGGCAGTGAGTAGGGCTTCCTCAGGAGAGGCTATGTAAGACGCCCGGTCATATGGGAGCATTTCAAGAGGTGTGCGGAGAGGTGGCCAACCCGCAGCGCAAGGCACCCACCCCCGACCATCCTGAGGCTTTGGAGGCCTTCAGGCGTTTGTCAGCAACTGCTTTGGTAAACTTGTCTGATGATGATTTAAAATAATTTCGGGAAGGATATCCACTTCATGACCATGAGATGCCTGCTAACTGCATTTTGGAAGGCGTTTGTTCACTTGAGACACAGGCTTTTGGTGTATGTTCATTAGGTCAAAGGTGTGCCCTTCTTTCTATTCTCCAAATGGTACCTGACATGCAAATAGAGCTTATAACAGAAGGATGTCTATCGGCCTTTGACTAAATCAAAGAGCATATTGTTCGATAAACGCGAACCAAATTATATGTGTCCAAACCAAGTTCACTTTTAACAGTTTGAAAAAATTTGGGCATTGGGTATTAGATATTCACTGTAATAAAGGTGTCCTGTATTTCCCAATGAATGAAAAACAAAACGATATTGTTGTTTTTACTTACGTTACGCTATTTAATGCTGCTGCTAATAGCTTTATCAAAGTATTATTAAACTAGAATTTACAAAATCTCGACAGCAGAGTTTTCTTCAACACATCAGACTTACACACTACAAAGTAACCTTGTCGTCCATATAAAAGACCAAATCCCTAAAGATTCTCTATCTAATTGTGTTTATAAAATAAAATGCTTCGAATGTGATGCGATATACATCGGACAAACATCGCCAGAGGGAAATCATAATCAGAAGTAATGAACACCGTAGAGCATCTGTTCGACCACCGAGAAATCCAATTCAACTGGAAAAATCATCAGCCGTAGGTCTACATGTTATAGAATTAGGTCACAAAATTGATCTTGGCAATATTGAAATAATCCAGAACAATTTCACAAATCACAAAGAACTCCTAATATCAGAAGCACTTGATATCAAGTGGAATCTAAATTGTCTGAATAGGAATGATGGACTAAAACAGAATTTGACCTGGATACAACACCACCACTCCTCTATGAAATGACAAAACCAACACGAATGCGATAAGCAATTTCATTATGTAAACACACACGCTGCTTTTATAATTTTACACACTTATCAGATTCAACAATCTACACCTGGTTTTGTTATCTTTACCAATTGGCTAACTGACCAACGCAAAAATTATCCCATGCTGAGGAACGATGATTAAGTTGTTGTATATAAGCTGAGTGGATTTTGTAAACTCTGGTTTAATATTCCTGCTTTGATAAAGCTATTAGTATTAAATAGCGAAACGTCAGTAAAAGCAATATCGTTTTGTTTTTCATCCATTGGGAAATACAAAAAATCTTTGGTTACAGGAGTGCGTACTACTGAAGAGTCCCGAACTAGGACGAAACAGCTGTCCAGTACTCCCAGGCTTTCCAATGGTTCTCTAACCAATGTCAGCTCATGATGAAATCCTGTAACCAATCACCCAAATCCCTACAAACCAATACTTGAACAAAAACCCTTTATTATAAGGGGATCAAATTAGTTGCAAGATAAATTCTGAAGACTAATTCTACAGTATTATCACTTTTGAAATAGAATTGTACGAAAATTGGCTTCCTTGTCACTGTTAGATCTTTACATTTAATCTTTCGTATTTTTGAATGAATTTCTGAAGGTAACCGATATTTCATATTAGTTGTATCACACAGTGAGTGAAACAGTATTATTTACTGGATGACATTTCGAACAAAATTTATTGTTCATAATCATATCATCAATTATAATCACACGACTTCGAAACTTGAGTTTTCAACATCTCAAGAATCAGGCATTCTTCTTTCAATTTCTTAATGGAGCATATCCTTCTGACTCTGTCCAATTAGCCAGCTATAAACAAGCACTAACAGTTGTTTTCACTTTGCTCGAATTCCAGTAAATATTTTGATAAACTTGCGAAACACATCTCCACAGATTGCTGTATTGGCTGTATTTGACTATATATTTCCTATTCAAGATGCATTACTAGCCTAAATTAGTAGTGGAGATTGGGAAATCCAAGTTCTGTTCTTTTGTGCTGCGGAGGAGTGGAGAAGTTTCCAAGATTCGATTTCGAAGTGACGAAGGTCTGCCTTGCCTTTCCGATTCTGACCAGCTTTGACATTTTCATCCGCAGAGTGCTACCTGCCGCTGGAAAGACGCCGGTTGCCTAGACAAGTGAAGGAAGTAGCCTTTTTCAAAATTCTTCCATTGATAGTGATTCGACCTTGTCGTTTCTTTTTTCGGTTGGTTATCTTCATCGCCTCCATCTCTTCTATGTTCACTTGAAGTCCTATCTTCACTGTTCCTTCTGTTAACCCGTTGGCTTCTACCTGTAGATCTTCGAGTTTGTGTGACATTAGTCATAAATTCTCCGCGAAATCCAGACCTTCTAGAGGCCGCAAGGAAAAAAAAGAAACATTCAATGCCTCATTTTTATTCTGCTCAATTAGCTATCCGATATCATCTTACTTCTTTTGCATTTCATTGACCCTTGTAGAAATGAAACTTTCAGCCAGCACTGGGTTCCGGATCCGATTCCCTCTCTCTGCCCCTCTATTTAATTCAACCTGGATTGCTTAAAAAGGACTATGTCATACTTCGTAGAACTCTGAAGACTGTCAGTAGGACGAGTAGTATCCAACTGGGCCATATCGTTGACATTGTCACTGATAGGCACTTGATGTCATGCAACAATTCGCTAAAGGAATTTTGTCAGACTCTGAGCACCCACTCTACCCGCAGCTCCAATTTTGTGTCTCCTCAGGTAAAACAAGAAGTCTTTTCAGAAGAATTTATGCACGTACGTTTAAGTATAAAAATTCCACTATACCATATTTAGCACGTACTTTATGTGATGAAAATAGTGTCAGACATGAACTAACTAACCTCAGCACTACTAAATAAACCATTTCCTTTACTCTTAAAGCATCATTCTTTATTGTTATTGTATTTCTTATATTTATAATCCTCTCAATTTTTTCGTTTCGTTTATTTTTTTTTTCAAAAGTGTAAACATCATTTAAGTTGTGTCATGACTGTTAATTTTGTATTTCCCCTCACTATACTATATCAACAGAACATTAAACCCAATAATCTATAACGTGCTAAAGTTCCCAAACTGAATCGACAATACCGTTTGAAACAAACTCACTGTTATTAGTATTTATTATTATTATATCTAATAATTATGTCGTAAATGTGGACAAATTCCCCCGACTAATTTTTAATTTTATGTATATTTTGAGTAAATCAGATGCAATATTGTGACAAATGCTGAGAATTCCATTCTGTATTATAAGTACTGTTTTCGGAATAAAGTAAATTATTATTATTATTATTAAAGACAGCTGGTTAGTGGCATTGTTAACCTTTACACAATAATTTTGTGTATCGAAGTCTTGGAACACATGGAAACAAAAACTGTTTCAGGAACTGAGAGAGACCTTCCACTTAACTATGCTACACAGGGTAAGTTAAACTGATTATTTACATTATATATGTCCAAACCAAGTTCACTTTTAACAGTTTGAACAAATTTGGGCATTCGGTAAATGATATTCATTATAATAAAGGTTTCTGTATTTCCCAATGAATGAAAAACAAAACGATATTCTTTTTACTGACGTTTCGCTATTTAATGCTGCTAATAGCTTTATCAAAGTATTATTAAACCGGAATTTACAAAATCTCAGCATATATATAACAAAGAGTTAAGGGGTGAGAAAATAGACTTAGTTCAAGTTAAAAGGACATATTGAAAGTTAAAATACCAATGAACATCACTAAACTAAATAACAAAGGTGATAGTACGTCTGTTATGATATCAAAACAAAGTTTACTAACTTGATTATCGTTCGTCAGTCTGGGGTCATTTTTCGTTGTCAAGTTGGTAAAGATAACAAAACCAAGTGTAAATTGTTGGATTTGATAAGTATGTAAAATTATAAAACAGTGTGTGTTTACATCATGAAATAGCTTATCACATTCGTGTTGATTTTGTCACTTCATGGGGGAGGAGCGTGTTTGTCCATCATTCCTATTCAGACAATTTAGATTCCACTTGATATCAAATGCTTCTGATATTAGACGTTCTTTGTGATTTCTGAGATTTTTCTGGATTATTTCAATATTGCCATGATCAATTTTGTGACCTAATTCTATAACATGTAGACCTACGGCTGATGATTTTTCAAGTTGAATTGGATTTCTTGGTGGTCAAACAGATGCTCTACGGTGTTCATTACTTCTGATTATGATTTCCCTCTGGTGATGTTTGTCCGATGTATATCGCATCACATTCGAAGCACTTTATTTTATAAACACAATTAGATAGAGAATCTTTACGGATTTGGTCTTTTATATGGACAAGCTTGTTTCGTAGTGTGTCTGATGTTTTGAAGAAAACTATAATGTCGAGCTGATTGAGTACTCTTCTGATATCATCTGACGTCTCTGCTCTATGTGGGATGACGACTGTCAAGGTCCATGTTTTCGGAATGCGTTTTCGGCCATACTTAATGTTTGTGTTGATTTTGTTGGTGAAGTTCTTCGGGTTATTTCAGGGTGTGTGGGGGAATTCTTTACTGTATGCATACACTGTGCATTCATTCATGTCAGTAACATTTTGTATCCCGACTAAACTTAGTACTATGGTTAAGGAAAATTAGTAATACCCTTGAATTTGAAACTCTAATGCCCGTACAAACAAACTGATCAGAGTCGTCTCGGCAAGTAGAATTATCGACTAACTTATACAATTGAAAACTAGTCACTACAAGACGCATTTCAAAAAACTCAACCTGCATCGATGTTATACGCGCATATTTTTTTTTACAACTCCACATAGAGTAAAACATGCCTGACTGACTGGTTTCAGCGTGGAACCTTGCATTGATGTGCACCAGTTCGAGTCGCCACACTTTACTTAGCACACAAAGTCAGAGAAGAAATTCAAAAGAGATATGAGGCAAAAAGAATAGTAATATGGAAGAACAATATAGTTTTATTGGATATTATAAGTCACAAGGAGTGGATGCATCTGCGCCAGCCAGAGAACGATTTTGAGTCGTACGGCCAATTGTCTCCAACATTCATAAGTTTTTACCATCCCAAGGACCGCAATGAGCCGAGAAGTCTACATCTCCCTACGTGGATGGCTTAAATTAAATGTTGTAGATTTCATTGACTGATGTCATTTTCTGGTTTGACCACCACCACTAGGTCTTTTCCAGCCTAACCCTATTCAGCTAACATTGCCTGTCGAGGGAGGCGATGTCTAGGTATACGTAACACATGTCATAAGCATCTCAGTCGATATAACTTCACAGCCTCGTCTATTGATTTCCTCTCCTTACTTGCACTCGACGCCTAACCTCACTATTGCTCACCCTACTATACCACTTCACGCGGGAGATAGATTGCAGGCACCTGTGATTAAAGACAGCTAGCCGGCCTTTTCATGTCTTCCACTTTCAATGACCATGTCTCACTCACAGTCATAAAGGAGAGGACTGCTGAGCAGTACACACGCCCTTTGGTCGATAGCCAGATATATTACGTCTACGCCAGAGACGGCGTAAACTGGCATATGCGAAACGAGCCTTCTGTATCCGTGCCGAAATTTTTGCAGTAATCAATCCATTGGGAGCGATACAACTTCCCAAATGAGTGGAGTGGTCGACACGCTCAAACACTTTACACTCCCTATCTTGAAACAAGAAACTGGTGCAGACCTGTCCTACAGCACATCCTCTTACATTTGACAGGAGCGAATTGCATGTCAAACACTCGAAGATTTCTGTCTCTTCTCAAGATGTTCAGAAGACTCAGCATTTCTATCAGCGTCTTCACCAAAGAGTACAATATCAACCGCATAATTTAGGTCAACAAGACTGTATGTATGTCCTAGTAACAAACAAATCACTCCCTAAATCGCTGAAGTTAGTTAGAATCAATCCCATGTGTAATGACACTAAACAGAAATGGAAATCACTGATGCATAGCATTAGTTCTCGTAACTTCAAATGAAAGCTCTTCATAAGTTCTTACCTAGCTGCGTCTGTTCGATCAGAGTGCCTTAGTTAATACGAAATGCCTTCTCCATACTCCATTCAAGGCTAAACATTCCCACAGCGCCTCTCGGTCGACGGAGTGGAATGTCACCTGCAAGTCAAGAAATATGGCAATTGTTGTTGGACGCCGGTAGGTATACCTATCTTCCAGAATCTGTCGAACAGTGAATATATATTGATCAATACACTCTCTTCCTTGCGTAAAGCCTGCCTGGTTTACTCGGGTTTGTTTCTTCCGCTTTACTAATCCCTGTATGATTATCACAAGGACACTTGTCTCCTTCCCTAGAAACTCGAATAATCAGTGACTTACACCAGCTTTTAACGGGACTAACTCTGATTCTCAGATACATATTGATTAAAAATCTTAATTCATCCAGATATAACGGTTCTTCGGCAACCAATGATGATAATCGTTTTGAAGCGTATCGTATTCATTCGACAGTTCACAGTCAAAAATAGGATCGTAAATGGGCAACTCTAAAGAATAGCAGCCCAAACCGAAACTACCTAGCGAACGGATAAATGACCTTGAACAACCAATCAGGTGACTCCGTATTTTCCAGACGTATTTATGGGTGCTTTACACCTTTTGCGTTGCAAATTCGCTCCAGATCTTGTTTTTGATTACTGTTTGGAGAACGGACTGATAGGAATGTCGAAAAATTGCCAATATGCAAAGATACAATAGGTGCATCGATGGGTTTGTTTGTTGATGAACCAGAAAATCAGTTCGAGAACGTATGTCGTTCGTTTTTAATTTACAGATTCCTTAGGTACTTTGATAAAAAGAAAATATAATCGAGGGAGATTGAGTGTGAATCAGCAATAGGTATTAGGGATATATGACACCAGCCTCCAGAAAGGATATATTGGGGCTATCCCTAATCGCAGTGCAGGTGTATCATTATTGCCTATTATCCAGCGCCTAGTGCTGCCTGGGACGACTATTCATACAGATGAATGGAGTAGTTACAGTCACTTATCGAATCTGGGCTATATTTATCAAGTGGTCAACCATACAAATAGTTTTCTTAATCCTTTTGATGGAACTCACACTAATTCCATCGAAAGTTTCAGGAGTCACCTGAAAAAACGTATCAGATCTGTGAATGGATCAAGAAATGCAATGATATACAGTTATCTCGATGAGTTTATCTACAGGACTTGGTTTAACATGAGTATCAAGACTCCTATGAGAAATTGGCAGGTTTTTTTTGCAACATATACGAGAACGTTGTCTTTTGTAACTATTTTTTAACATTGCATTACTTGTATATAAACGATTTATTACTACTATGCGCCGTTTTTTTTGAGCCTTCTGATTGGTCGAAGTTGTCCTTGTGAAGGTCATTTGTCCGGTCTCTAGGTAGTATCGGTTTGGGCTGCTATTCTTTAGAGTTGCCCGTAAATGATCGATAGCACAACCAAACTAAAGCTGGCTATGATTTCTTTCCCTAAACCAAACACTCTTCATTTGATATCAAACAGTCAAAAGAAAATACCACTAGAGAATAAATGTGTTTATTCCATGCATTTCAATAGAGAAAGCATAAATCATAAGGCGTTGATCAAAAACACGGTGAAGTAAGCGATTCAATACCAGCTTGGAAGCGATAATAATTAAAAGATGGAGTAAAATATTAAAGTACATTAAAAAGACGATTGGCATAAAAATTACAATAATAATAGTACTGGAATGAATCAGAGTGTAGGGACAAAGTTCAAATCATTTTGTATATTTATAGAGGTAATATATATCACAATTAGTCCGTGTTCGATTGTATTTTGTAAGACTTCATACATAATGCCGTCTCACCAGCCGACAGACACACACAATTCTTCACTTCACTTCACGAACAGCGTCAAAATAATCTAGACGTGGGCCAGTCCAAACATCAGAATATTGACTTTGATGAACTGAACAATGTGATAATTTGGGGACACATCCTTCACCCGTCGTCCCCCCACTGATCGGAATTTGTTTTCTCAACCATGCTACACAAACACGTGCAGACTCCAACGGTTCAACTATTCTACCGGTAACTTTTATCTGAGAAAAAGCTTGTCGTGTCTTCTCATCTCCATGCTCTTCTAAAATCTGTTTAAACATATCTGTATCCAGTGGGCCAGGAGAATAGTTGAACACAGCGATCGATGGACGATCAACACACAAGCACTTCAAATACATTTGTCTCGCAGCTTTGCCTACACAATAATCAGACATACACGAAAATGGTTGAACAGCTGCTAGACTGGAAATATTCACAATTGTAACAGGATGGTGAAATGACTGACTTGCTGGTGCGAAATGCTCTAAAAATAAACTTGTCAATATCATCGGAGCGGTGAGATTCATACGGTAGTATGTATCCAATGCTTGAGTGCTAAAGCGTTCGTCAGTTCGTGATTGTACATCTCCAAGTGTTGCAGCATTGTGTACAAGCATATTCCATTGACGTACATGAGTGTCTTGACGAGAAAGTTCTAGTGATAAGCGAAACAACGGTTCCAGTTCTTCTCTTAAGACTTTTTCATCTGCATTCGACATGTCAAGAGATGAAGTGGAGACGAGGATGTTCAACTTCATAGCAGAATGACTTGGCTTTGAAGCATTCATCTGAAAAAATTTGGATTTGAAAACAAAAAGTTAATAAAGGGAAGGTGAGACACTGTGTAGTCTCTATTGCTATATTTCATCTTCCAGTCAGTCAAGTGTTCATTGTTGCTGTGTTCTACCTGACTCACATGTCTGAACCCCTTTAGCATATACGTTCTCATCCCATAGATGTTTTACATACATCTCAGCGTTTCACCCACATACTTTATTCTATCTAGGTGACCTACCAGTTAGTACTCATTTGGACGGCACATCTCATCCCTCTTCCAGGCTTTGAAATGATTCGGCTATCTGAACTGAGTCGAAGCGACTACATCTCTGATGAGCTTGACAATAAAGCAGCAAAACAACCGTTTGGTGTTTAGATCATCTCGATCTGGGTGATGAGTGGTTCGCAACTACTAATTTCAATCAACCAAACAGCAGTATAAAGCTTTGTGCAAAGTAAAATGACTTTAGAACGATATGCACTTAATCAGCTCGAATCAATACAGTCTGATATCACACAACTGGATCTAAATATATCACTAAAGGAATTATGCACTTCTCAACCTTCCAGAGGATATGAGACTACAATTTATGGAATATGTTGATGAAATCGCCGAATTTGATTCCTCAAAAACAAAAAGCGATCACAACTGATGAAAGGCTTAGAAAGACGAAGTCCCAAAAGTAAATTTCCTGATAATCCAGAAAGGCAAGTCCATAACTTTTCTAGCATGACTCTTGATAAACTAGAACTTGAAGCGTTATCTCTAGGACCTAAGTTTTGTGATTTTCGTATGGAGATTAGTCAGATTGACACCGATGTACAGTTCGAGAACTTCTATATCTACAAACAGGGGACTTGGTTGCCTCCTCTGATGAGGACCTCAAAAGATTCATATCAATCCTGTTAAACTGTTGCTATCATTATAGACAAAAGGGTAAAAATAAGCCCCATATTATACTCACAAAAGAGCATCGCGAGGCTGTTAGAAGACTAAGACGAAATGAAAACATGGTTATTACCACACCGGATAAGGGACAGCGGGTAGTAACTACGGATATGCGGGACCACATTAACAAGATGAACTCCATACTAGATGATGGCAGCAAGTTTCAGAAGCCGAAAGTAACGAAAGATCAGACGGATAAAGTAGAGAGAGAAATAACAAACTTATTAAAGGATTAGAAAGGTAAAGGGTAATATATCACCAAAAACTTTTGAAAACATAAAACCCACAGGGAGCACCATCTCATGCATGTAGGGTCTACCGAAAGTGCATAAATCAGGAGTGACCATACGTCCCATACTAGATATGTCTCATTCACCCTATCACGAGACGTCAAAGTGGCTGGTACAGCTAATTTAACCCTTGCATGACGAATTAGTAAAGCATAGCGATAAGGATACCTTTCAATTTATTGATAAGATTAAAAACTTGAATGCAACTGGCAAATATATGCATGATGTCGCATCTCTATTCACTAATGTGCCTCTAGTGGAAACCATCGATTATATCTGCGAAAAGATTATAGAAAAGAAATTGTGCACTGATATTCCTATTAGTAATCTGAAACAACTACTTGTTAAGTGTACGGCAAATGTTCAGTTCTTGTTTAATAATGAATTGTACAGACAGGTTGATGGAGTGGCCATGGGATCCCCACTGGGACCTATTTTCGCGAACATATCTCTAGCAAAACTAGAAAATAGTCCATTCAAAGATGAGACAACAAAAATGGAAATGTACTGTCATTACAAGGATGACACTCTTGTAGTGTACGATGAAGAGTTAAGTAGTAATTAGATTTTGAGCACCTTCAATAAAACTCACCCAGCGGTCCATTTCACCTACGAAGAAGAACACAACGACTCTCTACAGTTTCTCGACGTCCTACTAACGAGAAGAGAGGATAGTTCCGTCAAAAGAACCATATTTAGAAAGCCAGAGACCAAAGCTCAGTATACAAACTTCCTTGGCTTCGTACCGATGAAATACAAACGTAATTTGATCAGGCGCTTAGCATTTAAAGCGAGGTGCATTTGTTCCGAAGACTGTGTAGAGAAGAAACTCCAGGTCATCCGAGACATCCTAAGTGAGAACGGATATCCAGAGAAGTTCATTAAAGCCAACATAGGTTACAATAGCCGTAAACATCAACTCGAAACATTGGAGAAAAAGCCTTTGTTTCACGTTTACAATTCAAGGGAGCTACTGCTGTGGAGATGCTATCGCAACGTTTAACCAGGGCGATAAAGAAAGCTTTCTGCTCTGCACGTCTGCGTCTATCCTTCAATAGCCGTCCAATGTTCACCCAGCAACCCGAAGATGCCTTACCTAACCTTAGCTCTTCTTCATGCATATACCATTTAAACTGTTCCTGTGGTTCAAGTTATATAGGGTGCACTATTAGACAGGTTCGTCTACGGGTTCGAGAATATTTACCAGCTTTGTTCAGCAGGGGGGAAATTAAGCGCATAAAAGACTCGATCCTGTCACACTTGGTCGATACTGGACATCACATCAAATTCAACACAGCTTTCAGGGTTATATACCGAATTCCGAAGTCGTTATCGCGTACAGTTCGCTTACGTCTTCTAGACATAGCTGAAGCTGTTGCAATAAGATCAACCAAACCGGAACTTTGCATCCAAAAACAACACGTCCAGACGCTGTCCCTACTGTGGCCAAACTTGCATTCGTAATTATTCTTCTCACCAAAAGTGCTTCTTCCCCTTAACCCTCTTGGTTTCTTTTCTTTCTTTGCATATTATTACAATTATCATTATTATTCGTCGTAATATATAAACATTCTCTCACTACTATCGGAATTTCCATTTATACTATCCAGACTTATTATTAGTGATATTATATCTTCTCTCAATATGTGCCTCTACCTGTTTCAGTTCACACATTCTTTATTTCATTATGAACCTCTCATCGCAGTCTTACTATCTTCTCCTCTTTAATACATACTATTTTGTACTAGCCACTCAATCACCTGGCACCTTTTATAACCTTAAACTAACTCGTAAATTTTTCTACCACACATTCTATAAATCTGTTATGACTAATCACCACCACTGTCTCCCATTTTACAATATTTTGTGGTCGATCTCAGCCTAGCACGTTTGTCACACAGATACTACTATTTATTCTGACACCCCATAACAACTAATCTGTTATTCCACGTTAAAAAATGTATCCGCTGCATAACTGGCCGTCATTATTGTAACGACAACAAATATTATATTTTATAATTGTAAAAACCTGAAGAGGAGAAATTATTGAAAAGAATATTCTTCGTTCAGATTGACTTTTAAATAATCTTACATCTTCCAACGGTAGATTTGTAAATTTCCATGTTCGAGATAGCGGATAACTGTATTCTCGACGTGTAACTTATTTCTTAGGCAGTATGTTCCATTGAGAAACTAGTGTCTAGGATGCCTAGAATGCGAAAGCTATCTGCTATCACTTGGGATTTAAGCATGCCATTGTTTAAATAGCCAATAATAATAATATATCATGGCGTAACTTCCATGCCTTGACGGAATCTAGAACTAATCTACGTTTAATTCTATTGCAATTTGTATAAATCCAACACTAAGACATAAACACATAGAAATAGTTAGTTACCTTAGACTCAGTTATCCGAAGTGCACTGACATCACGAGCCATCAATAAAATATTCAAAGAAGCAGCATGATCTTCACCAGATGACATTGATTTCACTAGTTCTATGCAGAAAGCTTGACCAAATCCACGACTTGCACCAGTTACTGCTACAAAACAATTGGCACCACACCATGGACTCTTGTTGCTTGACAATTCATCACATGTACAATTCTCTGTAGATGACATCTAAAGGGATAAATGAAACAGTAGGCTTAGTTAGTATGACTTGTTTGTTTATTATTGTCTGAGAATACACATACTAACAAATACCTAGGTAACATGGGAGTCTTTTTGCAGACGGATTGTATGTAGTTATCTGGCAGAAGTATATATATATATAAATCGAACCCAGATGGGTGCGTACTGATGAAGAGTCCCAAACTAGGACGAAACAGCTGTCCAGTACTCCCAGGTTTTCCAATGGTTCTGTAACCAATGTCAACTCATGATGAAATCCTGTAACAAATCGGTTTTTACTAGATGATAAACTCATTGCTGAGTTATATGCATAAGTAGACATGTTCATACTCGTTGGTATGATGCATGGATAAAACCATCTATCAGAAAATGTTCTGCATGTGTATACGGTAGCCCTGGGATTAGGAATTTCCCTACACATTTTGGAATAAATTTAACAGTAGTGGTCTTAATTTACAAGAGTTTGGTTTGTAAGGATTAGATTTGGTTCTTACGAGTTTGACCACAGATTGATATCAGTTAGAGAACTATTGAAAACCACCCAGGCAGTACTGGACCTAGTTTGGGAATCATTGGCAGTTCGCACCCACCGCTAGGGTTTGTATCCAGGACCTTCCGGTTACAAGTCAAGCTGGCTCGTATACCATTCAGCCACTGGGACCCGATTCAATGGCCATTCCATGAATTCTAACTTCTACCAATTCGTGATTTAGCGCGACTGGCACCAACCAATATCATCGGTGGGAAATCCATCCTCACACTTGACAGGCTGGAACTCACTGATCAGGCTGATGAAACAGCTGTCCAGTACTGCCTGGTTTTCAGTGGTTCTCTAACAGATATCAATCTGTAGTCTTAATTTAGCCTAAACTCAAATTGACTTATTCTGCCGTCTGTTATTTCAAAAGATAACAAGTTATACAATAAAAGTTACCGTGGTAGATGGAATTATACTCTAGGAAGTTTACAGCTTGCTTGCACATGTGGCCTGATAAGCATAGGAAGGATTTATTTTAAAAAATACACCTAACAAGGACTTCAGAAACAAATTACCTAGAAACTAACCAATAACTACACTATATATATGTATATATTTTCTCGCTTATGATAAATATTACGAGGATGTGAAAACATTTTTCAGATCTACATTACAGATAAGATTTTATTTTGATAAATCACACAATGTCTTTATACAGTAATACTAACTGATGACGTTTTGAGCACAAACTATTGCTCATAATCACATCAAGTCACTCACACAACTTTTTACTTCATTTATATACATGAGTGAAATTGATGATTAGACATTTGAATGAAAATCAATATAGGATAAAGGAAATGCTAGGCATTTACAGAGATTGACCACGAACTTAAATCAATTAGAGAACCAATCAAATTCCTGCAAAACTAACAGATGATAATTTACAGAGATTTTTTAACTATGAGCATTAACACACGATTCGTAGACAACTGCAAAAGTGAATGGATTAACTACCCCTGTAATCAGTTTGGAAATCTTCTGCACTCAGCCAGTATTAAAAGAACAAGATTCGGATTTTCAACAGCAATATCAAGTCGGTTAGTGCTTCTATACGGGTCAGGAACTTGGTCAACGTGTTACAAAAAGGATTTCCAACAGGCTACTGTAGACTTTTATCAAAAGCTGCTCACCTTGGCTGGCTGGCTTCACACTGAAGATCAAATGGCCAGCCGGTCAGAAAGAATTAACAACAAGAAACTCTGGTTAGGAACAAACCTACAGGCGAGAGCCGATAGCTCGACAAATATGTAGGAGGAAATGGAGATGGATTGACCGGGCATACATTGAGGAAACCGTCGAATGACATGGCGCGCTAAGCAATGCCTCGAGTGGAATCTCAGTGGGAAGCGACGAGTGGGTCGTCGTTGCGAGGGTGACGTGGAGGAGATCGTTTGAGGAAGAGATGAGAGGTTATGGGCAATTGTGGACCCAGATGAAGCCAACAGCAACAAAAAGAGCAAAGTGGAGATGTGTAGTTGAAACCCTATGTTCCATTCGGAACCCAAGGGAACAATAATAATAAATAATAAAACTAACCCTATTCACTTTTATCAGTAAACAAACATATCTAAGGATATTAAACATGCTTTCAGTCATTGTTAGATAACATACATGACAATGGTTCGATAGGTTAGCCGAACCTTTTTTTCTAAATCAAATTAATTACTTCCGACTGAACTTGTTAGTCACAAGCTTCAACCAGCTAGTTTCTTCTACTATATCAAGATATATCTGGTTGCGTAAACACATGGAAATATCGAAATGATAACAAGGCGCTTATCCATCTTGACTGCCAAGACAAGAGAACCAGAACATGTCTGACTTCTAAATCAGCTCAACTCTTCTTTAACCAATAAAGATCAGTTAGGGATGAGACATCGAACACGGTTTGTGCAAGTTTTATAGCCTACAGTTCAGTTTATGCAAACACCTGATATAACAGGAAAGCTAAACAAAAAAAATGACCTCGAATTACCACTGAAGATAATGATGCATGGTGCTTTGAATCCCGATCTTCTGGTCATAAAGTAAACCTTACACGTGATAATAAACAAGTTTGGAATTACATAATTTCACTTCTATAAAATAATCTGAAAGTCTTATTAGTTAAATCATCGTTTATATGTTTAGTCATTTTGGCAGTGTTTAGGTTACTAACTATCTACTGAGAAAATTGGGATTCATACTTGTAGTGGACCTAGTAGCTAGGTAAGTATATAAACGCAATTAAAAGGACAGAACAAGTACTAACAAATACGTGTATATAAAATATTCAGTTCACTTAAGTTAATATACACAAAAATAGGACTGAGGTTATTTGAAGAAAACTATAACAGTCACAAAATACACAAATTATAGACGTACGAAATTATAGGAATGTAATTGTCCTTCTCTTGATTATACAAATTCTCCACTACAACTTAGCGCTGTCAACCGTTGGAAGGATCCACGTAGAGTAAGGCAGATAGGAGCAAAGTTCTTGACGGGGATGTGTCAACCAGTGCGAGGCAGCGTTGGTCAGCAGATGTGCTGGGCGAGCAGCCGGAGAGATGGCGAACGATTCGTTCCTTCCGCGCGGTTCAAGGTTTTTTAGGTTGAATTCCTTCTTTTTTTCGTGAACATATAATTTGATATGTTTTTAGGCCGCCACACGGCTCCCCCTCTTAGAAGTCCGGAGGAACTGCTACCGACGATTTGCAGTAGAATTGTGAGAAGAAAAATAATTATAATGCTACAGAACACTATGAGAATACGAAAAAAAATGGAAAAGATTTTTTTTTACGCTTTAGTGAATAGTTCAACATCAACTTCTGAACTGGAAGTGGGTGGGAGTACAATGGATACATATTACGGAGAGTGAACACGCACACAAAACAAAACAAACAAAAAAAAAAAAATATTCTCTTAATAAACACAGGTGAGTATATGTCAGCTCTGTTTATATGACACATGAAAGAAAAAAAAATTGCGAAAGAGATCAATGTTAATTGGAACGATGGCATCAAACTGAATGGCACTAATAATAATAATAATAAGGATAATGTCCGTTAAAACGCTAACCAATATAGTAGTAATTATGGGAGAACAATTGTGAATACATATATACACATATACAGTACTGAGGTAGTAAAAAAAAAAAAGCAATGCTTCGGCACAAAAAATGATGTCGTATCTGACACAAATAAACTACGTAAGTCAATAATTAACAACAATAATCAATGATGTATACGTAAAAAAAAATTGTTACAACCTTAAAGATATTAATCAGTAAAGTGTACAAAACGGGCAGGTTTATTAACCTGTCTGCCACTACGAGTAATGCAAGGGGGAGGTAGCATTATTGGCACCTCTGGAGCTTTGGCGGTTTCTAGTTTGTCTGCTGAAGTCGCTGTTGGGATGTCGTCGGCATCTGTGTAGGCAGGTTTGAGTCTATCCACGGAGACCGTCATCTTTTTGCCTTCTTTGCTCACTGTGAAATATTTTTCCGCGCGATGCACTACTGGGTATGGGCCTTCATATGGAGGTTGTAGCCCTTTCCTGACGTTGTCAATCCGTATAAAGACAAATTTACAGGTTTGTAGATGGCTACTTAGGTTTTCTCTGCGGGGACATTGTCTCGGAGCTATTGGTTGAAGCTGTGACATTCGTCTGGTCAGTTGATCAGAAAACTCAGAAATATTCACATTTTGAGAGTCATGAGAGGCTACTAGCTGTCCTGGCAGTGTTAAAGTAGTGCCGTAAACTAGTTGTGCGGGTGTACAACCAAGGTCCTCTTTAACAGTTGATCGTATGCTAAGTAAAATCAGAGGTAAGTATTCACTCCATTTAGATGCATCATTCTGTGCCATCAGGGAGCTTTTCAGTTGTCTGTGAAATCTTTCCACAAGACCATTCGCTGCCGGATGGTAGGCTGTTGTGGAGATATGTTTAACTCCCAGGAGTCTCGTCAGTTCACGAAACAGCGTCGATTGGAATTGAGCACCTCGATCGGATGTAATAGTAGTTGGTACACCGTAATTTGACACCCAGCGGTCGAGGAAGACCAAAGCAACATTTTCGGCAGATATATCGTTCAGGGGGCATGCAATAGCCCAACGAGTAAATCTATCAATGGCTGTCAGGATATGTGTATATCCTCTTGACGTTGGCAATGGTCCTATGATATCTATATGAACGTGCTGAAATCTCCTGTCCGGTAAATCAAACGCTTTCGGCGTTGTGATAGTGTGGCGATGTACTTTGGAGCGTTGGCATTGGAGACATTCTCGTGCCCATCTCCGAATGTCAGAGTTCATTTTAGGCCACACGAAACGTTCGCTGATGAGTCTGACGGTGGCACGTACTCCAGGGTGAGAGAGCGAATGTAAGTGGTCGAACAAGGCTTTTCGGCATTGGAGAGGAACGAACGGGCGATTAGTGCCGGTAGATACATCACAAACTATAGTGGCATCTGACAAGAGAATAGGTACGTCCCTGAGCTGTAAGGAAGAGTTTCCACGACAACTTCGAAGTTCTGCGTCGTCTCTTTGTAACTGAGCCATGCGGTCAAGACTGACGTCTACTGAAGTTTCAAGCTGGTGTATACCACCTCTTGAAAGAGAATCAGCTACCACGTTTGCGTCCCCTTTGATGTACTGTATGTCAGTTGAAAATTGGGAGATATAGTCTAACTGTCTGGCTTCTCTTGGGGAGTGTTTATCCAGCGAAGTGGTGAAAGCATAGCACAGAGGTTTGTGGTCGGTAAAAATAGTGAAATGACGACCCTGTAGTAAGTAACTGAAGTGTTTGACTGCTAGGTATATAGCCAACAATTCTCTCCCAAAAGTACTGTATCTTGTCTGAGCCGGTTCTAACCTCTTCGAAAAGAAAGCAAGTGGGGTAACGTCACCATTAATCTTCTGCTGTAACACCGCGCCCACAGCTACTTGGGAGGCATCTGTACACAAGATAAGAGATGCGTCGGGGTTGATGTGAGACAACATAGCGACTTTAGATAAAGCGTCTTTCGCGTTGCAGAAAGATTCGTGTGCTTGCTCTGACCATTGAAATTTTTTAGGATCACTTTTAAGGAGATCGGTTAAAGGCTGGACGATAGAGGCACACGAAGGAATAAAACGTCGATAGAAATTAAACATCCCCAAAAATTGTCGGACTTTCTTCAAAGAGTCTGGTTGGGGGAAGTTTTTGATTGTATCTATCTTTTCCTCAGTAGGCCTGATTCCCTCGGCAGTTATGTAGTGTCCCAGAAATTGAATAGAAGAGGCACCGAAAATGCACTTCTTAGGATTTATCGCGACACCATACTGTTCGAAACGCTGAAACAAAGTGCTAAGATGATTCTTATGTTCCTCTTCCGACTTGCTAGCAATTAGTACGTCGTCGATATAAACGAATACAAAGTCAAGGCCCCGCGTGACTTGATCCATGAAGCGCTGAAAAGTTTGTGCAGCGTTTTTCAGCCCGAAAGGCATTCGTAGGAATTCAAACAAGCCAAAAGGTGTTATAATGGCTGTCTTCTCGATGTCCTCTGGAGCAACTGGTATCTGGTGATAAGCTCTGACTAAATCCACTTTGGAGAAAATAGTTTTACCTTGCAGTGTTAGAGAGAAATCATGCAAGTGGGGAATGGGATAACGATCTGGAACAGTGGCGTTATTCAAACGTCGGTAATCCCCACACGGTCGCCAATCATGCTCAGCTTTTGGTACCATATGTAATGGTGAGGACCAGGGACTGTTGGATGGCCGGATGATGCCCAATTGCATCATGTGTTCGAATTCAGCTTTGGCTGCTGCTAACTTGTCAGGTGGTAGTCGACGAGGACGTGCTCTGACGGGTTGACCAGTTGTGACAATTTTATGCGTGACAGAATGAGGAACATCTTCGATATTATAAGATGGCTTTAAAATTTTTGGGAAACGATGCAGTAATGCAGAGAACATGCAGTCATCTGGCTTCTCGATGCATATGTTATAAACAGAGTAGTTTGAGATGATTCCGTGGACTTGAAGCTGGGTGCAGTTATCAATCAGCTTTTTCTTGTTGACATCAACCAGCAGATTGAAATTGCTTAAAAAATCGGCACCCAATATGGCATGACTAACGTCAGCTACTATGAATATCCATGTAAATCGACGACGTAAACCAAGATCCAAAATAAGTGATTGTTCGCCGTAAGTCCGTATGCTAGTTTGGTTAGCTGCTCGAAGTGAGAGTTTTGCAGCTGTGCTAGAAGATCGCCTGGAGAGTGAAGGAGGTATTACACTAACTTCGGCTCCTGTGTCTACCAGGAATAATGTGCCTGTGGTTTTGTCCTTCACGTAGAAAAGGCGACTTGAATGGTTGCCAGTAACAGCTGTCGCCATCACTGTCTGGTTGAGACGTTTCCCCTGAGCCTGGTTCTCTTCACTAAAGATGCACGGTCTGACACATTTCAAGGCATGACGTCCAAACTTCCTATGATACCAACATATATTACTGTCCCTAGAAGACATTCGGGACCGCTGCCGGAAGAGAGATCTTCTATGTGACTGTGACCGTGCTTGTGAACTCCGCCTCTCGACTCGTCGATCAGATCTATGTGTTTCCAACTTGTCAAGCCTTGCCGCTAAGTCTGCAATGGCGGTGAGTATTGGTGACGACATTATAAGTGTGAGAATATTGATACAAAGGGGAATACAAATATGAGACCACCAACAAAAACTTGCAATGAAAGTACAAAATAGCAAAAATAAGTATATAGATACGGGAAAACAATCCGTGTTCCAAAACGGGCTCACCAATTAAGTGTAGTGGACCTAGTAGCTAGGTAAGTATATAAACGCAATTAAAAGGACAGAACAAGTACTAACAAATACGTGTATATAAAATATTCAGTTCACTTAAGTTAATATACACAAAAATAGGACTGAGGTTATTTGAAGAAAACTATAACAGTCACAAAATACACAAATTATAGACGTACGAAATTATAGGAATGTAATTGTCCTTCTCTTGATTATACAAATTCTCCACTACAACTTAGCGCTGTCAACCGTTGGAAGGATCCACGTAGAGTAAGGCAGATAGGAGCAAAGTTCTTGACGGGGATGTGTCAACCAGTGCGAGGCAGCGTTGGTCAGCAGATGTGCTGGGCGAGCAGCCGGAGAGATGGCGAACGATTCGTTCCTTCCGCGCGGTTCAAGGTTTTTTAGGTTGAATTCCTTCTTTTTTTCGTGAACATATAATTTGATATGTTTTTAGGCCGCCACATACTCCTGCAAATCCGAAAGTCGATTTCAAACTGGAACGATAAATTACAGCCACGTAGTATCACAAAATAAATCGAGTTATATAAATTAGGATTCACCAATCTAACCTTAATATATATCTTCTTTTTACGAGTGGTTGACGCAATTAGTTTTGCTTTAAACTTTCTTAAACAGATTAATCTCATGACTAAGCTGTGTAATTTAACCTAATAAACAAAAAATTTCCAGTTGAAAACCAGTAATTTCGTAATTCTTCATTATTGACAGGTGGCTGGCTGAATTAAATCAGCGAATATATATAAATCTCTGCTAGTAAAAGACGTGTCAAATATTATTCTGATAAGCTTCACACTTACACGAAACGTACAGATATGGGCACACGTAAGGTACAGCAAGACATGAAATGAGATAGCAATACCACACGGGTACATAAAGAGGAAATGGAGCAGTAAATAGAGAGCCTAAATGGTGAATATATTTCTTTAGGTGTAAAGATAATAATGCTAAAACAACATCCAGTGTTGACGACATAATGCCGAGAGGGGTGAAACGATGCGCAAGACATTTTTCATATATGTTCAACTACTGAGAAGGCTATTCTTATGGTGACTGAATTATGGAAAATGGTAATATTTCAGCATTATCTCCACAATGACTGCCTATGCAAAAGACACTATTTTCGCATCACTTTAAGCTTGAGAGGTATGTTTAGTGAGCATTTCATTGTTTTCCCCTAAAACAATACTTTCAGTGACCAATGTATTATAAAACAGTATTGGAAAGCAAATTTCTACATGTTTCTTAATCTGTGTGTTAATAGCTATGACAATGCATAAACCAAGCTTTTTGTATGGTGAGATAATGCCGAAATAATGCCTAAATTATATGCACGTCTGACTACATTCTGAACTGTACTTTTCTCAGAATCGATTTTATTCTCTTAGATTTACAGCATCCGATAAATTCTTCTAAACTATTCAGGATTATTTCCACACAGTTGTAAGTGTTGAAGAGTTCGCACTCCTGAGACGCTATGGTTAAACTTCGCCATTGAAAAATTGGCTTCAATAGGGTGTGCACGTCTGCTATCTCATGTATAGTCTGGTGGCATGAGTGATAATTTAGTTTCACAAAACTGCAAATGACCTTGAGCAAATGAAACTCCCTCAAATATCAAGGATTTTCATAGAGAACTAATGTAAACCAACTAATGAGCTTTGGTCCAATAAGTGATACATTTTCGACGAGTTTGTTCACATCTCGTGATTTCTTGGTGCCCACTCCTTGTTGTTTCGGAGCAGTTCAAGATCTTTGGGGGATTCCATTACAATCTGCACCCATGATAGCCGTTAATCTGTAGGAAGCCCACGTTTACCTAGAGAAGAATATATGGTTTGTACCGGGGTAGTGACGCTGCTGGAACTTTGAAAATTATGTTTCACTTTGCAATCATCCAATTTGATTACTGCAGGTAGGCCCTTAATTCTTAGATCATAAGAAGTCGCTGAGTACACCTCCGGCCCCTCCTGCAGTTTGTATGTTAGCTAATTATGAATTTGCCAGAATCATGTTCAAGTTTCTGGATATGTTTAAAAGAGAGATGATTAAGTTTGAATGCAACCCCTTAAATCATTGGAATTTCTTAAACTGTTTTGAATACTAGGTGCAAAGTGATGTTGTCGTATATTAGGCTAAGTTAAGTCATCTGGTTCTGTACTGCGAGCGGGGTGCAAATGCTGTTATCAAGCACTGTATTCTGGTAGAGCCAGAAAAATGATATTACAAAGCCTTGGAGTAGGTAGGGGAAGCATTCGGTCACGAGCATTTCGTGGCCCAGTCCTTTAAAGAGAAGCCTCTTGATTTCCCCAATATAAGTGGAAACGATGCCACTCTGTTGAGAAAGTTGTGTCACGAAATGCAAACGTGCAAGGTAATGCATCAGCAGATGAATTATATTTCGGATTTGAATTCTGGTAAGACTATTAAACACCTAGTCCTGAAACTTTCTGCACATTATCAAAGAGAATGTATAGAAGTTGCTCAAAAAGTCATGTAGAGTGACAGTGGACTATCGGTTGTGACTTAAGCTTGTTCGTCAAGAAGCAGTCGAATATCGCTAACACCAGGTATGGACTTCTGCTAAGTGGGCATTCCGCCAGAAGAAACGATTAGGAGATTAATATCCCTACAGAGAAATATTTTGATACCTAGTGAGCTCTATTTAGCTTTCAGACAGTAATGTTGAAAACCCGACCAATGGTCCTGAGAAGGAGTCAGCATGTTCATACCGTACACAGAGAAGTTACACGGGAGAACTGACCTCAGGTCCTATTTTTTCCCAAGTAAATGTGATCCATCCAATGCAGACTTCAATTATTTCCTTAATGAGGGGACAGCATTTCTATATTTCTTAATGCTTTCTGTCGAGTGACTAGTTAGAAGACTGTTCTCACCAACGAAAGTCTAAAAGGACAACAAACATGTAAATTCACCTTAAACCAAATTTTTTCAGTTTAAATAATACTTATCCGTGCCTGCACATTTGGTGTGTTTCTACAAAGATAAGAATAAATATATATTTATTATTAATAATGTTGAAAACCCGACTAATGATCCTGAGAGGAGTCGCGTATATTCATTTCACCTTATGTATTATGTTCAGGGGAACATTAACTAGACTGATGACTGCAGTTTAAAGTTAAGGACCTCAATGAACGTTCAGACTTCATTTCCAAGAGAAAGCTATGTAGCCACCGATCAAATGCTAACCATTTAGCAAAGAATTGCCGGTTTTCAAAAGGCTGCTTGACTGAAGTTTGTGGTTGGATACATTACATATTGCTACACAGAAAACAAGTATTATTAAATGATTTAAAACACGGTGTGAACAACCACTCCCAACAGTGTAGTAATGTGAACATTTGAGAGGAAGTTGAGTGAGGTTGCGTTTGCTAAAGAACCCTTTCTAGCTAGATACAACGTTAAGTATTTTTAAACTTGTGCCTTTTCTAATGGTAGGTCAGACACATCAATTGTCGAAGAGTATCTGACGAGAGAATTAGGTTCGCAAGGAACATCTAAAACAATTTCTCTGAAGACACCGGGTCCAAAATCCGCTCTGTCCTGCAGGCAGGGACAACTGGAAGTTTCACCGCTGGATCCCTCTGCTCAGGTTGCCGTGTCGAAGGCGTGGATAGTAAAAGAATTACCTCAACTGAGAAGATCTGTGCTGACAACAGATCAGATGCCATCGTAAAGCCTCTTGCATAGCATAGTCCTACCAGGCCTTAGGACTAGGAAGATTAAGATGATTACTGACTGTAATGTGCCAGAGGTACAAGTAACGATTTGTAAAAGGTTCGGTGGAGTTGATGAACCTTTAACCATAAAAACTTTAAAAAGCAAGCAATAAGATCCTTGGAGAAACTAACATGGTGAATTGCACCTAATCTACAGAGGGAATTTAGGTTATGTTCGAAAAGTTTTGTAAGAATGAGTGTGACGAGGCTAATGGTCTTGCACCTATGTCTGTCGCAGATCGTAGAGCTCTAAGTATCGTGTCTGGATCCACACAGCTGGTAGGTGGACATTTTCAAATAGCACTTCCATGGTATCGACAAAGTGGACTATCCAATGTTAGAAAAATGAAAATTGGTTGACTGAATTCGTTGAGGAAACGTCGCTATCAAAACTCAGCCTTGCTCAAAAACCATACCAATGTAATATAACAGTGTATTATAATAATATATTAATTTTTGTCTATGCAGGAACACACACCAATTGTGCAGGCATGGATAAGTATTTTTAATTCACATAGATTCGGTTTATGGTGGATTTATCCGG
Source organism: Trichobilharzia szidati (assembly GCA_944472155.2). NCBI lineage: Eukaryota > Metazoa > Platyhelminthes > Trematoda > Strigeidida > Schistosomatidae > Trichobilharzia > Trichobilharzia szidati. Next base: position 49,047,590 of record OX235275.1, on the reverse strand, counting down.
TTACTGTTCTTTTCGAATTTAGTTATTGAAACAACCTGCCAACTAGCCATCCAATATGACATATTGAGAAATATAGAAATATTGTTTTCACACTGACAAAAGCACCCAAGTCTGTGTTGCATGGATCACAAAAACCTGGAAAAATTACAGCTCGACATGAATTCTTCCGTGTAACTTAGCTGTGTGAGGCATAGAATCTTACTCTTGGTTCGTAGGCGGATGGTGTGTTAGTTCAGTGTGAGTAGTAAATTTGCATCACTTCCTCATCAGTTTAAACGTAGGGCGCCATTAGAAGTGAATTTTATCCTACTCAGACGAGTACCGGCCATAACCAGGCAGATTTGTTTTACTGTATCAGAAATATGATAGTTCCACAAAGTTGGCGATCACTGTCATTTGTGGCTGAATGGTAGTCTTTGCGCGTAAGTTGATCAAGATGTGTAAATCTATTTGTAAACCAGCTGCATCTTCGTTTTAGGTCATAGATTCTGTTCGTACAGAAAGTTATTCAGAATCTTCATAGGATGACCTGGGAGTTTTAGGAAAGCTAAGTTATTACGAACCAATAGCTTGAAGGATGATGGGGTATAGGTACGTCAGTGGCTCCGAGTCCCGTCTAACTTCAGCCTTACTGTAGGTCTTTGCAACCTCTACCACAATTTAAACAGAAGTGAAAAGGCAAGCAGCAAAGCACAAGAAAAAATGTATGTGGACACAAATAGAACTTAAATGTTAATATATTTAAATGTTTGTGTTCACTGTGAATTGCCGTCCAGCAAACTTCCATACTGATATTCTCTTAGACTATTTATACACCCACGTATCTGGTCTCTTCATCGTTTATATAGAATAATTAGTGAAGTTTTGCGAGTTCTCTAGCTGCTACGGTAATCCGCCGATTGATTCGTTCTGGAAATAAGTAGTTTGTTAATGTAATCAGTAGAATGGAGCAGTCTGTACAGACTGAAACTCACAACTGAGGTTTCTATGGACAAACTGCTCCATATGTTAGAATTCATGACTATGAAGTTTATAATAAGTCGTCTCGTCCGAAGCGGATCACAATTTAGAGTCATACACCGTGAAATGTAATCTTTAAAGTAATACCCGAGTAGTTTAGGCGTGAAATATCGTCGGACACTTTCCATTCTCAGTTTGCCACATATGCGAGTGCAGTTAATAATAAATGGAAAACATTCTAATAGTGGCCTTGTACATATCTTGTATAGAATTAGCTCGGCTTCATTGTCATGAAAGTCCTAAGAGCATCCTCGACTTCTGAGTCTATGATGCCACTTGCTCAGAAAATGTTAGGTTACTAGAATACCTCAGACCTAAGTCAACGACACTTCGGAGTCCAAGTAGGTCAGCGGATTGTAGCGTTATTCATATATCGATTGAGGGTGCGCCACATTTTCTCAGATTGAATAGTAGATTCCATTAAGATAATCAAACAGTCACTTTATCTAGATCATTCTGCACAACATTCTGGAAATACCCCAGGTAATAACATTGGAATGTAATAGCTACTTCTAGGTCATCTCCAAAGATGAACGGTTTACCATGTGAGAAGCAAGTGCATGCACAACTGATATAAAGTGTAAACAGGAAAGCCTCGATGACGCTACCCTGAACTACACCAGAAGTGTTAGGGTTAGCCTGTTCTGACTGACTCTAATGTCAGAAAGAACAAACAAACTGTAAATTCAACATACATCGAAACATGTGTAATTTATATAGTAACTTATCCATGCCTGTGCAATTGGTATGTTCCTGCGTAAACAGGAATAAATAAATATATAATAAGGTTTTTAAGTCACGGATCCAAATCTAGCTATCTGTAACCTGTTGTTAAGGGATGATTTAAGCCGTTCGAATGGTGGGTAACGTATTCCTAGGGAATTCGGTTTATGTAACAGGAGCAAATGGTTGACGTGATCGGATGCCTTGGAAGCGTCAAAGTAGATGATGAGTACTAGTTGTTGTTCGTCGCGGCTACTGGTTACAAAATTAAAGTCTAACTGGCAGGATAAGCATGATCAGGATTTTAGGAATCTACGTTGGTTCAGACTTACAATATTGCAGCTAGGCATATGTTTGAGGATGTCATCTTTAACTAGTCTCTCCATAATTCTAAATGCAATAGGTGTGATACTGATAGGCCTGTGGCTGTTGACTTCTGTTTTCGAGCCTCACTTGTGTTTAGGTATAATACGTGTGGTTCTCCATACATCCCGGCTTGAGTTCTTCAGGATTTTGTGAAGATTTCAAGCAGTATTACGAGTGTCAGTACCATCATATTTATAGAAATACGATGATATACCTCAGCACCAAGACTTTCGAGCCTTAGAGAGTTCTAATTGCATGGTTAGTGTTAGCTTCAGTGAACTCAGGGTTGCTATTTTGTTTTGGTGCATGAAAAGATGGAAGTGGCGTCATGTCAGTAGGGTGCATACCGAGTAACGGGATTGCAGGCTTAAGGTAGTTAGCTGCAAATGTTTTGTTAAATACTTCACACAAATCCGTCGTGTCATTGTCGATAAAGGAAGAAACTCTGTGGGTTTTGTGATTTAATAGCTTCGTTAGGATTTCTGTGGGAGCATACACCCTAGCAGGGCTGACTAGTGCTATGCATTCTTCCTTCTTCACACATTAATCTGGAGCTTGTGAGATGGGACTAAGAGCGTTAAGTATTGACCACATCGTGCCAGAGTGGTGGTGTTGGGAGCAACTTGTCGAAAGTTTCCTCAGTTTTATGTGATCCTTTGATTTTATCATTAGCTTTTTGTGTAGGGAAACTTTAAGTGTGCATGTGTTTGAGTTCTGATGGAAAATGCTCAAAGCTGTCGAGAGGTCATGAGTGATGAATTATTCTCCCCATTCAGATGGTATTAGCATTGGTTTCGCCAAAGCCTAGTTTGCCTTACTATAGTTCCCATATGTTATTCGTTTTGAAGTGGAAGTATTAGCTGCATTGCTACTCAGCGTAAGTGGCAGTGCACACATACTGTTTTATAGTCGCTGCCTGGGGACTCAGAACCCACTTAGACTGAAAGAGTTGCTTATATTGTGGCAGAAGATTAAGTCTAGCATGTTTTCACCTCTTGTCGGGATAGTGGCAGTTTGCTTCCAGCCAAAAATGTCCAGTCTCCCTAAGAGCTAGTCACACCTAGCTGGGCCTGTTAATAAGCCCCAGTTGACTTTGGGTAGCTTGAAGTCTCCACATATGCTCGTATGGAAGAGTGAATACTTGCCTCATTGCATTAATGAATTGAGTCTCGTAATCACTAAAGGTGTCAGGTGCTCTGTTGATACATCCTATTAGTATTGTAGCACTTTCGAAATGTACGCGGACCCAGAGGGTGTTGTGAGTGTCATTGATTTCCCTATTTTCTAGCTGTAATGTAGTGAGTTTGTTCAGGAAGTACATTAGGCAGTCCCCTCCCTTACCACTATTCCTGTCACATAGAAAGTGTGTGCACTCATCAATGCTTATTTCTTCGTCCAGTATATTAGATTCAGTCATAATAAGTATGGGATGTTCATATACCATTGTGTGTGCCACGAGCATCGGTTGTTTGCTAAGGATAGATCTAGTATTAATAGGGACTAGGTAAAGGTAATCAGGCCTAAATGTGGCTCGGCATCCCCCGGTTCCGCGTGATATGGCAACCTTGTATTACAATTAGTGTTCACACTATGTTCACCTATGTATATCGGGTTGCTGTCTGCTCCTTTTGGTGAACAGAGATGTGATGTCCATGACTTATTATTCTGCCTGGTGCTTGAAGGCACCGAATATGTCCCTACACGGGTTTCATTATTTGGATTACTGCACTGTGGTTTAATTCCCAGCAGATTTGTGCCGTATATTCTGTCAAAGTTTGTTTGTGTGCCATAATTTGAGGACTAAGAGTGGTTGGCAGCTGAGCACCAAGCATTGTCACTTGTACCATTTTGAGTGATGGTGCTGCTACCACAGCTACTAGTTTAGGCTTTAGTAGGACTAAGCATTTTATGTGATTATAATAATATATATTTCGTATGAACAGGAAAGTTTGCATGAAATGTATCCCATTTTTGCAGGCACGATCATTCATGTAACAAATTACAATTGTGAATTAGCTTAGATTAGCACTTTTTCAAAACTTCAAATTGTTGAATCGTAATACAAGCAATCAGAACAGGTTCTTATAGATGTTAAGTTGCAAACCTTTCACTGTGGTCAGCATCAAAGTTGAGCGAAAACCCAAACTTCTTTCCGTTGCCCGTGGATAGTTATGGCCAATCGACAAGCAATGTATATTTGGGTAAGAGGTATGCCCACATGTGATTGCAAGCTATTTCAAGAAGAGAAGTTCATCCTAAGGATCTGAAAACAAGGGTGTAAAATACAACTGTGGATAATACGTCACTGGAAGTACATTTACAAGTTACATACAAGAAGGGGCTAAAGAATCCTTGAAATGATAATGTACATTTGCGATTTACTGGGTTAACTGTATCGGTCTTTCATGGAAAACTATGACATTTTCGATGAAAATCTAGATATTCGCAAACGTGGGTGTTGCTGTTATGCTTTTTCATCAAAGCAACCAGACTTTATGCGAGCGAAGAATGCGGATGGAACCAGTAAGTTTAAGCTTTATTAAACGTCTAGGGAGTTAAAATAAAATGGAGTGTAATGGTAATTAGATAAAAGGATTATCGTGAAGTATATAGGTGACATTTTAGGGAGAAGTGGCCTGAGAGATAAGAACCTGTAGGATATGCTGACCTGTAAGCTGTCTGGCGAATTTGTGTTAGGCCCATGGTACAGCATCTTGAAAAGAAGCTGAGCAGACTTGTAGATGTTAGGAGCAAAAGCAAATTTTTATAATTTAGATATTTGCAGTCATTATTGTTTCCTTTAATTTAATTTTTTATATTCAGGATCTAAGCTGTCGAAAATGTGTGTTGCTGTCCTACAGATCGGAGCGATTCAAATTTGTGACCGCTGCTATATCTGCTGGTCAGCATGAACCATCCTCTCTCCTTTTAAGCTTTGAAACCTTTTGCAATCACTGTACTTGTAATATTGTATTGCTTTGGCCCCATCCCAATCATACAGTATGCTGCACATTAATGGCTTTATGACAAGTGCTTTCCATTAGGTAACCGGACACATCAAAACCTGAGGATATTCTTAACAGTATTATCTTCATACATTAAATTTCCCTTAAGAATCGTAAAGTGTAAAAATAGCCAGTATTACGGCAAATAAATTGTATTCTATTTAGCAGAGTGATATGAGTAGTGGAACAATTAGTAAGGAAAATATGTAGAACTGTGAAAGCAGAAAACATTGCCAGGCAACAGATCATTCATTGAAAAAATCAAGAGATATTTATAGATTTTTGTCTACGTTACTATTAGCGTTACTGTTAGCAGAGAAGTAACATCTTCTGATCGGTTGTTTTCTTGCTGAAGGTTATTCTCTTATCCATTAGTGGCTGTTTCTTAGAAAGTTAAGCTGTATATCTGCTAATCATATTTGCACAAGATAAGTCTCCTGTGATTGGCCGGTGATTTTCTCAAGGTTGAGCTTTGATATTGTTTTTTCTCATGACCTCGATTCTAGACGTAAACACTGACGTAAATTGCTGTCTACAATTGATCCTGAGGGGAACAGCTGGTTAACAGAACTTGTTATGCTAAATTTTTATGACCAATTTCTATATGGTGTGCGTTATACACTACAAAGTGACTCATCAACTTATATAATGGGAAAAATGCTACGTAGTTTCAACGTTATGAATTTTAGGAAATTATATGAAAATGAGTAACTGTGGACTTAAGGTAGTTATTTCGGCACAAAAATAGTAGTGTATTATACTAAGTGTATATGCATATATGTAAGATATCAAAAGGTATGGTTGTTAACCTAAGTGTTTCTGGAAATAATTACACTGACCCAACTTATTGAAGACTACAGGGAAGAGAAAATCATTAAGTTGGTTTAACGGTCACTGCACATGTAGTAGTTAATTCGTTTTAAAAAGTAAAAGATATAGGAGTATTGGGTACTACAGCAAATTAAGTCATAGTCTACTAATATTACTAATGTGAATATTTAAAGATAGTGTACTGAGTAGAGTGAAATGAATAGTGGCACGATTAGGGATAAAGGTAGGTTGAATGAACTTGAGGAAAATGGCTGGTTGGCTGGACTTATTATCGCTGAGTTTTCATGACCACTTTTCATATGGCATGCTTTAGACATTACAAAGTACCAGTTTGCTTATATTATGGATGGTACATCCAGGATAATTATATATAGCCTTATGACTGTAAACCTATTTGATGAAATATTGATAGGATTTCTAATAAGCTGAATAACCGGACCTTTGGTCAAGCTATATGGGAAACATTGGGCTGGTTTTATCACTTTTTAGATGCGGTACGGTTGCTGGAGCAAATGAATTTCCTCAAATTGAAATTATTGCACTGGGGTCTGTCGTACTAAAATTAGTTGAACAGCCTAAATAGGTAAGGCATGGATAAGTAGACCGAAGCACTTTTTTCGACAGGAAGTCATCAAGGAAGCGTTGGAATTCAGTAGGAGATCAGCGACTACGTAAAGTAAGTGGAAGTTTGTACAATTCTATGCCTTATTCCTCTTCCAACGTGGACTCCTCTTACAATATTTTTGTTAATGTACTGAATTTTTTGCTACGACTGGTGTTGCTCGGCATGTTTTGTAATCGAATTCCTCTCCAACTCTCTCGCTATGTCTGTGAGAGGATAATTTAGACTTTCGAGGGGCTTTTGTTTCGGACTTAGGACAATCCAAAGACATCCAGATCTACGGCAGAGGTTGTTGGGATACGTTGGGAATGGGATTATAATCCGATAGCCTTTTGGCTGGTATTGTTTTCTGTGGAGCTAATTTTGTGAGGTTTGAGAGGGGAAGACTATGAATTCCATTACGTTGGCTGTGGGTTTATCTATTTCAGGGATTTGCAGTGTCTTGTCTTCCTCACCATTAGCTTCGGTGAGGTGATTGTAGGCACACCTTTCAATCGCTGTCTTACCTAATACATTTATTTGTCTGTAGCTCATATCCTGTAATGGGATACGTTTTGAGTTGAATTTCTCAGCCTCTGTCTGTTTTCCAGACTGAAAGTATACAGCGCAGCAGTTGTCATGCTGACTCTTTTTCAGTCTGTCGTACTTCCTTTGAGAGTCGAGCTATTTGTCTACCCTTAGTAAGGAGCCTTGAACTCCTTTTCGCCCATCATTTTACAGTACATTGTGAACTGCCAAACTTAATTTCATGTCTAGTCCTTTGATAACCTCTGTTGTGATGAAGTTTATCAGATTGTCTACCTTGCTTATCGATTCTGCGTCAAGTTCGCCAGTGTTTATGGTTCTGGTCAGGTTGATCAGAGGTGCAAGTTCATGGACCTGCTATTTGATGTCAATAATCTATGCTGGCAGTTCAGATACGCTGACCATATTTCCCAAACATCTTGCATGCGTTGCCCTACCACACTTTATTTCCTGCATGTCAGTCTCCAGCTCTTCAACAAACTGCTTTAGTTTTTCTATTTCCGAGGTAAGTGTTGAAGCTGAACCCGGTGTCTGGAGTTTGGCAATACGTAAATAAGGTGTAGTGAAAAGGTCTATGTCACGATCGAGTGTCGGGTTGTTAGAAGCGATATTACCACTGGATGTCAGCATAGTTTTGCTCTAGTTCCAGCCAGGATAGGTGGGAGCTTGACGCTTGCGGCATATTAGGGAGCTGTGTGACTCACTCCCATATTTTGTGAAAGTGTGTTGCTTGTTGTAGCAAGCAGATACGTTCTAACAGTCGTCAGGTTAACAGCTGACAGAGTTCGTGGCTTTTTTATATGACCAGCAATAGATAATTAAAGAAAAAGTTAATGGTTACGGGTATGGAACTGGAGAAACACTAGAGCAAGTTTCAAGACAAAGATAAATTGTATATAACGAGTCACGTGAGAATACAACGCTAACGTTGAACTTACCACGTAGCTCTCTTTGGCTAAAATGAAGATGGAGGATCATGTTAGTGTACAGGCTTGGTTCTTGCCACACCACCCAGTATTCAATCCACAGAAGCCGAATGGAGTGAGGATTATGTTTGGCTGTGTGGAAAAGTATGCAGGAACATCTTTGCATAAAGATATATATATACTAGCCCAGGTCTGAAAAAGTTTGTTGGATGTCTTCGTGAGATTTGTACAGCGACAAGTAGGCATCGCTGCAGAAGTATAGGCTGTTTCATCAAGTGATTGTTCTCACAGATGAAGGAAATACACTTAGATTCTTATGGTGGTTCGGGGATGACACGGAAAGCGGATCATTACTTTACGGAGTGAAAGTGAATATTTTGGAGCAACTCTTACTCTTTAATAAATATGACAGTAATGATAAGCGTATTATTCAAACAGCTAAAGAACAGTTTTGTGTTGATGATATGCTTGCTAATTTATTCCTAGCTGAAGCAGGTTCTAAGACTAGGGGTCTTTGATATGATCTGTGGTCTAATAACAGCTGAGAACTAACATGTTTCATCCCACAAGAAAACCGCAAAGAGAGGAAAATCGACATTCTTCTCTGTGGTGAAAAAAGTGAGAGAACATTGAGCAAAGAATGAAATGTATTAAGTGATGGTATCTGTCTTCAAAAGCATGAATTTAAAGTAAGGCTTACCAGAAAAGCTCTTTTATCGTGTGCAACTTCCACATTCGACCCACTTGGTATTATTATCTGAAGAAAATCCAGATTCCACGATGCACTATGCCTACTTGTTGCAAAACGTTAACTATTCAAAATCAGTGTCTCTCCTGTGCTTCAAATTTCGCATAAGGTGATGTTGCATAGATCCGTCTAGAAGTTGTTTCTCACCAAGTGTACTGTTCACCACCGTTGTCAAAAACCAGAGTCCCATTGCTGAAACTTGTTACTATACCGAGAATGGAATCATTACCTTCTGCATTGTGTCTTAAGATTGATGAGTGTCTGCAACAACGGGTGCATATGCCGATTTCTTTCACAGTTTTTTGGACAGATTCATTAATTGTACTTCATTCTGTGAGGAATACAACGAAAAGACTTAAATGGTTTGTAAGCAGTAGACTAGTGTTGATCCATTAGTTACTTAGACCAGATCAGTGGGGACAGGTCGATAGTAAGCAGAACCCTGCTGTTTATGCCTAATATGAGCTTGTATTGAATAACGATATTAAGGTTAACGATTGACTTTGTGGACCAAGATTTCTGAGGAATAGAAAGTAAATCGGTCGTATACGCATGAAGATGAAAATGTTATCAACAGTGATGTGTAGGGTACGAAGCAAGAAAAAGATAAACAGTTAGATAGATTCAGAGCCTTCAGTTCACGGTTCAAGATGCTAAGAGTTTTCGCCATGCGTCAGTATTTTCCCTGCACTCCGAAAATGCGAATGGATGGAAACTGATGACTGTTTACAGAATACCGCTAGAGGATATCAGAAAGGCCAAGATGCAGATCTTAGGCTGGTACAGAGTGCTACATTTCGCAACAAAATGAACGAAATAAGGTATGTAGATGATAATTACAAGAATATTACAATCAGCCATGAAGAAAGAAAGACTGGCATGAGTAATGGGTTATTCCATCTTATATGATCGTTTACAGAGTCATGAAGAAGAAAATCGGGTGACTCTAGACTACAGCAGCCCAAAACAAAACTACCTTAAGCGACCAATCAAATTTGTAAAACTAGAAGTGCACAATTTGAAATAAACGTCTATATAAAAGTAATGCAATGTTAAAAATGGTGACATAGGCTAATATTCTTGTATATGTTCCAAAACCCCCCCAGTTTGTCATGGAAGTCCTCATAGTCAGGTTAAACCAATTTCTGTAAGTAAATTTGTCAGGTTCATCAATTCTTTCATTAGGCAGTTTCGTTTTGGGCTGCTATAATTTAGTCACCGAAAATTGTCCGCAGAAGTCCGATAAAGGAACACTTCCTTTGTAACAGATGACGTCATTCGGTAGGAGGCCGTCTACAGTTTGCATGCTTACCTTTCGGCGGTAAATACCCAACATACCACTTAGTAAACATTTTGTTTAAAGGTGATAGTGGCGCATTACCATCTCCAGAATCCCATGTTGGTACTATGCATGTTTTAAATGGTCTTCGGGAGGAGTTTTGAAATCTCAAAGGTTTTCCGACAGTTAGAAGGGAACCGAAACAGTGCTACCTGTGCGAGACACCCAGTACTGCGCCATGTCCTCAGATAATGGTTCCATTGGCGGAGTTCCGGTTAGAAACTCATGTGCCGCCATCCAATCCTGCTGGTGTTGACTACTTCGAGCCGTTTTACACTAAGAGAGGTAAAAAAGCTATGTTCGCCTGTTTACCTGCTTGTCTATGAGGGGGTTCTATATTGAAATGGCGCATACCCTAGATACTGGTTCTTTTCCTCATGCATTTTTCAAGTCTGCTTCAAAACAGGATATCCGAAGCACATATTTAGTGAAGCAGCTGAGACTTTGAGGAGTCTGATGCTAGCTTGAAGCAGACTGTTAGAAGTTAGGATCAAAATAAAATAACGAATAATCTTTTCTAGAGGGAGTGTCAATGGCATCTCAATCCACCTAGAGCCTGCAATCGTGGAGGCGTATGGATGCGCGTCATTATATCTGTCAGAATGATCTTTCGGACACTGTCACTTCGGAAAGTAGTGACGGAAGAGAAACTGGAAACATTTCTCGTGGAGTCAGAACTGATTTTAAACAATGGACCACTGAAAAAGTTAACAGACGATGGCAAAGACTTGGATGGGCTAACTTCAAATGAATTATTGTTACCTCGTTAACAGCTGGCGTTCGAAGGGACTAAATGCAGTAAAACGTCACTGTATAATAAAAAATTTAATGAAGCAAAGCATTTGACAGATTTGTTCTGACGTAGGTGCTTACATGAAGACCTTTCAACGTTGCAGGCAGGGTCGCAGTGGTTATATATAAAAAGGAAACTACAGCCCGGTAATCCAGTCCCAGTAAACATAAACGAAACTCCAAGGGGTCTGTGGTAAACGGCCACAGTTGTACAGGGGTACTGAAATTCTGCATAATAAGCTCAAATTCATTTTCAGGTTTCCATGGTAGTGGCCAGGTCCACAGATAGCGTTTTACATCAGTAAGAAGCCCTGATGTGGAAGAAATTGGCCCGCAACTTTATAGCTACTTTCTGACGAGTGATTCCTCCAGCGCTAACCTCGGGCTACCACAGAGTCCTTGTAATATGTCCCGGGTCGATACTGTTCTGTGTGCCATGATGAGTTTGTCGCGCCTCTTCTACTGACTCTAACCAAACGTTTCCAAAACTAGATCATATTTGTACCTGAGTTTTAAAGGAACTTGTTTTATGTGATTCTGGCGATTATATTCCATAGTGCAGTTGAAAATTAGTTTGGGACTGCTTTGTTGCGCACCACTGGGTTTTATCCGTGAACCTTAGAAATTCAACTTTGCTAATAGTAAAATTCCCCGAAGCTTTACTTCTGTACTATTAATATAATAATGATAATGATTCACTTTATTCCAAAAACAGTACTTGTGATACAGAATGGAATTTTCAGCATTAATCACAATATTGCATCCATTTTCCTCAAATTATAAATAGAATTAATCACACAGAAAATTTTTTCACATTTACAATAGGGTAACAGCCGTTGAAACTGTTAAATCATCAGCGCACTTCATAAAGTTTGTTTCATCAGAGCGAGGCAAGTCTTGTAAGAAGAAAGAAAAAAGAAAAGGAGAAAGGACAGGGCCTTGATGGACAGTAGACAATGAAGTGCAATTTAGCATATAGATTTCATTCAGATCCTAGCATGCAAAACGTCATTGGGGGAGACGCGAAAGCTGAGGGTATGCAGATCTAGCTTTCGATATCGCTCATGGTACAGTCGATGTTTTATTCCAATGACAGCCTCGACGCCAATCATTTGTACTCTCTTTTTAAGGGTGGTGGTGCAGTGAAACTGGGAGCTTCCGAGTGTAGCGATACTTTTGCTTTATACAGCTGCACGAAAAGCCTATCTATGGGTGAACCATGATATTTACACACGAAGCAGTTTCCCCCAGCACCTTTTCTTACACCTAATACATAGAAACAACTCGTGGAGAGCTTTGTATTACGAACATTCTGAGACAATACTCTATCCCTCTTTATAATGCGTTGCTCCATGCGAGCAGAAAGAAAGGCCTTGCACTACAGATGCAGATGAGGTTGGTGTTGAAATCAGTCCGACTTTCCCAGGCCCAAACCTTCAAATCATATGTCTTTCTGCACCTTAATGGATTCCTCCTCGTATTCCATGGCCCCCTTATCTGATTAGATAAGTATTGCAGAACGCAAGCTATCCAGCAAGTGGTTTGTGCAAGTGAAGAATAACGAGAATTACTTTTTACATGGTCGGCTATCATTTTGAAGTCGAAACGGCCATCACCCAACCTCGGAAACAGTGGGATAAGCTCAGCTGCAGTGAATATTTATTAAAGCAAGGGCATATTTCTGTACTCCGGAAACTAAACTACATCAGTTGTTACGAAGAGGCTTTAAAATATGATCGTATCAATACTCTTTAGGGACGTGCGGTGAATTATATGCTGGAATTTACACTAATTCAAGTAAATCTGTGATATCAATCCGTGATCAACTCGTAAAAACATAGCTAACCCTTACAAACCAAACTATAGAAAATCCACGATAATTTTTTGTAAACCTACTGACAACATAACTGATCGTGCCTATAAAAATGGCATACATTTCGTGTAAACTTACGAGTTTATACGAAACATATATATTTGATTCCTTAGCGTTCACAGCATGGTGTTCTGAAAACGCTTCTCCATCTAAAAGCACATTCATATCTTCACGTATACACGAGTTTTAATAATCCATGACTTTCTTTCATTCATTTCATAATGAGGAGTCTGCAGACCTGCATTTAAATCCCCGATGCATTAGATATACTTATTCCGATGACAGTAAGGCAACCTAACCGTTATATTTTTTGCCACACTGCTAGAGAAATTGGTAGTTTCATAATAGCAGCTACCTGAAAGAATCTTTTGAATTAGCTGACTGGAACCAATCACTACACTAATCATGAATGTCAAGTGCGTCTTACTTTTCAAGTTTCCTGCTGATTCAATTTTGCAATTGTGTTACCTTTAGTTTTGGTTCAGACCGAGATTAAGACTTCCTTCACCGGTTAGATTACGGGCAGGCGGAAAAGAAAGTTATGTTAAGGAACGGTTAAAGTTACGGTCAGTGTTCAGGCCAAAGTAAAAGTGCGTTCACCGGTTAGGGCAGTCGGAAGCTATCCTTTCAGGCAGCCCACGCCTTCAAATTTACAATTTATAAATAAATTTCGTAATGTCAATATTCTCGTTAATCGAGATAGACAGACTGCTAATCATGACAGACAGACTTTATAACATTCCACCAATGGATATCACCTGACTTTGTCTCTCGTGATTATCAAGTGATTGTTGGCTAGCTTAATAAATACTCCCACCACTTGAAGTTGACCTTGGATGGGCGTTGTATTCTATTTTATTGTATTTGTGTAAATGTAATTCCCTAATCATTTCGTTTCACGCATCAATATTGTTCGGTACGTCTTTTCCCTTCTTTGAAGGACAGTTGAGTTTCTATTATTACCCTTGTGTAGTTGTGTTATTTCCTCTATGTTTTAGAAACGGATAAATCCTAATTCACCTGAGTTTCAACTGTAGTAAGGCCTAGACTCTGTATCGTTATTATTTATACATTATTTTTATCCTGACTTGGTTTTCGAGTTGTTTTGTTGATTGCGATTGATTTGGAAAAATACAAATTTTTGGATTTTATTACCAAAGACCTAGGGTGTTCGCAATATATTCCCGTAATAATGTGGGGTGCAGTTCTATCCGACCTGAAGTATTCTGCGGAAAATTGAACAAGATATCATCCACGATCATAGAGCAAAGCAGTTTGGTTACTACGGAAACAGTTTCATGACCTTGTAGTAGTGCTGGAGGACTCAGATGCAGGGTAGCCAAGTCTACGTCTGTGTATTCGCGTCTTGCATCTGTTATTTTTTCGACGGAAATATGAATGTCACCAAGCATCCGAATTTGTTACTTAACCGTAGACGGGATGATTATACACAAAAAGAGGGACGATAGGGGGACAGTGGGGAATTCGTGGTAGGCACTGGCAGCAAGCACCATTCCGGTTTATCCACCAACATAGCGCCGACTGCCACCACCTGGGAAGGATTTAATAGTTATCCTGTTGCTTTTGAAGTAGTTTAGGCATTTCTTTGATTTTGCGGCATAATAATGAAACACACTACTCGACTTTGAATGTATATTTAATAAGCCCGTTGAAGATTAAGTGAAGCTGGGAAACCTAGTCAAGCATATGGGAGGGCATTTGTCATTCTTTTTTGTCCAGTAGAAAAGGAGGTCCCTAGAAATTATAAGGAAGATGCGGTCCCCACCTGGTAATTCTTCTTGTCTTCTTGAATTGATTAATTATCAACTGCTCCTGATTGACCGCAGCTTTCTTTGCTCAAGACACCACACGGATGACACTTAATGGCGTCGCATGAGGAATGGTAATGAGTGAGTCACAGAGAAGACTGCAAACGATTTCTCCATCGCGGTAGCTGTAACACACAGAAGCGGAACTCATAGGATGAAAAGACATAACGAGAGTCTTCTTGAGAACGAAAGAAGGGGAATGTGCAAGTGGAGATATTTAAAGGAGGAGTTAGACCACACAGCATGCCGAGCCTTAAGAAATCAGCCTATTATTGATGCTCAAGAGGGCAGGCGAACCCAACCAGGATGTGGTGACATCAGATAATATCCTAAATCTATTTGCCGCTCATCAAGCAATTTGTTTGGACATTTATTGCTGATATATTATTTACCGAGGGATTGAGGTTCAGCTATCATGGTGCCTGTTTTAAAGAAGAGGCTGACAGAATCCCAAGTGCTTAAGAGAGATAGATTTCCTGCAAACAGTGTGAGAGGCGTTAAAAGCCTGTTAGATGATCAAATACAAGAAAGTCTGAAACAGAATGGTATCCTGCTCGAAGCTCAGTATATGTTGTGCAGCATTCTGGGAATGCAATAATTCGGCCCGATTCGTGTTAACGGACTTTGCATTGCCCTTCAACTTACCAGCCCATTTCGCCTCCGCTTTCTCGCTTTTACCAATAGGTGAATGCTCGCGCTCTCTAGCCTGTCCTAACCCATTCGTTCAGCTTCTCCTTCCGCTTGCTTGTCACTCGATCCCTTCTCTACCTTCTTGTAGCCATTTGCCGTAGAATGTTTGGTGATCTAATTGGACGTTTGCAAGGCGAGACATAATTTTAAAGTCCCAACAGCGTCACTACAACATACATACAACACCATCTAGGTCAACTAAGGCTAGGGCACTCGAATTCAAGGATGGACTATGAAGAAGTCATTGAGGATAAGTAGCAATTACTATACTACCAAGAAGTCGTCCCAGAGGAGGAAATTTGACACATAGTAGCTCTTGAGGAGGAAGTTGGATATTGAGTTGCGTTTGTTTTACTTGTCTGTTGAAAGATACTTGTGAGCATTTAGCAGATTTATGAAGTCATTTACCTATAGCTGCGGAATAGCATAGTCTAGGAAAGACACACTGAAAAGCGGTATGTAGCTATGATATTTACATAAGATTTATATAAAAGTGGAAATTTTTTTGACACAATAATCCTTGTATGTGGTTTTATTTTTGAGGAATTTTGTTACCGTATTCAGTGGAAAATTTCGTGGAATTTTGGAAAAATATTGACTCTTTTTCCAAAATGTCCGATCAAACGTTTAGATTGATTCGTCTACAAATTAACCGTAGGGCCCCAAACTCCCACAAATATTTTTATTGACGCTTGTACACTAGCAAGAATACTTGCAACGGTTCTATTAACTTCCCGAGAGCTTTCACCTATTTAAAACGTTTCCACCCACAGTTAAAATATTTTCTTCCTACTTTTATACCATTATTACCATCCGCTACAAATTTCATTCCTTTATCCACAATTTTACCACCCATCTTCATTTTTGTTCGTTCGGTTAGGGTTCATAAGATTAAAAATAGATTATACAGGCGACCGAAAATTCCCGAAAATTCATCTCAGAGGCACGTACCACGTCTCTGGGAAGCCTTATATTGCAGGTAATAGAACAGTGTCGGAGAAACTAATGGTCAACTGTTTTTTCACACAATACTCATGTTTGATCATGCAAATATGAATGGAATTTATTTATACGCTTAGAACTTATGTAGTGTGTAATCTGAAATGAAATACCAAAAATACAATCGTAGTCACAGTAATGATGACAAAAGTAGTGTTTTGAAGTTATTCAACTCTGTATCACGGAATATTAGTGTTATTATGGTGTCATTACTGAAGTATTTTTCAGCTTTTAAATAATTACCGAAAAATAGTTAAATATATCAATTGTTGTCTTTATTTGAGCACATGATTTGTTCTTTAGGTGAAAGTCGTGTGAACATTCACTGCTTCTAGAAGTTTGCAACATTCTACAAGATAAAAACTCTATTACTTTTAAAAGCAAAATTTGATTGCATTTTAATTGAATGTTTATTCAAGCAGTTGGCCACAACAAATTCTTGTCTCTGTGACTCTATCAAATTGACTTTCATGTTCAGTTGTCTCATATTCCTATTATTTAATGAGCCTTCTGCAGTATAGCATGAGAAATATTGGAAAAATTTTGAGACACTTTCCTTTCCGTTATTCTAGAATTCATACACACCTGGGGGTTTCATCGCCAACGAACAGTTCTGATGCACAATCTGCGATCAGATGAGAGTCATTTTAGATCCTACTCTTTTATTTTTGTGTAATCATACCTAGAGACATAACTTCATTTTGAATCGTAGACGTTAGAGATATATTCATTGAAAAGTGAGTCTGCAGTAGCCTGTCGGAATGCTTTTAATTGCACATGCACTGACTATGTGAACCATATATACAAGTATTTATTTGACACTACTACTGAAGATCTGAATGTTGTTCTTTATGTTGAGTGCAGCAGATTTCTAGGTTGATTTTAGATTAGGGAAATTCTGTCTTGCTTTTCTTATCCTGTCTGGCTTTAGCATCGTAACTCATTTCGCCTGTGGTTGGAAAGATACTACCCAGATATGACTTCCTTTACATTTCTCCCCTGAGCTCATGCAGTCACTCATTATTTGTAGTAGCACTGACACCACTCTGCTGCTCAGCCTTCAGTGGATGTGAACCCAGCTTCAAGTGCTTAAATGTACGATACCTAAGTGATTGAGACACACTATGTTGGAAAAGTCACATTTCTCATACCTTTATGGAGGTTGATCCAAACCCTTGATTTGTTGGTCAAGTGTCTTATTACTACTCCTCATTTGTGAGATCTTGGTTCATGTTTGGGCTCCGGATTAAACTTAAAAAGACCTTTGTGAAAGAGACTTTTATTCGAATAAAGTGTTCAGTTTACCAAGTACCAAGGCAATTAAATTCTTCAGTCAGTCTGGCAAGTACTGTTGGATGATATGAAGTGTACCCAACTACTCACACTACTCAACCAGTAGTATGTAGCATCAAGCATTTTGGTTCGATTTCTTGATTACAGTTTATGGTGTCAAGTAGATCACACATTGTGTGGTCTGAATAACTTTGGTATCCAAAGGAAACTGTGGTCAGTTCTCACCTCACACTGTGTAAATCATAAATGAATTAGCGCACTGCGAATTTGATTCAGGAAGGGATATATTACATACACACTTGACCTTATGCAGTTTCAAGAAACATATGAACTCGATGCAAACCATTCTGAGGAAGCAGATATCATCGGACATGCTTTCTATCACGTCAACTTTCGTCACATAATTAGGCATCTTTTGAATAACAGACAAGTGAATTAGACTATTTGACTTTTAAATATTTGAGTTCTCTTAGCTTCCTGTTTCTTTTGTCCCTTTAGATGTCATCTGCAGAGAATTGTACATGTGATGAATTGTCAAGCAACAAGAGTCCATGGTGTGGTGCCAATTGTTTTGTAGCAGTAACTGGTGCAAGTCGTGGATTTGGTCAAGCTTTCTGCATAGAACTGGTGAAATCAATGTCATCTGGTGAAGATCATGCTGCTTCTTTGAATATTTTATTGATGGCTCGTGATGTCAATGCACTTCGGATAACTGAGTCTAAGGTAACTGACTATTTCTATGTGTTTATGTCTTAGTGTTAAATTTATATAAATTGCAATAGAATTAAACGTAGATTAATCTTAGATTCCGTCAAGGCATGGAAGTTACGCCATGATATATTATTATTATTGACTATTTAAACAATGGCATGCTTAAATCCCAAGTGATAGCAGATAGCTTTCGCATACTAGGCATCCTAGACACTAGGTTCTCAATCGAACATACTGCCTAAAAATGAGTTACACGTCGAGAATACAGTTATCCGCTATCTCGAACATGAAAATTTACAAAACTACCGTAGGAAGATGCAAGATTATTTAAAAGTCAATCTGAACGAAGAATATTCTTTTCAATAATTTCTCCTCTTCAGGTTTTTACAATTATAAAATATAATATTTGTTGTCGTTACAATAATGACGGCCAGTTATGCAGCGGATACATTTTTTAACGTGGAATAACAGATTAGTTGTTATGGGGTGTCAGAATAAATAGTCGTATTTGTGTGACAAACGTGCTAGGCTGAGATCGACCACAAAATATTGTAAAATGGGAGACAGTGGTGGTGATTAGTCATAACAGATTTATAGAATGTGGGGTAGAAAAATTTACGAGTCAGTTTAAGGTTATAAAAGGTGCCAGGTGAGTGAGTGGCTAGTACAAAGTGGTATGTATTAAAGAGGAGGAGATAGTAAGACTGCAATGAGAGGTTCATAATGAAATAAAGAATGTGTGAACTGAAACAGGTGGAGGCATATATTGAGAAAAGAGATAATGTCACTAATAATAAGTCCGGATAGTATAAATGGAAAATTCGATAGTATTGAGAGAATGTTTATATATTATGACGAATAATAATGATAATTGTAATAATATGCAAAGAAAGAAAAGAAACCAAGAGGGTTAAGGGGAAGAAGCACTTTTGGTGAGAAGAATAATTACGAATGCAAGTTTGGCCACAGTAGGGACAGCGTCTGGACGTGTTGTTTTTGGATGCAAAGTTCGGTTTGGTTGATCTTATTGCAACAGCTTCAGCTATGTGTAGCAGGCGTAAGCAAATTGTACGTGATAACGACTTCGGAATTCGGTATATAACCCTGAAAGCTGTGTTGAAGTCGATGTGATGTCCAGTATCGACCAAGTGTGACAGGATCGAGTCTTTTATGCGCTTAATTTCCCCTCTGCTGAACCAAGCTGGTAAATGTTCTCGAACCCGTAGACGAACCTGTCTAATCGTGCACCCTATATAACTTGAACCACAGGAACAGTTGAAATGGTATATTTATGAAGAAGAGCTAAGGTTAGGTAAGACATCTTTGGGTTGCTGGGTTAACATTGGACGGCTATTGAAGGATAGACACAGACGTGCAGAGTAGAAAGTTTTCTTTATCGCCCTGGTTAAACGTTGCGATAGCATCTTCACAGGAGTAGCTCCCTTGAATTGTAGACGTAAAAACAGAGGCTTTTTCTCCATTGTTTCCAGTTCATGTTTACGGCTATTGTAACCTATGTTGGCTTTAATTAATTTCTCTGGATGTCTGTTCTCACTTAGAATGTCTTGGATGACCTGGAGTTCTTTCTCTACACAATCTTCGGAACAAATAGACCTCGCTCTAAATGCTAAGCATCTGATCAGATTACGTTTGTATTTCATCGGTACAAAGCTAAGGAAGTGTGTATACTGAGCTTTGGCCTCTAGCTTTCTAAATATGGTTCTTTTGACGGAACTATCCTCTCTTCTCGTTAGTAGGACGTCGAGGAAGTGTAGAGAGTCGTTGTATTCTCCTTCGTAGGTGAAATGGACCGCTGGGTGAGCATTATTGAAGTTGCTCAAAATCAAATCACTACTTAACCCTTCATCGTACACTACAAAGTGTCATCCATGTAACGACAGTACATTTCCATTTTTGCTATCTCATCTTTCAATGGACTATTTTCTAGTTTTGCTAGAAATATGTTCGCGAAAATAGGTCCCAGTGGGGATCCCATGGTCACTCCATCAACCTGTCTGTACATTTCATTATTAAACAAGGACTGAACATTTGCCGTACATTTAACAAGTAGTTGTTTCAGATTACTAATAGGAATATCAGTGCACAATTTCCTTTCTATAATCTGTTCGCAGATATAATCGATGGTTTCCACTAGAGGCACATTAGTGAATAGAGATGAAACATGTATTTGCCAGTTGCATTCAAGTTCTTAATCTTGTGAATAAATTGAAAGGTATCCTTGTCGCTATGCTTTACTAATTCGTCATGCAAGGGTTAAATTAGCTGTACCAGCCACTTTGCCGTCTCGTGATAGGGTGAATGAGACATGTCTAGTATGGGACGTAGGGTCACTCCTGATTTATGCACTTTCGGTAGACCATACATGCATGAGATGGTGCTCCCTGTGGGTTTTATGTTTTCGAAAGTTTTTGGTGATATATTACCCTTTACCTTTCAAATCCTTTAATAAGTTTGTTATTTCTCTCTGTGCTTTTTCCGTATGATCTTTCATTACTTTCGGCTTCTGAAACTTGCTGCCATCATCTAGTATGGAGTTCATCTTGTTAATGTAGTCCTGCCTATCCATAATTACTACCCCCTGTCCCTTATCCGGTCTGGTAATAACTATGTTTTCATTTCGTCTTAGTCTTCTAACATCCTCGCGATGCTCTTTTGTGAGTATACTGTGGGGCTTATTCTTATCCTTTTGTCTATACTGATAGCAACAGTTCACCAGGGTTGATATGAATCTTTCGAGGTCCTCATCAGAGGAGGCGATCAAGTCCCCTGTTTGTAGATATAGAAGTTCTCGAACTGTACATCGGTGTCAAATTGACTAATCTCCATACGAAAATCACAAAACTTAGGTCCTAGAGATAACGCTTCAAGTTGTAGTTTATCAAGAGTCACGCTAGAAAAGTTATGGAGATGCCTTTCTGGATTATCAGGAAATCTACTTTTAGGACTTCGTCTTTCTAAACTTTTCATCAGTTGAGGTCATCTTTTTGTTTTTGAGGAATCATATTCGGCGATTTCATCAACATATTCCATAAATTGTAGTCTCATATCCTCTGGAAGGTCGAGAAGTGCATAATTCATTTGGTGATATATTTAGATCCAGTTGTGTGATATCAGACTGTATTGATTCGAGCTGATTAAGTGCATATCGTTTTAAAGTCATTTTACTTTGCACAAAGCTATATACTACTGATTGGTTGACTGAAATTAGTAGTAGCGAACCACTCATCACCCAGATCGAGATGATCTAAACACCGAACGGTTGTTTTGCTGCTTTGGTGTCAAGCTCATCAGAGATGTAGTCGGTTCGACTCAGTTCAGACAGCCGAGTCATTTCAAAGCCTGGAAGAGGGATGAGATGTGCCGTCCAAATGAGTACTAACTGATAGGTCACCTAGATAGAATAAAGTAAGTGGGTGAAACGCTGAGATCTATGCGAAACACCTATTGGATGAGAACGTACATGCTGAAGGGGTTCAGACATGTGAGTCAGGTAGAACACAGCAACAATGAACACTTGTCCCTAGGGTCATCTTATTAATTAAACTTGCTGCAAGTCAAACAGAATGCTGGGCTGTTAACTGGTTAAATTCCTATTTCTCAGAAAGAAAGCAGTACACCGTGTATAAAGGGAAGTCTTCCACTTCATTGCCTACTGAAGCTGGTGTCCCTCAAGGCGCTGTCCTTTCTCCTTTCCTTCTTTCTTTCTTCTTACATGACTTGCCTCAGTCTGATGAAATAAACTTTGTGAAGTACGCTGATGATTTAACTGTTTCAATGGCTGTTAACTCCCAGCTAGATTGTACCAAACTAAATAGCTTTCTGTCGGGAGTCAGTAAATGGTCTGAGTCTAACGGTCTTAAACAGAATCCTTCTAAATGTCAAACTGTTAATTTCAGCTTAAAATGTAAAAGACAGTTAAGAGAAGCCGTCGATCCTCATGACACTTGTAAGACTGATGAAAATGATATGGGAATTAAATCAGAAATTAAGTATCTTGGACTTATTCTCTCTTCTGATCTCTCCTGGTCTACCCATGTCTTAGCCATCTCCAGTAAAATATTCCGCCTGACATTTTACATTAAGAAGAAGTTAAGGCACTCGGGGACAACTCAACCCCTTCTCTCACAGTTCATAAACTCTTGCATCCTACCTATTCTTCTTTATTGTTCACCCTTATTCTCTCCTGGTTTGCTTAAAAAGGACTATGTCACAATTCGTAGAGTGCTGAATACTGTCAGTAGGGTGAGTGGTGTCCCAGTGGACCACATAGTTAACGTCGTTGTCGATAGGCACTTGACTTCTTGCAATAAATTTGCTAAAGGGATTTTGTCTGACTTGGAGCATCCACTTCACCCTCACCTTTCACCTTGCATCTCCTCAGGTAGAACAAGAAGTAACTTCAGAAAACTGTATTCTCGCACGTCTAAGTATAAAAATTCTATGATACCATACTTTGCAGGCACGTATTTTATGTGATGAAAATGGTGTCAGGCAAGAATTAAATAACCTTTCTTCATCTAGTAAATAAACAATTTCCTCCATCCATCCTTATATACCTTGAAGTTTCACTTTTATTATTTCTATTATATTTATGGTCCTGTTGCTTCTTTGTTTTTACTTTCATAACTGCAAACACCAACTTATCTCTATGACTACTGTCATCTTTGTTTTTTCCCTCACCATATCATGTAAAGAAAACATTATATTCAATATTTTAATCATGCTAAGTTTTGTATACCGCATCGACAATACTGTGTGAAACAAGTCCACGGCAATTTTAACTTGTATTATTATTACCTTAGCTGTTATCATTATTATTATTTCCATTTTATATGCTGCATGTTTTTGACATTACCCGTATTGTTAATGTGGGAAATTTGCTGTGTGATTAATTTTATTTATAATTTGAGGAAATTAGCTGCAATATTATGATTAATGCTGAAAATTCCATTCTGTATCACAAGTACTGTTTTTGGAATAAAGTAAATCGTTATTATTATTGACTGACTGGAAGATGGAATATAGCAATAGAGACTACACAGTGTCTCACCTTCCCTTTATTAACTTTTTGTTTTCAAATCCAAATTATTTTCAGATGAATGCTTCAAAGCCAAGTCATTCTGCTATGAAGTTGAACATCCTCGTCTCCACTTCATCTCTTGACATGTCAAATGCAGATGAAAAAGTCTTAAGAGAAGAACTGGAACCGTTGTTTCGCTTATCACTAGAACTTTCTCGTCAAGACACTAATGTACGTCAATGGAATATGCTTGTACACAATGCTGCAACACTTGGAGATGTACAATCACGAACTGACGAACGCTTTAGCACTCAAGCATTGGATACATACTACCGTATGAATCTCACCGCTCCAATGATATTGACAAGTTTATTTCTAGAGCATTTTGCACCAGCAAGTCAGTCATTTCACCATCCTGTTACAATTGTGAATATTTCCAGTCTAGCAGCTGTTCAACCATTTTCGTGTATGTCTGATTATTGTGTAGGCAAAGCTGCGAGACAAATGTATTTGAAGTGCTTGTGTGTTGATCGTCCATCGATCGCTGTGTTCAACTATTCTCCTGGCCCACTGGATACAGATATGTTTAAACAGATTTTAGAAGAGCATGGAGATGAGAAGACACGACAAGCTTTTTCTCAGATAAAAGTTACCGGTAGAATAGTTGAACCGTTGGAGTCTGCACGTGTTTGTGTTGCATGGTTGAGGAAACAAATTCCGATCAGTGGGGGGACAACGTGTGAAGGAAATGTGCCTAAATTATCACATTGTTCAGTTCATCAAAGTCAATATTCTGATGTTTGGATCGGTTCACTTATTGACTATTTTGACGCTGTTCGTGAAGTGAAGTGAAATGAAGTGGAGAAATGCTTTCTACTATTCTAACTGTGCAATAATATATAACATTGGCGGAATAATTTGGATTCTGATTATTGTAATTCTCATTTCATTATAATCTACTGCCATCATTCAGATATAAAATGTTTTAAACTTTGTTTTTATACTCTAATATTGAAGTTAAAAATTTTAATGACGGTCACTTGTCTTACTCGTCCGTTTTATACTCTTTATAACATATATATTTCATTCTCTAAGTATTATTGCCTCTCAGCTCTTATTGAATCGCTTACCTCATCGTGTTATTATTTATCAAGGCCTTATGATTTATGCTCTGTCTATTGAAATGCATGGAATAAACGCATTTATTCACCGGTGTTTTTGCTCCTTATCAATTGATATCAGACGAAGAGTGTCTCGGTGGTGGAAAGAAACCGTGATCAGGTTTAATTGTGTCATGTGGTCGAATATTTAGGATCCTGTTTAAGCAGGCAGGTCACATCACAAAAGAGACCACAAATTTCCTACGCACATTAAGTTGACTCCTTTACGTGTTAGTTAAGCCAATCGTTGTAGAAAAGGTTCTAACGTTTTGGCTAAGCTAACCGACGACCATCTTTGTGGAAGGATGAATTCGTGATTTATTGTGTGGGTCTGATCAGACAATAATTCTGTTTATGTATCTTTCATTTTCTTTTTCTAAAGTTGTCTTGTGTGTCGGTGGCACAGCGGTAGAGTGCTCGCCAACCACGAAGGTGGTCCGGGGTTTGATCCGCGGCCGAATCATTCCTTTGCCTCGCTACACCGGTAATAAGACTGATAAAGTGGGAAGGTTAGGCATGAGGCTAGCAACCCCATTCTGTAAAAATAATCACCACTGCTACAGAAACCTCAAGCCTCCAGCTTGAAGCCCAATATTCCACCTAGGAACGTAAAGGAATAAAAAGAAAGTAAAGCTGTCTTAAAACTTTTGTTATCCTCTTTATAGCTTTGAATTTTGATGCGTCTCTAAGAATTGGATCCGTTTTCTTGATATGGTTACTATTTTCCATCACTAAGACACCCCCGCCTTTATCCGATCGTAATGTGACGATGTCCTTATTGCTCATCAGACGTTTTATGTTGTTCTGACATTATTTTGAACTATGTAAGTAGCAAAGTGTACTGATTGGAAGTAATCTCACTTTGAACCAACTTTCTTTACCTTCGTTGATGGGATGTAATTCGGTTAACTGGTTGAATAGATTCCTAAGTCGGGCCTCTATATCTACTCTACCCACAAACTTTTTCGAGGTGTGTAATTTGAATCCGAGTGAGGATGTTTCCGTCTCAGTTCGATTTAGCTTCAGACTTGATAGACTAATGACATATTTTCCAGGGTTTTCAGGAAAGCACTTTGTGACTGTCTTTTCACCAATTACTTAGACATGATCTGGGAAAAGTCTAAACACGTTTTGCTATGAATTTTACTCTGCATACTATCTTCAAGTCACTGACAACATTTTCGAACAAACTAACTTCCGTACTCATTTTGGTAATCAGTAATCACATCAATTCAATGTGTGATTTTGCCCAGCGTCTAAGATCTTTGACAGAAATAGGAAGTTTAAACGAACAAAAGGTTGGCTACAAATTGACGAGGGAAGCAGCAGCTGCCGACCTGAATTCCTCCTTTCTCATCGTTCCTGGCAGGTCTTCACTATCAAGCGAAGCTAGCTGTTCACGGAAGTTTATGATGTCCCTGTCGAGTTTTTGGACCGTATAGAAGTAATGACTGATTAGACATTCCTGAATCCAGCCTGTTCCGAGTGAATTTTCCCATCTAGGAATGATGAAGCTTAATATTTTGCTTGAGATGAACAGGAGTATAATATTGTGCCAGTTATTCAATAGGCTTAGATCACCTTTGCTTGGCAGTTCTACATGCTAGTCCTTCTTCCATTCCGTAAGTATCTCTTCTTCCTTCCACACCTGGTGTAGCAGTGGTGTGAGAATGTTTGTTGAGGCACGTGAGTCCTGCTGTTTTCCCAAGTTTTATTAACTTCATAACCTTCATGACTTTGGATTTTGACTGGTGGTTACTGGCAGTTCTATATCTGTTCGTGCTACTTCCGGACGAGTTGTAGATGGTGGTTGATTCAAGAGTCCTTTGAAGTGATCAGCTCAAAGTTCCCTATTTTTACCTCTTTGTTAATTACGTTTTCTTCACTATTCGTCATTTGCTTAATCTGCGTTGATCTCTTCCTGGATAGTGACCTGCTTAGTGTTGTGAGGTCTGGCTTACTTGCAGCCTGTTTTGCTTCAGTCACCAGTGTGTCGCAAAAGAATCTTTTGTCTTTCATAACACTCTCCTTCACTCTCTTGCTCACTGTTTTGTAGGTCACACTCAGCTTCTCCTTCTGGTCGTTTATATCTGCACTGGTTCATCTTGTATTTCAAAATACTTCTCGCCTCTATCATCTTCTAGATGTTCATCGATAGTCACTGATTGTCCTGTATCTTCTTCTTGTCTGCGGTGTATTACAGATCTCCTTCCGCGTCGCTTGTATTAGTGGAAATTATGTTGCCCAAGTCAAGTAAGCGAAGGAGACCACTTTGCTTAGATTTTTCTCATCATTGGTAACTGGTGTATGTTGTTGGTAGTTGGCTATGTACATCACCTCTCTCTTCTCTATGTTCAATTGAAGTCTTATGTCGACTGTCTCTTCTGCCTACTTGCTGATTTTCTATTACATATCCTGGAGTTTGTTAATGCGAAAACCCAGGGTAGGTGAAATTGGGATAAGATAGGAAAACAAACGAGTTGTTTTCTTTTTAGTATAGATAAAGTTTTGAAATAATGAGGAAGGTTTCTAGGCTAGGGGGATAATATTGGAATAGTTGTGTTCTTAAAGCTGGATGGTTTAAATGCTAAGCTTTCATTTTCTTTATAAACAACATCCTCAGCGCCTTCTTCAATATGAAGTGAGCTTCTTGGAATCCTGTGTGAATGAGATGACTGCCTGTCCTTAGTGATGATCTTGGTTGTATTCCATCATTCATAGAGAATTCAGAAATCTCACTACATACAAAAAGTAAGGATGGGACATGGAATGTCAGGATGACTTTTGAATCTGGTTGGGAAGGCTGCTCAGAATGTGATTTAAATGACAAATTATGGTACACAGCTGCTGCGAAGTGGACACCTCAAATCATTTGTTGGAGAGTCAACAATTTATTCTGGTTACCTAGGCGACAAACACTAGCACACTAAGGTTGTGGCCATCGTGATATCACCAACAGTATCGACGGCTGTCATGCGGTGAGGACCAATCTCATTCAAGATTATGATATAAGGATGGATCGGTTGATAGGTGGCATCACTTGCAAGACCCTAAAGTGGAACCCGAATAGGAAAAATGGGTTGGGCGTCGGAGGGTAATAGGGAGAAAACTATATGAATAGGAGGTGAAAGCTTGTGGGAGGTCGTGTAACCAGTAATTTGGTATTTCTATGTAGCCCAATTATGTACACCTTGTCTTCAACGCACCATTTGCACAGATCTTCCGTATTGTGCCTGCTACTTCTACCCTTCCTTCATATTGTGTTTCTTTGTGTTCCTTTCACATTTCCCAAGTATCTCCGCATCGCTGTATCATTTGCTTTCTCTGACATCAAATCTATCTCCCTGCTATATTTGATGTTTTTATGCCGATGAACATCTCTTTATATAGTACTGATAAATATTATCACAGTAGCACACGTCACGTGCGTTGGTGGCACAGCGGTTAGGACGCTCGCCGACCATGCACATGGTCCGGGGTTCGGTCCCCGGACGACGCAGCCCTTCACCCCATCAAGCCAGAAATAATGCTGGTAAAGAGGAAAGGTTGGGGATGAGGCTAGCAACCCTATCCTGTAAAAATAAACACTGCTACAGATATTTCAAGCCACTAGCTTGAAGCCCTATGTTCCACTGGGAACGTGCAGGAAAAAAAAGCACACGTCAAACCAGTACACGTGAACTGATGGATCATGCGAAAAAAACAAAACGAAGGTTGCAGCAAGAAAAAAATTATTTTCTTCTCAACGAAGTCTTGAAAAAAGGTGCGATAAAGTTTCAAAGCTTTTTCCGTTAAACGGTTAAAATATACCCAGTAACAAGTCGAAAATTATGTGATATAGATAGGGATTAAAACTGAGGATCAAAAAAAAGTTCAAAAAATGTGGTTGGATGATAATTATTGAAAAAGTTGATTATGACCTTGGTAAAGACAAAGATGGGATGTACTTCTTTTGAATATGTAGCTATGGTTTGAATGTTTAGATCACTAATACTTCAGTTGTTCCCGTATGTCTTGATCTCACTCTCTTTGATAGGTCTGATCAAATCTTCTATAGGATTGAAGAATTTTTCAAACGGAGCTAAGTTTCTTGATTTCATGAGATGTTTTATTACTGAGGTATTAAATAAACACACCTAGGTTCTCCCTTTGTTAGCTGGGTTGGATAATATTCCTGAGTGTGTTTTACGAACAAGTACTGCGTGACAGTGAAGCGACTGTAGAAGTCACCACGATTGTTCACCAAACTTAAAGAGACGAATTCTAGACTTATGATTAATTAACTGACGATTTTATTATTTTTTTAAAATTTTGATTATAAGCTTGATTCCACACAGTATTTTTGGTACCAGTATGGAATCTTCAGCATGTGATATTGGCAGCCCAAATTTCGCAGACCGACCATTGATATCAGGTGTGCGTTGACAGGGGTTCTCACCCCGGACTATGTACATGGTAGACGAGATTCCTAACCGACGTGCCACCAACGCTCACAGACGAAGGAGTGATAAAATGTTCTCTGAAAGGCCAGTTGGTTTCATATTGAATCTTGTTTGCGGCCTATTCTTTTAGTGTAACAGACTACCAGAAAGGAGGTATTCGGTGGCTTTTACCGTGTAGTGATTCTCCAGTCTTCATAAGTTAGCGATGAATGGGATTTGTATTTTCCATTTAATACAACGAACCTTCACTTCCCCTTAACAACCAAACCAATTTGATGTTCGAGGAATAATAATAATCTACTTAATTCCAAAAACAGCACTACTTATAATACAGAATGGAATTCTCAGCATTTGTCACAATATTGCATCTGATTTACTCAAAATATAAATAAAATTAAAAATTATAACAAAATTAACCAGAGGAATTTGTCCACGTTTACGATATAAAGTCAAAAATATTCGAAGTGGGAATTGAGAATATTAAATATAATAATAATAACAATCAGTTTGTTTCAAACAGTACTGTCGATTCACTTTGGAAGTTTTAACATGCTATAGATTATTGAGTCTAAGTTTCTGTTGAAATAGTTTGATGAGGGAAATACAAAATTAACAGTTATAGCACAGCTTAAATGATGTCCACACTTATGAGAAAAAATAAACAATTAAAAACAAAAAATTGAGAGGATTATAAATATTAGCAGTACAATAACAATAAAAGTTGATGTTGTAAGGGTGGAGGAAATGGTTTATTTAGTAGTACAAAGAAGGTTAGTTAGTTCATGCCTAACACTATTTTCATCACACAGAGTACGTGCCAAATATAGTTTAGTGGAATTTTTGTACTTAGATGTGCATGCATAAAATCTTCTGAAAACACTTCTTGTTTTACCTGAGGAGACACACGGGTTGGAGCTGAGGGTAAAGTGGATGTTCACAGTCTGACAAAATTCCTTTAGCAAATTTTGTTGCATGACATCAAGTGCCTATCACTGATAATGTCAACGATATGGCCCAATGGGGTACCACTCACCCTACTGACGGTCATCAGAGTTCTACGAAGTATGATATAGTCTTTTTTAACTAATCCAGGAAAGAATAAGGGTGAACAGTAAAGAAGAATAGGTAAAATACACGAGGTGACAAACTGTAATAGGAGGGATTGGTTAGGTTATGCCTGAGTGCCTTAACTTCTTAATGTAAAAAGTCAGACGAAATATTCTCTTAGAAATCGCTAAGACATGGGAGGACCGGGATAGGTCAGAAGAGAGAATTAATCCAAGGTACTTAACTTCAGACTTAGTTTCTATATCAGTATCATCGATTTTGCAACGGTCATAGGAACCAACAGCTTCATTTAACTTTCTTTTATATCAGAAACTGAAACTAACAGTGTGAAATTTGGAAGGATTTAGTTTAAGGCCATTAGACGAAGGCCATTTGCTAACTTCTGATAGAAAGCTATTCATCTTGGTACAGTCAAGCTGGGAGTTAACAGACATTGAAATAGTTAGATCACTGGCATACTTAACAAATTTCTTTTCATACTACAACAAGGTGTGACATAAATGTTGTTGTACTTAGAGTTGTACTTAGATAGGTGTTTAGGTCGACATTTAACAGTCATACAGTCAATATTATCATTTGAGTATTTAAAGCAGACGCTGTTGGTAAGAGACCATTGCGAATTGATAAAAGTAGCAACACCACCACCTCGCTTCTCCCCTGAACTATTTCAGTTTTGTCTGTACATATTGAAACCATTCAGGGAGATTAAATTATCATCATATGAATCGTGGAGACAAGTTTCTTAAAGCGTTATTACACCTGTATTACGGTAAATATTTGAACATAATAGGGTATCCAAGTAATTAATCTTGTTCGATAATGACCCGCAATTTCTGCTCATAATCACAGGAACAGTAATCTGATGCATTGGAGTACACTTTAAGGAGCGTTGCCGCGCACCATGATGCTTTTTCTTAAGGTTATTATAAACATGTAAATCATCAGGTTGAAAACATTTTACGTAATTTCGAGAGTAAGTAATACGATTTGAACACATACTTAAATAATTAAAACAAAATAACTCCAAATAATCAGATGCAATATAAGTGAAGGAAAATTTTGGTAGCCCAAGGTTTAAGCAGAGAGCCACCAATAAGAATAAACTACCTAATTTTTACTTCCTCTATGTGTATCTATCAGTTCTATTGTTTCTGTTATATTGGGCGTGCGGTTAGGCATTTTCATCACTGGATTAGTGAACATCATCTTGCATGGTTAAGCTAAGGACAAACGAAGAATACTCATAGCTCTATTTTAGCCTACTTTGTAGATATTGAACACAAAGTCTATGTCAGGATGACACTTGAAGTTATAAATAATACTCCCACTAACCTTAATTTGTATTCTGTCTGCAGTTGAAGCCATCAGAATCCATCAGGAAAAGACGAACCTATTTGTTCAGACGATATTTGTTTAGATACTATCTTTACCTAAGTTAAACAATTTTAGATAAATAGACATCTTGGAAGCTCAACCACACAGATCTACAGTAGTACCTGTAAAATTATTTTAGCGGTATAAATCTAAAAGCAATTCACGCCTAATAAAATATACGCTGACAATGAGAAGCTTGCCTAGGCAAGCTATTCAGGCTTTTCTGTTCTCAGTCAAAAGACACCAAGAAGCAGTAGCAAGGCAACTTCAAGTTATGTAGATGAGAATCTAATACAGTAACACAACTGATTTAAAAGGTATTCTTGGAGTCAGTTTTGATTTTCCAGTCATTACATATCCACGTGTTGTTATTTTTCATTCCTATCTGTTCGACTAGAACATGGGGCTTCGAACTTTGAAGTTGTAGTGGCGCTGATGTTAGTTCCACTGGATGGGAACACCAACATGGCATTAAACTTCTTCGCCTTTAGATTGAAAAGAACAAGAAGTTCAACAAAGATGGCGATCTTTTCGGCGATTTCATTCTCAAAAGCAGCTGTACAATCGCAGTTATATAGATTAGTTTACATGGATACAATTATTATTTGTTTAATTCCACATAGTAACGAAGGTGATAATAATTTTCAACTTGATATGAAAGTTTGAAGGTATGAACATGGATTACAAGGGGCTTAGAAACAAGATTGCATAGGATTAGAAAACAGTTACAACGTATGCAAAATTAATATTTGATAACTAGAGAAATAATTTTAAAGGCGAATAAAAGGTGATAATTATTTTCATAAAGGTTGTTTAAACTTCCCAATTGCCAGCTAGAGCTTCCACAAACTTTAGGATTCCTCCTTCCACAAACACGTTTTATAGATAGATTTAAAAGACGTGTGGTGATATCAGTTTTATGTACTGTCTCTGTAATGTGTTTCACAATGGAGGAGATAGGTCTCCTGTTCTCATCATTAATTGATGGGTTCTGTGGATTCTGTTTGTTTCTGAAGCCATTTAGGAATATGCTGTCAAGTCCCTACTTGCAGAGATCGATGAGTCCCCCCTCCTATGTATGTGTGTCCACACATACATTCAAATTGATAAATACAGTGGGGTGTGACATCGTTTTTTGTATGTTCTCACCTCTTAACTCTTTATTAATTTCATATATATTCCTATGACAAGTCTGTGTGTGACAAGATTGGTCGAAATGCGTGTTGCGCAAATACACAATACACGATTCAGATGAATTACGTCTGCTTACTACTTTGTCTAAATTCACAAGGGGAATTTTCATAAAATGATGATGTTGTATATTGCCCTAATTGCTGAAATGGACTAATACCCGCCGGATAAAGCAGGTGGCACTATTTGGAAAAAGAGATATACCATCTAATCGCCCACTAGAGGAAGATATAAGCGAAATCTATCCGGTCCTACTTTCTTTATGAATCTAAGCATAGTCTGTACAGGATCTTCGTAACAAAAAGTTAGATTCCGTCACAAACCAACACCAGCACTGAACAGGTGTTTCGTCCTAGTCTGGGACTTTTAAGCAGTTTGCACCCATGATACTAACAAAAAAACCTTAGGTTACAGGTTGAGGCAATTGGCCATTCAGCCGGTTTGACAGGAGGAATCCAACTATTTGTATAGACTCCTGGGTTCGACCCCTGGTGGAGTTGTGGGTGCACGCTGATGAAGACTCTCGAACTAGGACGAAACAGCTTTCCCCAGTTTTCAGTGATCTCTAACTGACTTTCGTTCGTGACAAAAGCTAACAAATGAAGTTATTTTTAATCCCCAAGAATTCCATAATCTAAATTATTATTACTAATATATATTTCCCGCTACATTTGAAAACAATATCCTAACATACAATTCATCTAAAATGTCCACCAAAAATAATCATTTAAGGTCTAAATTTTTATAGACTGTTGAGAACATAAAACCATGTATTACCTACGCATAGTAGTGAAAAGTGGCAAAACCATTTTTCCATTGATCTTATCCTATATATATATATATATATATATATATTTGAAAGTGAAATAGTCTCATGGAGAATATTTCGCTTTTTCTTTCTCTCTCTTTTTCTGTCGCCTCTCTACTAGAAATTCTAATTTTTGTCTGGACTGAAACTACGATCACGCTTGTATTCTTTGTTAATATTAGTAATAATAATATAGATAATAACCCTTCTGTGGCTTTCACTGAACACTTTCTTCACTTATTCTCGTGGTGGTGTGGCTATAAAGTTATCAATCTCAGATATATCCTGAAAGTCCTTCCTTTATAATTACACCCATCTGCTCGTATTCGTTTATATTTCAGTAACCATTTATTATCTTGTTTTTGTCTTTTTTATTTGTCGTAAAACCTTTTGACGATGAAAACAAAACAAAAAATGTCAATCAATAGAAAGGAAAAGGATTTTTTTTTGTTACTTGGAGATGATCGATTTTTATCAGGTATAATTATACTAGGTGAACAACGTGTTGAGCACATTTGAGGTTAGGTCCGCTTCACTCGTTTTCTTCCCTTATCCTTACACTTGTGTATACATAAAGCAAACATGCTTATGTGATATTGAGAATAACAATTCATACTATTTGAATGAATAAAAATAATATTATTGATATTACCTCGTGAGTATTTTTAAAATTATAGGTTTATTTTGAATTAGAATTTAAGGATATCCGAAATAACTAGGTAGTTAGTTAGCCAGTCTACAGAAGTGGCATGCTGTTATATTTTAGCTCTTGAGATTAACACGAGGCTGTATAATAATACCAACGCAAAATTACTTTTAACTGCTTTAACTACTTATTAATTGAAAGTAGCCATTAAAATATCAGTGAATTATTCGAAATTTTCAAAAGAACGGTTGCTGAACAAAGAATATTCTTTCTACGGTTATATATGCATCTATAATAGTGAATGAATGAATTAGTGTTATTAACAACATTAATGTTGTTTAAATAACATCAAATCAATAATAATATCAGGGGATTACAGTTCGATAGCATCAACATAACAATACATTGAATATCACAAAAATTAGGAAAGATAATAATGCAAATTTATGAATCTATAGTCTCCACTGAAGGCCATTCATTATCCATTATCCACAAAAAAACCTTTTATACATGGGACTGCAATTCATAGTCAAGATACCTAGCGAAATAATTAAGAAGAAGAGTTAAGGAAATCAGTGTTCAAAGAAATTTTAATGCTGGCAAACTACAAGTCTTACTTTCTACACGACCGATGGTGATTCCCCAATTGACAGATAAAGTACCTAGACCGGCTAATGCTAACTGTATCTACTAATTCGCCTGCGCTTGTGGTGGAGCGAGTTATATTGGCCATTGCTCTAGGAACTTGATTTTTCATGCTCTCTCGGAAACAACTACCAGTGTACTTAGATAAAGGTGTAGTTAGAAGCACCAATAGTTCGATATTAGAAAACCTGGTC
Source organism: Trichobilharzia szidati (assembly GCA_944472155.2). Classification (NCBI taxonomy): domain Eukaryota; kingdom Metazoa; phylum Platyhelminthes; class Trematoda; order Strigeidida; family Schistosomatidae; genus Trichobilharzia; species Trichobilharzia szidati. The sequence goes on along the minus strand of OX235275.1, from coordinate 49,012,729 downwards.
CAAACAGGCCACAGAGTCAGCATTGACGAATCCTCTTCTATCATCTACCGGTTGCCAAATAAATTGCCAAAACCATCGAGGTATCACTTACTTCAAACAGCGGAGGCTATTGCGATTCACCTGAAACAACCGGTGTTCTGTGTGCAGACGAAATAGTTCCAACCAGCCACTACTACTTTAGTGAGAGCCGGCTGCAAGCCAAAATTGTAGACAGCAATTTACGTCAATGTTACGTCACGAATCGGGGTCATGAGACAAACAATAACAAAGCTTAACTTTGAGGAGCTTAACTTTCTAAGACACGGTCACAAGCAGTACAGAATAACCGGCAAGAAAACAACCAGTCAGAAGACATTGCTTCTACACTAACAATAATGGACATAAAAATCTATAAATATCTGTTGATTTTCTCAATAAACGATCTGTTGCTTGGCCCTTGTCTTCTGTCGTTACACTACTACCGGCCTTCAGTGGACACTAACAAATTCATGAATTTGTATCATTATTTCTCTTAATTTGCATGTCTCACATCCAGTGTATTGTTATGCTGACGCTATCGAATTGTAATCCATTGATATCATTATGACCTACCTATTCGATGTTATTTAAACAACATTAATGTTGTTAATAACACTAATTCATCCATTCACTATTATAGATGGATATATAACCGTAGAACCTGATGAAGAGCAGGTTATCAGAAAGAATATTCTTTGTCCGGTAACGATTCTATTGAATTATTCTTCAAAATAGGGAAATAAGATTTGTAGCATAATAAATGTGAACATTTTATTTCGAGGTTTTTTTCTGATATATTATTAGATTATTACTAATATACCTTTGGGTTCGCCATTGGAACAAAGAGCCTCATCAGTAGATTTTCATTTTATCCTGTTCTCTTCAGCCTTTTCTAGCTGCCCACACCATTAGCTATAAGCTTTCATCTCCTCCTCACATGATCTCCGCCATGTCATCCACGAAGGTTTCACCCGGATGTCTGCCTGGAGCATGATTTCACTCGTCAGCCCAATCTCTATATCTATTGTCTTCAGGTTCCTGGTTGATTTGTTGCCAGGATTCCCTATTGTTTATCTTTCTCCGCCAGCCTTCTGAACTTCAGTATGGAACGGAGGTGGCTGTTGGCAAAGTCTACACTAGACTGTTGGAAAAGCTTTGGGTAACTTGCCAAGTCTGTGTTATAACTCTGAGTACTGACTAACTTGACATTGGAGTTGAAAATTCAAATCTTGTTCTTTATTGTTGAGTGCAGCTAATTTCCAAACTCTGATTTCAGACCAGTGAAGGTCTCCGGAGTAATCCTGCTAACAGTGGATTGATGTTCTCTGTTGTTGGTTTGAAATCTTCAGATATAGACAGCCTCCAATACATAACATGCGATTAACGACATAGGGACATTCAGTTTTGTTGATATTAGACGTTTGGAGGCAATCGGCAAGAAGACTTACACCCTGGTTTCGTTCTAATTGGTACTCGTCAGCAAAGCTAAGCCGGTAGTAACACCGGTAAATAAGATAGGTTGGGCGTGAAGCTAGCAATCCCACCCCATGAAATGAAACTACTGCTACCGAAACTTCAAAGCTCTAGTTTGAAGCCCAAAGCTCCATTGGGAACGTAAAGGAATATAAAAACGGACCGATTGATGGAGTAGTCATGGAAAGTCTAGAAAAAAGGAGTCGAGTAAAGCTTTAACAATACGCATTGAAAAATTAGTTTCGTTATAGAATATGAAGGTGAAGATCAGTTTAACTTCCTGGATATATTGATGAGAAAATGACATCATGGAACACATGAGGGAAGAGTGTACTGCAGGAGGAATACCTTGACCAGACATCACTTAAACTATGCTAGCTTCCACTCAGTGAAATAAGAACAAGGATAAATCAGGTCGCTTTTTGACAGAGCGCAAAAATTTGAATGCAGACATGGAGTTCCTTGGGCAGTAATTATCTGAAAATGGATATTTGAAGAAATTCATAAGCCGCTGCAGAAGGAATTACAGTACTGGGAGTAACGTTGTTGCATTCGAGAAGCCTATATTTTTTATCCAGCTACCTTTCAGAGACTCAGTAATCATGCGTAGACTAAGCTGTGCACAGGAGGAACAAATACGAGAGAACCAGGCAGACCTTATACCAGGAAGAGGGTGTATCGATCATATCTTCAACCTTCGACAGATTCTGCAACATACGCATACTAACCGGCGTCCAATAGTCGTCATATTTGTTGACCTGAGAGCGGCATTCGATTCCGTCGACAGAGAGGTGCTATGGTGATGTTTGGCTGTAAAGGGAATGCCGGAAAAATACATCGTACTGATCAAGGCACTCTACTCGAACTCATGTAGCCAGAGTGAGAGCCTACAGAGAGTTGTCGTCTGAAGTGGAGACAACCAGTGGTGTCCGTCAGCGATGCCCACTGTCCCCATTTCTGTTTAATTTCATCATAGATGTACTAATGGACTTAACCCTAACTGACTTCAACGACTCAGAAATTGACTTGTTCATCAGGGAATAATCTCGTCGACTTAGATTATTCAGATGATATAGTCCTCCTTAGGGGAAAACGCTGACAGAATAGAGCAGAGTCTTCTGAACACCTTGAGGAGCAGCAATCTTCGAATGTTTGGCATACGATTCACTCCTGCTGTCAAATGTAAGATGATGCTACAGGACTGGACTGAATTGACTCCTAGATTGAAGATAGTAAGTGGAATGATAGAGCGTGTTGACCACTTCACTTATTTGGTAAGTTCCATCAGCCAACGCCAGAGGGTTGATAAGTGGCAAAATCTCAGCTCGGATACAGAAGGCTCATTTGGCATATGCCCGTCAACTCACGCCATCTCTGGAGTAGATGTGATATTCAGCTACCGACCAAAGGGTGTGTGTACTGGTCAGCAGTTCGCTCTGTCTTCCTTTACGGCTGACTGTGATCATAGGTGTCTGCACTTCATCTCCCGTTTTAGGTTGTATAGTAGGGTGAGTAATACTGAGGTTAGGCATAGGTCAAGTACTAAGTAAGGAGGGGAAATCACTAGATGAGGTTATGAAGTTATACCGATTGAGATAGTTAGAACATGTGTTACGCATGCATCTCTAGCCATCGCCTTCCTCTACGACAGACAATGTTAGCTGACTGACACAGGATGGATCAGGTTGGAAAAGAGCTAGTGGTGGTGGTTAAACTAAAACATGGCTTCATCAGTCAATGAAATCCACAAAAGTTAGTTTAAGCAAGCCGCGTAGGGGGAAATGTGGACTCGCTGACTGGTTGGGGTCCCCGGGATGGCAAAAACCAATGAAGGCTGGAGACAACTGGTTATATGGCTCAAAATCTTCGTTCTCAATGGTTGGCTGGCGCAGGTTCATTCACTCTTTGTGATTTCTCACATCCAATAAAACTCTATTGTTCTTCCATACTAATATTCTTTTTGCCTCATATTTCTGCTTATTATCTCTCTTTACTCTCTTCTCTTGATTTGTGTGCTACATGAAGGGAGTGTGGCGACTCGAACTGCTGCACATCTTTGCAAAGTTCTACATTGAAACCAGTCAGTCAGTCAGTCAGTCAGTCAGTCAGTCAGTCAGTCAGTCAGTCAGTCAGTCAGTCAGTCAGTCAGTCAGTCAGTCAGTCAGTCAGTCAGTCAGTCAGTCAGTTAGTTAGTTAGTTAGTTAGTTAGTTAGTCAACCTTCAGAGGAAATATTGTATTACACGGAATGTTTAAGAGTTACCCTTGCCACTACTTATCTAGCAGCTAAACTTCTTCATGTTTACAGAACTAATCGTTATCTATATCTATCGAAAGTAAGCAGGCGCCTATCTAAAGTCACCTCTGAATGTGTTAATAAACTCCCATGTATATGACAGAGTGATTACATGAGAAGGACAGAAAGACAAGCGTCTACTCACCTCTCTGATAATATTCTAAGAAGTCCAAGACACAAAGTTCCCGACAAAACCTACTAGTCCCATTGGCCAACATCCAATCAAATCGTGACAAAAATTAGACATTACAAATTGCATTTACGATTATCAATCAGCAGAAAGAAAATGAATTCTAATATACTTCGGTCTGTTCAATTGTTCTTTTTTGATGTAGTTGTGTTCTCTGAGGTGGATCGTTTATTTGCGAATTTAAATTCATGTATGCTCTGAAGATTTTGCTGCCTAGTAGGGAAATGAAAGCCTCGCAAATAAACCATCCAGCTCAGTGGACATAACTATATCAAAATCATCCACCTGAGCTACAAATCTTCTCCATCAATTTATTACTGTTAAGGGACTTAAATCTAACCTGTATCTACAAAAAGAAACGGTGATTAATTTTGGTTTACTCTGGCAACAATATTTCCTCATAATTATTACCTTTATAATCACTATATTTCGACCTCCTGTTCTAAACTGACCCATTTAAGTTCAAATTACTTAGAAATGTTTACTTTTTTGTCACTGCGCCATGTATTTTCCTGGTTGATTTGTACTTTTTTTGTGTTAAGATAATTACGGAAAGAGCTTCCTGGATTTTTTCCTAGACATGTGAGTAATAACAGATAAAGATAGACCTCCAAATGAAGAAAAGTGGACGCATTCGATAGTGGAAAATTTGTTTTTCCATTTAACCAGTTACAACGGGAGTAAAATTCGGCAGGTTCATTATCGTATTTCCGAACATCATCCTGCATAGCAGTTAAGCAAGGGACAAACAAGATCTATTCGTAGTTAGCTCTATTTTAGCACACCTTGTAGATAGTGAGCATAAGGTTGACGTTAATACAGCATTTAAAATTATTTATCGCATCCCTACTAATCTTAATTTTGATTTACGAGTTCGTCTTCTACATACCTTGAGCTGAAGCCATATATATATATGAATACTAGAGTAGAGCCAGAGATGAGGATCTAATTGAAAAAAATTTTCCGTTCAATGCACAAATGGGGATTCCTTCTATATTTTACAAAGATAATTATTTTTACTACTTATTAATTGAAAGTAGTAAAATGGTTTATATATGTCCAAACCAAGTTCACTTTTAACAGGTTGAAAAAAATTGGTCATTGGGTATATGATGTTCATTATAATAAAGGTTTTTGTATTTCCCAATGAATGAAAAACAAAACGATATTGTTTTTACTGACGTTTCGCAGTTTAATACTGCTACTAATACCTTTATCAAAGTATTATTAAACAGGAATTTACAAAATTTCAGCATATATATAACAAAGAGTTAAGAGGTGAGAAAATAGACTTAGGTCAAGTTAAAGGGGACATATTGAAAGTCAAAATAGTAATGAAGATCACCAAACCAAATAACAAAGGTAATAGTACATCTATTATGGTATCGAAATAAATTTTACTAACTTGATCATCGTTCGTTAGTCTGGGGTCATTTTTCGTTGTCAAGTTGGTCATTTGGTAAAGATAACAAAATCAAGTGTAGATTGTTGGATTTGATCAGCGTGTAAAATTATAAAAGCAGGGTGCGTTTACATAGTGAACTTGCATATCACATTCGTGTTGATTTTGTCAATGCATGGGGAATGAGGAACTGTTGTAACCAGGTCAGATTCTGTTTTAGTCCATCATTAATAATAATAATAATAATATACTTTATTCCAAAACAGTACATGTGATAGAGAATGGAATTCTCAGCATTTTTTCTACAGTATTGCATCCACTTAATACATTATCAATAAATAGAATTATACATAGATTGGGGAAACCACAGTTCATTATTACAACAATACAGTGGCATGTCAGTAGCAAAGGTAAGGCTGAAACAGTGTTTGAAGGTGTTAGAAAAGTGGGAGCTGTCTTATTAACTGGCGTAAGCGAGAGAAAGAAACAAAGCAGCACATAACGGAAAAAGAAGAGAGAAAAGGAAAAGAAAGAAAGAAAATGTTGTATCTATTGATGATGTGAGTTGGATAATTGATATGAAGTGCTTCCATTGATGTTAGACGTTCTTTGTGATTTCTGAAATTTTTCTGGATTATTTCAATACCGTCAAAATCAGTTTTGTGGCCTGATTCTATAGCGTGTAGACGACCCCTTTGGCTGATGATTTTTCAAGTTTTTCTAGTTCAACGGGATTTCTCGGTGGTCGAACAGATGCTCTACGGTGTTCATTTCTTCTGATTTTGATTTCCGAGATGTTTGTCCGATGTACGTCGCATCACATTCCAAGCATTTTATTTTATAGACACAATTAGATAGAGAATCTTTAGGGATTTGGTCTTTTATATGGACAAGGTTGTTTTGTAGTGTTTGTGTCTGATGTTCTGAAGAAAATTCTAATGTCGAGCTGATTGAGTACTCTTCTGATATCCTCTGACGTCTCTGCTCTATATGGAATGACGACTGTTGAGGTCCATGTTTTCGGAATGCGTTTTCGGCCATACTTAATGTCTGTGTTGATTTTGTTGATGAAGTTCCATGGGTAGTTGTTTTGCTTGAGAGTTTCAGTAATGTTTGATATTTCTTCTTCTTTTTCTTTCTCATCCGTTATCAGAGAGTGTGCTCGTCTAAGAAGACTTGAAACAACTGAAATCTTTGCGCTGATGGGGTGTGATGATTTGAAGTCTAAATATTTGTCATTGGAGTGGGTTTTCTTCCTGAATATGGATATACTAAAATGTCCGTTTTCCCTTCCCTTAACTAGGCAGTCTAGAAATGGTAGTTCACCGACGTCTGATTCTGCTTCCGAAGTAAACTGGATTCTGGGAGATACAAAGTTTATTTTTTCCAGGAATGAATTGTGTAGATCTCGTTTTAGCACTACAAAAGTATCATCTACATATCTTAACCATATTTTAGGAGTGAGTATGCTTGAAAAGATGTTATTTTCGAATCTATTCATGAAAAGGTCGGCGACTATTGGGGAGACTGGTGAACCCATAGCAACACCATTTGTCTGTCTATATAAACTCTCTTTAAATGTAAAATAATTACTTTCTAGACAGAATTTCAAGCTCTTAATTATTTCACTGGTGTCCAGTGGACATCTTTGTGATAGCGTTGTATCTGATTCTAGTAGACTGGAAATGATATCAAGACTTTCGGTAATAGGGATACTAGTATATAATGAGTTAATATCATAGCTTACCATAATGTCTTCTTTATCAATTTCTCGGTGTTCTATTTGGGATTTGAAATCATATGAATTTCTTACAATATTTTGAGTGTCCTTTTGTAGTGGTTGTAGTACCGAGAGTAAGTATTTAGAGAGGTTGTATGTCGGTGAGTTGGTGAAATCTACTACTGGTCCTAATGGAACTGTAGGTAGTAAAATGATGTTTCCTGGATAACGAGCTGATTGTCAGTGGTCGTGTTCCACGAATCCTTGAAAACAAGACCATTTGGATATCCTCGGAGGGGTCAACCATGCTTACTGCTAGAGAGTCCCAAACAAGGCTGAAGCAGATACCCAGTACTCCCTACATGCTCTCATTTTATTGCCGATATATGGATGACACCTTTATTCTTTGTGATAATGGTTCCCATAGGAGTACAATAATTACTGAATTCAACAAAGTACATCCGGCTATGAAATTCACATGCGAAGAGGAATTCCAAGACAGAATAGCCTTCCTGGATGTCCTACTTACAAGAAAACCAGACGGTAGCGTAAAAAGAAATTTACATAGAAAAAGTACTTGGACAGGACAATATACACACTTTCATAGCTTCGTTCCCATCAAATACAAAAGGAATTTGGTGAAGACCCTTAGCCACAGAGTTAGAGCTGTATGCTCTGAAGAAGTAATTAAAGATGAATTAAGCATTGTACATGATACTTTAATCGAAAATGGTTATCCTGACAAATTTATCAAGAAACATAAGACAAAGAAAGCGGAAAAGGACTACTCACTATCTGTAAACAAGAAGCCACTTGATATACGACCACAATTCAAGGGCGATATGCCAAGCGAGTTAATTACGAAGAAATTAAGAAAATCAGTTCAAAGAACTTTTAATACTGGGGAACTACACGTATTATTCTCTACACGACCGATGGTGACACCTCGACCGAAAGATGAAGTACCTAGACTAGCCACTTCAAATTGCATTTATCAATTCAACTGCGCTTCAGGTGGAGCGAGTTATGTTGGCCGTTGCTCTAGGAACTTGATTTTTCGTGCTCGAGAACATCTCCCAGTCTGGCTAAGTAAAGGTGTAGTTAAAACCATTAACAGTTCGATATTGGACCATCTGGTGCAAACCAGCCACAAAGCCAGCTAGTGTAGAAGAATCCTTCTGCATCCATCTACCGGGTGCATAATAAATTGCCAATGTCATTGAAGCACCGCATGCTCCAAACAACAGAGGCTATTGCAATTCGCCTCTAACAACCAGTGCTCTGTGTTCAAAAGAAGCGAGTCCAGGCAGCCACTACTACCGCCCTGGCCGGCCTTCAGTAGCGACTATAAATTCATGAATTTGTACTATTACCTTTCCTAATTCTTCTGACATTCAGCTTATTTTATGTTGATGCTGTTGAGCTGTAATCTATTGATATTATTGATTCTATGTTATTTAAACAACATTAATGTTGTTAATAACACTAATTCATCCATTCACTATAATGTGTATATATAACTGTAGAGCCTGATGATGAAGTTATCGCACAGAGTACTCTTTGTTCCGTGTCTATTCTTTCAATGATTCTCTAACTGATATCAATCCGTGATCAAAGCTGAAATCAATCAAATCCCCATCTGAAAATTTTAATACTGATGCTCAGTACTTATTGACTAAAGGTCAAAATTGCTGGGACCTCCGGTGAGCTTTCCCACAAACTGACAGAAGTTAGATATGATGCGCCATTGAATTCCTTCCCAGCGGCTTAACGGTCAACGTTCTGGACTTGTCGACGGAACGTCCTGGATTCAGTCATTTTGCGCGTGCAGCCGTCGATGTGTACTGAGGACGAACTCCAAAGTGGGACAAAACAACTGTCCAGTGCTTCACAGTCTTCGATAGGATTTCGTCTACATCTTCTTCATACAGCCGATAACTTAGCAATTCATAAGGAGAAACGTGAACATAGTGACTAGTATTCCCATACTGAGAAGAAAACAGAAGAAATTAATTGCGAAGATAAGAGTGTATTGCTATAGAGGAAAGGCGATATAATGAAAAAATATAAATAAATACGCAATGATTCAAGTAAAATCAATAAATTACAAGTTAAGGATTTGAAAGCGAAGTTCTGACTGGATAGCATGTACCCATAAAAATCTGATGACTTGACCTTTAATCTAAAGAAAGTGTTTGTATGTTTTTTAAGTCAAGTTATTTTAGACAGTCGGAGGCAATCGGTAGGAAGCTATGGCTGACTTCCAAAACTGAACTAAAGAAAAAGGAAATTCTAGATAATTAGTGGCGGGAAATGTCTTCTTGTCTCGGAAAATTATAAACTCATTATACAGGTTTGCCACACAAAACTAGGATCCCAGAAAATGTAACTATGAGGCACCCTTCGATGATTTTACCACATGTCTAAGAAAGTGTGGTTCTCCGATCCCCTGTCTCTCTGGATTCAACATAGAACTTGGCACTGATGTGCAACAGTTCGAGTTGCCACGTTCCAAATAGCACACAGAGGTAGACAAGAAGATGAGGGAAGAGAATCAATAGAATTTAGATAAGTATAAGAGTGAAACAGAATGAGTAATGGTAGAAAGGAATATGAAGGTTAAAGAGACTGAATACATCTGCGACATTGACAACGATTTTGAGCCATGTCACCTGTTGTCTACAGCCATTGATTCTTAGAGTCCCGAGGGCCCCAACCCGGAAGTCTGCATCTCCCTACCTGACTCAGTTTAACCGTCAAGGATTTCATGGATTGATGTCATGTTTTTGTTTGGCCACAACTTACTCTTTTCCAACCTGCACCTATATCAGCTAGTAATGCCCGTCCGTCGGGGGAGAGGATGGTTAGGCATGCGCAGCACGTGACCTAGCCATCTCAAACTACGTAACTTTAAAGCCTCTTCGATTGATTTATCTCTTTGCCCAAAACCCTACTCCTAACGCCAACATTACTTACCTTATTATACCACCTAACGTGAGAAAGAGATCGTAGACATCTATGATCAAAAACAGTCAACGTTTTCATGTCTTCAACTCGTATTGGCCATGTTTAGGAGCCATAGAGAAGGACGGAGCGAACTGATGAGCAGTACACACGTCCCTTGGTTGATAGCCGGATGTCACGCCTATGACCGCCAGAGATGGTGTAAGTTAGCAAAAGCAGCCCGAGCTTTTTGGATCCGTGCTGAGATTTCGTCACCAATCAATCCGTTGGTGCTGATACAACTTCCCAAATAGGTGAAGTGGTCAAGATGTTCTATCACTTCACTCCCTATCACTAAGCTAGGAGTTGACGTAGTCCAGTCCTGTAGCAGCATCTTACATTTTACAGGGGCGAATCGCATGCCAAACATACGAAGATTGCTGCTCAAGGTGTTCAGAAGACTCTGCATTTTGTCAGCGTCCTCCCCTAACAGGACTATGTCGTCTGCGTATTCTAAGTCTATAAGACTATTCCCTGGTAACAAGTCGATTTCTAAGTCGTTAAGTTCAGTTAAGGATACTTCCATTAGCATATCTATGATGAAGTTAAACAGAAATGGGGAAAGTGGACGTCTCTGACGGACACCACTGGTTGTTATCAATTCAAATGACAATTCTCCATAAGCCCTTACACGGCTACGTGAGTTTGAGTAGAGTGCCTTGATTAGTGCAATGTACTTTCTTGGCACTCCCTTCACAGTCAAACATTGCCATAGAACCTCTCGATCCACGGAGTCGAAGGCCGCCTTCAAGTCAAGAAATATGGCAATTGTTGGACGCCTAAAAGTGTGCCTATGTTCTAGGATCTGTCGGAGAGTGAAGATATGATCTATGCACCCTCTACCTGGCCTAAAGCCTGCTTGAGTTTACCTCGTTTGTTCCTCCCGAGTTCGGCTTAGTCTGTGCATGATTACTGAGCCTAGGATTGTAGAAACTATGTTCGTTAGGATGATCCCCCTATGATTATCACATGAGGACTTGTCTCCCTTCTTGAATATTGGTATAATAAGTGACTTACCCCACTCTGATGGAACCGCCTCTGATTCCCAGATATTATTACCTAGTACCTTAGTTAATCTACATACTAGTATGTCACCCCCATATTTAAACACCTCCGGAATAATTCCGTCGGGTTGTCCGATTCACATTCTTTATTTTTTTCATTCAGAAGCTCATCTCAAGTAACACAGAGACAATGCCAGTGTTGAATCAATCAGACTACGTTAGTCTAGATCAGCTTCCTCCTTTCTGTTTTACGCCATAGAAGCATCAGAAGAGAATCCATTCTCAGAAGGTGGCGCTATTTTCTAACATGAACAAAATGTCCAATCAAAGCGCAAAAATGAAAAATAATAGTTGGGATTTACTCATTCATAGCAAGTTCATTTTATGAAATCTAACATCTAATCTACAACCGACTAGAGAGGAAACACAGTAAGCTAAGAATTAATATTGTCTCCATGGCAGTTTCAATAGTCTTATAAAAGTTAGTGGACATGATTTGATAGTTTCATTGTCTGCCAACTTTGCCTAGAAGTTGATCAGTGTCAGTTTACAGAAAGGAATCGGTTTTGTGCTAACAACATGTGAAGACATCTAGTTGACGAGACAGTCACTTCTGATAATAATCTGCTATTCTGATACCTAAACGTCAATGAATTCTAACTTCCATTATAAAACAAGCAATAAAGGTTAATAAAGCAGGATTTAATGAATTCATCAAATTTCGGTAGAACTCGTCAGCTGAACACTCTACATACACGGATATATACTTTTGAAGTTACATTGGGAGATATAGGACTGAATACTTTACATACACGGATATATATAGTTTTGAAATTACACAGGGAGATATAGGACTGATAAGTAAATAAACTACATTGAATTAGTCATGCAGAAAGACAGGTGCGAATGTTTTTCCAGGTCATGTGCAGTTAGATAAGGAGAGAGAGAGTATGGGAGATCAAAATTAAGATAAATTGCATTACGCTTCAATTACATCACTTAGATAAACAATTAGACATTAGAGAATTTAACAAGAATTGCAACCAGAGGGATGTCAATAGTAATAGTTATAATAACAATAATATAATATAACAATAATAATAATAGTGTTGAAGTGGGTTAAGATAATGCTACTGATAAAGGATAGTTTTAAGTGAATCAAGAATAATAATAATAATGAGAATAATAATAGTAATAATAAAATAATAATAAGAGGTAGAATTATAAGTAAAACGTATTACCATGGTAGATTCAGAGTCACGACCATCTCCTTTTGTACACAGAGACCTGGTTTGTAAACTCGAATTGCACAAGCCTCTGCAATTGCAAGCATCTTCTTGTTTCTTTGTCTGCTGACAATGGTGAATGACTTGACTGCGTCAGTATCATGCCCGTAATCCACAAGATGCTTTGTTATTGAGGATTTTGGCACTTTGAACTCAGCTGTTTTCAACCATTTTGGCAAATGCTCCATCATGCGGGTAGACAATCTCCTTTCCGTACGACCTATGTATTTGCTTCCACAAACACACTCAAATTGATATACGCAGTTTGAAGTGTCGAGGATTGGCGACTGGTCTTTCCCAGATTGTTGAAGCACTCGCTTAGTGGTGTTAAGGAAAACAAGTTTTGCAGCATAATAAGTTCTCTTGATGGCTTTGTCGAGTCTTCGTTTGATTACTTCCTGTACATCATCTCCTTTGAACGGCAAGTTGATATAGACAGGTTTCTTCGGAACTGTTTGGATTGTTTTGCAGTGGATGTTTTCTTTAGAGTATTTATTAATGAACTTCTCGGGATATCCATTCTTAGATAAGATATCCTTCAGGGATTTTATTTCATACTCAACAGTACTGTCAGAACAAATTTTTCGTGCTCTATTGAACAGTGTTCTGACTAAGTTATTTTTGTACTGGATTGGAACAAAACTCTTGAAATGCATGTACTATCCTGTCCATGAGGACTTTCTAAATATAGATCTTTCGATTGTGCCATCATTCATTTTCGCCAGAAAAACGTCTAGGAATTTGATAGTATCATTTTCCTCGTGTTCTATTTTGAAATTGAGATTTGAATGGCATGAGTTGAATTTTATCAGCATGTCTTCGGCTTTTGATCTGCTTGCATAGGCAATAAAAATGTCATCAACATATCTTAGGTATAGATCCGTTTCTTGTATATGTTGTTGCAGGGTACCGGTTTCTAGGCGTGACAAGAATAAGTCAGCGAAAAGTGGTCCCAAGGGGCTTCCCATTGCGACACCATCAACTTGACGGAATAAACGCCCGTCGAATTGGAATTGGACATTTTTAGTACATAAAAGTAGCAATTTCCTCAATTCCGACGTTGGAATGGGTATGTCTTCAGCTTCTTCACATATGAAGTATCGGGAAATAAATGTTTCTAACTTCCATTAGTTAGTCATTATCCGTGGATGTGTGTTTACAAGTGGGAGTTAGTCGTCTAGTCTACTAGTCATAGCTGGTTCTTTCAAATACAGCTATATGGCGCTTCCAGGGTTTTAATGTGTCTGCCGTTGGTACCGTTTTGTGATGAAAAATTCAGAATCAAAACTTCCGGAACATTTCGTCAATGTTTTGTATACTACTTAAAATTAATAAGTAGTATATGTAAAACAAATGGTTTTACCTCATGGGATTCTTTTGCGTGAATGTTTGACTCATTTTTTTTAGACTGTTGAGTTTGTAGCTAACAACATATTTATTTAGTTGTTAGAATATGTCAAATAAAATCATTCTGAATGTGTTTGTTTGCAGTTACTTCAACGGGCCTACTGTCATGGATCATCATGAACGACTGAGGAATCGGTCAGTGGTAAAGCCATGCACTTAAAGTTTACAGTTCTAAATACCTTGTCAAAATTTTTACAGGAAATTCTATTTCTTCTGGCCACCACCTTAGTAGGTGGGAGACGGTTGATATATATAGACACCCTACGGTCAAGTATTCACAGAAACACAAAGTTGGGTTAACGCAATTCCTTCCCAGTTGACTTTCAACAATGAACGTTAAGTAAAGTGAATTTTTCCGAGTGGAACATAAGGCTTCAATAGGACATCTCCACTTTTCCTGGTTTTCTGCAATCCTCTTCACCTGACCTCACGATTGTTCATATGCCCTCATCTACTCCTCACACGATCTCCTCCATGTCACCCTTGAATTGACGCTCAAATTGTCGTTTCCCATTAGCGTTCCACTTTAGGGTTTACCTGACGTGCGATGTCATCCAGCAGTCTCCTCAAAGGGTGCTCAGTCCATCTCCAACCTCTTGTGAACATTTTTTGAGCAATAGGTTCTGAGTTGATGTGTTCCCAGAGTTTATTGCTGCTAATTCTTTCCGGCAATCAGATCTTCAATATGGAACCAGTGAAGCGGGCAGGTGTTAATAAAAGTTTGAAGTGGCCTGCTGGAAATGATTTTCGTGACTTGATTGCAAAGTTTCTCAAGCACATGGAGGTACTGACTGGCTCAACATTGGTATTGAAAATCTGAGTATTTCCAAAGTGATTTTATAGTGATACAAGTTTGTCTTGCCTTCTCCATCCTGGCTGGTTTTGAAATCCTCAACGATGCTTCCTAGATAAGTAAAGGAAGCGACATTTCAAGAAGTAATATGCCGTATTACTGAGAGATCATTTCTTCCATGCTGCAGACTGAATAGTGAAATCTACTCAACAAAAAAGGCTTGCTTCATAAATACTTAATACATCCTGTAGTGAATTTGCATAAGCGAAAAACACTACATTGGGCAAAGTGGACAACGTCCCCTTCGTCTACGTATCCACGAACATAAGCTGACCGTTAAAAGACATTACATCCAATCCCTCATATCGCCTCATTGCATACAGACAACCACGGACATCAATTCAACTGGGACAACGTTCAAATATTGGACAAAGGAAACACCAAGAATGCTAGAGAATTTTTAGAAGCCTGGTATTCCAGTGAATTGTCAATCAATAGACACATTGACATAGACAAAATTTACCAAACAATAAATGAAGGAAATCTCACACATAAAGGGTCAAAGTTCAAGTCAAAGAAACAATCAGTGCCAATACAAGTAGTCTAGAAGGTGTGAAAACACACAAAAACAACCAATCACTTTCAAGGTGGTCACCAGGAGAGATGACTGATAGTGAACTCGTGGAGAAATCTAAAAACTCACTTCATCAAATTGAAATATACGCTGAAGATGTTGCCTAGTGGGGAGGGGGGCAATGATGAAAGCTTCGCAAATTAACCAACCAGCTGCTCAGGGAACACAACCACATCAAAATCATATGTGTATGTTTGTAGGGCAGAGTCACTGCCATACCTAAAATGACTTTGGTCTTATAATCTTGTGAATTATATTGACTTGTACTCAACCCTTTTTTGTGAATTCATCACCTGAACGCATAAAATAAGACAAAAGAGGATGTCTACAGGCGATTTGAGTGAGGGTAGATAAGTTGTCGCCAAATTAAATTCACCTCCCTCTCGTTTCTGCCCATATAAAGGAGAAGAACTGGGTCGGCTAATTACGGTTGGAATTTCCTCAATTATTTGGTGGTGTTTTGTGATTTTGTATCATCTGCTCAAAGGGATATCCTATAATTGTCATATTCAATGTTAGATTCAGCTGTTTCAAAGGTGTTTTATTGATTTCCTTTTACACAGCTGCTCTATCTACAATGCGCGAAAACACCTTGAGATAACTTTTATCCCAACCTAGTCAGCGATAGCTGTCCATTATTTTCAGTTTTTTAAACACTTGCCTAGCTCGGATTGATATGTCGCTTGACCTTGAAATCCGTTAAAACAAAAATGTCCGCACTTATTGCATCCTATACAATTGGTGCTATACATTCACTGGCCACTGGTTCATTAATTAAACATTGAACATCTTAAGTGTTTTAATGGACCATGCAAAAATTTAAAATTCAAATTTTAAGACATTTAAACAATAAACTTATCTACATTTTGATGAAACTGAATTTTAGAAATGCATATATGTATATGTTAATTTTAGTTAGTTAGTTGATAGTTCAATCGCATTCAACGTTAACACGCACAAATACACAATCTGATCCGAATATGAAGCCATTTACAAATGAAATGCAAGAATGACGATTGGTTATGCATTAATCAGCTTAAGCATGGGAATGCCAGTACTTTGATTCTATCCATCCTGGTGGTTGCAATCGCATACATACACACTGTCGACTTTTATTCCGTAATCCATTCACAATGCTGTCAGCGGAGAAATACGGTTGGATTTCGATAACCTATCTGGCGATCTCATTCTCCCTGTAAAAACCATGCAAATATCAAGTGTATTATTGATTCCACTAATGTTGAATATCCCATTATCTTTTACACAAAGAAATTTCCCGCTAGTTAATAATGAACCCTGTCCATCTATGTGTAAGTGTTCAATAAATCCAATCAGCGAAAACAGCAGCGATTCAATGTTCAATATGCGCGGGAAAATCAAATCTATGCATAGGGATGCGAAGAACTATTTCTATTATTCCATACTAGCAACCTGTTGGATAACATCTGATCTTATTTCTTTAGATTGTACATCGAAATGGAGTGTTCTACACTTACAAATATTAAATGATGGCAAGGAATATTCTGGAAATATCTTGAAGCATCCCAAAAATGTTCAAATTCAACCATCACTGGATTTATTTCAAAAGTGTAAATCAATTGAAAGACTCGCCATTTGGGAAAATAATCAAATTAATTATTTGCCGAGTAGTTTGTTTAAACCATTGATACATTTAACCCGTTTAATTATTCAATTACCGACGCTACATCATTTACCTGATCATTTTTTATTATTTATGCCAAAGCTAAACTTTTTAATGATTTCTAAATCATCCCAACTGAAACAAATATCGCAGAGAACATTTGAACCATGTCCAAGACATCTGAAAACAATATGGTTGTATGGGAATGGATTAGAGGATTCTCTGACGGTGGGATTATTCCACGCTTGTGATTTACACGAATTATGGCTGGGGGAGAATAAACTTCAGAGGATACCAGTGGGTAGTTTAAATGGTCTGATGAATCTTAAACACTTAAGGCTGAATAATAATCAGCTTCACGGTTCATTGGAGGAGGTGTTCGGTGTGCAGGTGGCAGGAATACGTATACCTGACGATAACGAAAGTCATGTTGGCCAGTATTCAGCGTTGAGTGATGTGAGAATGCTGAAATTATTAGATTTATCATATAATAAAATCAAATCGATTGAAGGTTACCAGTGGTCAAGTCTATGCTCTGTTGTGCACAATGAAGGTCTTTGTTATCTGGAAGAACTTCGACTGGAACACAATGAACTTGTCTACCTTGCGCCTTATGCATTTAATGGCCTACCAAGATTAAGAAAATTAACACTTTCTGACAATTTAAAGTTGTACACACCAGAATCGATTATGAGTTTAACTCTATCGTTGCACAGCTTATCATTCTCCACAAAATACCTAAATGAGGTATTGATTACAGTGAGAAGTGATACACTGGAAGAGGGAGATAGTAGTACTGGTACTGCTACGGCTACACTAAATATTTGTCAACCAAGCTTGCCTGAGTCTAGAATGTTACTCCACAAAATGAATAAATGGTTGAGATCAATCATTCTTCAAATAAATCGTAACAGTTGTCATAAACAAGGTGAATGGGACAGGCAGCTGTCTACACAAGAGGCTGTCTACAACGTTGTCTCTGATCAACCACCTTGTCTTTCAAATACCAGTGGACATAATACACAAGTTCGGGATAACATCGTCTCAAATGAAAATGCATCAAACCACAGTAGCACAATTATGTCTTATGTGAAACAATCAACAGAAATGGAGTTGGCTTCATTATTTGTTGGTCTAATATGCTTTGGAGTTATCCTAGGCTCATCAGCTGTTCTCATCACGTGGTATTTAACCAAACCAAGAAAATCAGCTGGTACACAGAAATTTAAAGCAATAACACAACAACAACCACACCGAAAACAAAATAGACCCAGTGAAAATTTTCTGCCGCTATCTCAGATTACTCCTCACCACCACCACCACCAACAACAACAACAACAACAACAACCAACTCATCGAAATGTATTGCATACTTCGAATTATATCTATCCATATCATCAAGTGTGTTATACGCCTAATTTCCAATCCACTGGTAGTTCAATGGTTTCTCCATTAGTCAATCGTAATTCATGTTGTCAGTTGCCGCCTAATAAACTGTTTCTTCAACATATTGGTGGCACTTCTTCATCGAAAATCAAATTCGCCAAATCTTTATCAGCAACCTCTGCTGTTGTTCCATCCCCTGGTAGGATGACGATGAGGATGAAACAACCTGATCTACTGCCATTATGTTCACCAACAATGGAAACTAGTATCATTTCAGAATCTGTATATAGTTTAGTAACACAGACATCATCAACTAGTAAAATGAAATGAATGTGATACAAGTAAAAATCGATAAGTTAATTTGAAAAATAATCAATATCGAACACATACAATATAATTTAAATAAAAATAACATGTTAATATTTTCAATGAAAGATATAAGTAGGTTGTTTGTTTGAATGGATGAATGAATATGCCATTGTTTGAATCACCTAGGTAACCAGGATATATATGTTATTCAAACAAAGTGTATCCGTGTGAATTAGAGATAGATAGTGCAGAAATTAGATAACATGCTTTCAATGTAAAATGAAAATCACTGCGTATGGACAAGTTGATCATAAAATGAGAATTTATGTGAATTTCAACTTTGTTATGGTTATTGTATGAGAAAAACTTGAACACATTGAATGTCATAGGTGGCGAGAGAGAGAGAGAGAGACAGAGAGAAAAATAAATCTGGGTAAAACTATTATTCAAGTTTTCATTTAAACATGTAATACTTTTAAATGTAAATAAATAGTAATTAAAACTATATAACTTATGATTTTGATTTGGTTGGGTTCTGTGAACTGGTTGACTTAATTACCAAGCTTTCGTTGTCCCTATTCTGGACAATCTCTTCAGCACAGACATCAATATATAGTAGAATTGTTTGAACTGTATATCGTGACAACCATTGTCATGACTGGTTAGTAATTTACATCTATATTGATCATATTTTTGTTGACAAAGAATTCGAACTTTCTTGTCATGTGATTTGCTTTTTATTAGCTGATAAATTTAGTCTATAGTAATGTGTTTTTTAATCACTGGCTGATTTACTTGAGTACCACCAGGCATCTACGAATTCCCTGGCTACACTTTTGATGTTTCCTCTATTTAAAATTTCTACATTCTCCCAGTCAGATTAGTGTTTGTAACTATTTACATGCATCGTTATGAAAGAATACACGTCGTGCCTTTTCACACCTAATTTATGTGATCTTGGATTTTGATTCGAATGTGATGCCGATTTCAACCGATGTAATGTTTGTTGCAGTTCATACAATTTACTCTGAAACTCGTGTTGATCTTAGCTTCTTTTTTTGCTGGATCTTTTGGTCTGCACAATATCGGTGAATGAAGTGATTGTGTTGGCTGGCTGGCTTGTGTGTTATATCTATTGCAAATGGTCTTAATATTCTAGCTGTTATTTCAGAGGTATTTTTATATATGGTAGGATGAATTTTCTTGTAGTCTTTGATGATGGTTTCTTGCTGGTTTTGCGACTTGATTTTAAACACTTTTTGATGAAATTGTGGTGAGGGTATCCACTGTTTTTGAAGACAGTTAGTAGGTATTTTTCCTCCATTCTCTTCAACACCAGAGTAGTGCTATAGTGTGTTTGAACTCTTTTAAACAATGTCTGCACACAGTTTCTTTTGTGGGTGATCGGATTATTACTACTACAGTTGAGTATTTGGTCTGTAGTGTACATTGAACCTTCGAACTTTTGTTTGAACGAACTCACCTGACCTTTAACCCCACTTCCTCTTTGTATTTGTGAATCTCCTGTACGGCTTCGGTTTCGCTCTCTCGCTGTGCTTTCATCCAGCACACTCTCCGAGCTTACCACCGTCTCGACTGCAGATAAGTGTATACCCTCTTATTCTTTATCAAATCTCATATTGCTTTTGTGTAAATATAACTCTATTCCAGTCACGCTAGTTATCTCAAGTCTTTTTACCTTGATTCAGTTCGTTAGTATTTGCGCATTAGGCAGAGTACAATTAAGGTCATAAAGCGGTGAAGAAGTTTTTGTAAGAGTGGCTAATTTAGGTCTAAGTTAACCCAAGTCTAACTCTTACAGGTTTGTGTGCGTTGATTTTCCACATACTTGTGTTGCTAAATTTCCTGTGTTAATTCTCTTCATTGACACATGTAAGAATGGAAATTTGTTGCCTAATTATTCTTCTCTCGTGGTGAATTTAATGTCTTCAAATATGTTGTTTATTAATTTGTGGGTATATTCCAAATCACATTTCTTTTAATTATTACAAATGTATCAACAGCGTAATGTACCCAGAATTTTTGTTTAATTATGTGTAGGGACGGCAATTAATTCTAATCTTTGCATATTGGTGTAAGTAATTATTCTTGATATGGGCGATCCCATCGATGTTCCTTTTATCTGTTAGTATATTTGATTATTGAACTGGAGGCATGGTGTAATACATAATTCTATGAGTTCCATCCAACTTCAACATCCAATCTCGCCTAGATTACCAGCTCGCTAGTTTTCTAGCCGGTCCAAAGCCCTGATAAAGAGGGAGGGTTGGGGCATGGTGCTAGCAACTCCACCCCGAAAACTTAACCAAATTGCTACAGAAACTTCAACGCATAAATATATTAGAAATACTAAAAATATAAAAAATAACCTTATTTTTCGCTGGAATCGGGGAAGTGAAATAACGCAGGCTGGTGAAAGCCTTCGGGAAGCCAGTCAGCCGATGTGCCCTATTTCGATGAAAACCAAATAAGGATGGGGATGTGGAATGTTCGTACAATGTACGAAGCTGGAAAGGCTGCTCAGGTAGCCGCAGAAATGAGAAGATATGAAAGAGAAGTGTTGGGAATCTGTGAGAGCAGATGGAACGGATGTGGAAGATGCCAACTATCAACTGGAGAGACAATAATCTACTCCGGTCGCCCAGAGGACAATCACGAGCACAGCGAGGGAGTAGCCATCATGATGTCATCAGTAGCAGCCAAAGCTATCATGCAGTGGGAACCAATCTCTTCCAGGATAATTACAGCCAGGTTCAACTCAAAAGGAAGGAAGGTTGCAATCATTCAATGCTATGCGCCTACAAACTTCTCAGAACAAGAGAAGAAGGAGGATTTCTACAGATAACTACAAGCAGTAATGGAAAACGTCCCAAGCGGCGATATCAGAATCCTGATGGGTGATTTGAATGCGAAACTGAGAGGAGACAATACAGGAACTTCAGCATAAAAGCCAATAAAAATGGTCGACAAAGGTTATCAGGAGATACAATTATATCATCACACATGGAGAATTCAAACAAGTCCACTATATATTAAAGTCCGTGCTGAAGAAATTGTCTAGTAGGTTGACAGAGAAAGCTTGGTAATTAAGTCAACTAGTTCAGAGAACCCAACCAAGTGAAAATCATCTACTTGAGCCAAAATTTATACCTGCTGAAGTTGTTAATTGTTAAGCTTCGTTGACTGGATACGTTGAACTGAAATGCTCAGTTCCTATAGCCACATTGTTTGTCTAGTATGAATGCTTTGACGACATCTGAAGAATACCATGATATCTGACATCGTCAAGGCATTCGAACTAATATAAACCACGCCAAAAGAGTTAGAGCCTTTCTTAACAACATAATCAATTAACGGGGAGTTCAAATTAAAGGAAAAAGCAGTAATAACTGATACCGGTTGCTATAATCACTTAGTGGTCTAGTGAATAATGGTTTGGGGTTTGTGCATGGTTCCAGTGTTACTGAGAAGACAATCAGTCATTGGTGGTTGCAAGTACATCCAAGTGACGTGCCCTGAATTCTAAGAAATGTACACTACATATACCACTGTAAGTCACCACAATCGAGAATAATATATACACAAGTGACAAAAGAGAGTTTGAACAAAAGCTTTCCCCGTCTGCCTCTGATTTTATATATGCACATAATATTTGAGAATAATTGTTATTCAAAATATTGACGTTTTAGTTAAAACAATATGGAATTGTGAATATCAATAAAATTAGAAGAATTCATGGACCATTGGATAGCCTTGTAACCAGAAGGTCCTGGGTTCTAACCTAAGAGTCAGATGTGTACAGTTGAAGAGTCCAAAAATAGGCTGACAAAAAAGCTGTCTAGTGCACCCAGCTAGTTTTCCACTTACCTAGGAAGCATCGTTCCAGCTACAGATGGAACGCATGAAGATGTAAAAGCCTGCCGACCAGAATCGGAAAGGCAAGATACGTCTTCAACAACCTGAAACCAATTTGGAAGTCTTCTGCACTCTCCTCAGCATAAAGAACAAGATTCAGATTTTCAATACAAATGTTAAGACAGTCACTTGTTCTACACAAGTCAGAAACTTGCACTGCATGTCACGAAAAGGATTTCCAACAGCCGGTGTCAGACTTTTATCAACAGCTGCCTCCTTCGCTGGCTGGCTCCATACTGAAGATCAAATGGATGGCCAGGAGGAATAAGCAGCAAGAAACTATGTGAAAAAACTAACCAAGAACGTATCGTTCCAAAAATATGTAGGAGAAAATGGAGATGGAGCACACGCTGAGGAGACTGTCGAGTTACATTTTGCGCCAGACCCTCGACTAGAATGAGAATATGAATTTCCATGTTGTTCGTTGCGCTGACTGGTGTTGATCCCGATACTTATTTCAGAGTGATAAACTCATATCTTGCCTTCCTCAACCTAACCTTTCATCTCATATGGGTCGCATGTAGTTGAAACGATGCTGCTGAGCCAAGTGGAAATGGTGCCGTGTTTTAGATTTTACCCATTCACGATGATAAGAGCCTCTTCTTGTTGGTTAGATATCCTCATCACCTCTATGTTCTCTATGTTTAACTTGAAGCCCTGTCTTTGATGCCTCTTCTGATACCTTCTGTACTTCATCGACCCCTAGATTAGAAATAGGAAGTGAAGTGGTAGAACACGTTGACCGCTTCACTTACTTGGGAAGTACCATCAGCCCCAACGGGTTGATCTCAGACGACATTTCAGCACGAATACAGAGGGCTAGGTTCGCATTCGCCAGTTTTCGCCGTCTCTGGCGTAGACGCGATATCGGACTATCGACCAAAGGGCGTGTGTACTGCTCAACAGTCCGCTCCGTCCTCCTTTATGGCTGTGAGACCTGGCCATTGAGAGTGGAAGACATGAAAAGATTAGCTATCTTCGATTATAGGTGTCTGCGTTCTATCTCCCGCGTGAAGTGGTATAATAAGGTGAGCAATATTGAGGTTAGGCGTCGAGTACTAGGTAAGGAGGGGAAATCAATCGACGAAACGGTGAAATTACTTCGACTGAGATGGTTAGGACATGTGCTACGTATGCCTAGTCATCGCCTTCCTCGACAATGGGCAATGTTAGCTGATATAGGGCCAGGCTGGAAAAGAGCTAGCGGCGGTCAAACGAAAACATGGCACCAATCAATGAAATCCACAATAGTCAATCTAAGCCACGTAGGAAGATGTAGACTTCCTGGTTGGGGCCCTCGGGCTGGTAAAAACCAATGGTTGGAAAGAATTGGTGACATGGCTCAAAATCGTTCTCAGTGGCGCAGATGCATCCACTCCTTGTGACTTATGATTTCCAATGAAACTATATTGTTCTTCGTTATTACTATTCCTTTGTCTCACACCTCTGTTTACTGTCTATATTATTCATTTCTTCTACTTCCTTCTCTTGCTTTGTGTGCTACATAGATTGTGGCGACTTGAACTGCCGCACATATGTGCAAAGTTCTATGTCGAAAACCGACCGACCTTCTGTACCTTCGAGTTTGTGTGATATGATACACAAATCATCTGCGAGATTCTTATCTTCTGGGGTCTTTCTCCTAATCTAATTTATATGCCCATCTTCACAATCCCACAGTTTGTAGCACAATTCAGCCCACCACAGTTGGGAAGGTCATCGATAATGGTAGCCAGTCATACATTACTCTTACTTTCTCTCCAAACACTTCTCTGAGTTTTCAGTTATGAATTACGCGTCATATGGTGTCATCGTATAGCTGGTTGTGTAACGGGAGAAGACAAGAACCTTAGTAAAGGAATGTTTACTACGAATCTAATGTACGCATAAAGGGGAATTATATATACCATGTGTACAGCAGATTGAAGATGAGGCAGTAACTCATCGAATCAGAACACATTGCGAAATGGTCGCGCTATGTCGTGAATTAGCAGAAGTTAGAATTCAAGGACCATTGGATCTGGTCCCAGTGACTCAACGGTCTACGAGCTCGCTAGCCTTGTAACCAGAAGGTCCTGGGTTCGGATCCCGGTGGGTGCTTACTGCTGGAGAGTTCCAGACTAGGACGAAACAGCTGTCCAGTACTCTCGGGTTTTCCAGTGGTTCTCTAACTGATGTCAGCTCATGATGAAACCCTCCATAATATCGATTTGTTAAGCAAGATCACTGGAATTACAGTTCACTAAGGATGCATAAATAATAATAGTAATAAAAATGTAATAGCAAATAGAATATCAACTAAAATTAAGGAATTTTCTACAACAAACT
This sequence comes from Trichobilharzia szidati, assembly GCA_944472155.2. Lineage (NCBI taxonomy): Eukaryota > Metazoa > Platyhelminthes > Trematoda > Strigeidida > Schistosomatidae > Trichobilharzia > Trichobilharzia szidati. The sequence goes on along the minus strand of OX235275.1, from coordinate 48,987,904 downwards.
GAGGATCATTACAACCTAGATGGTCAACGTAAGGACATAGTCTAAACCAGCTTCTTTTAGACACATAAATTAGGCTTCTTAATGTGGATCCCAACAGCCAGCCTCAGCAATATTTAATAGTCAAACTCTTAAGGTGAAGTTAAGATTAGTTGGTATGTGGTGAGATGACTTTGAAAGCTGCCTCGTTAACATCAATCTTGTGTTCTGTATCCACAAGATGAGATAGAATAGCGCTGTGAATGGATTTTGTTTGTCCCTTACTTAACCACTAAGCAGGGTGATGTTCGGAAATCCGACGAGAAACACGCCTAATTGTACGGCCTAAGCAGCTAACTGGCTTCATAAGAGCAGTCAAATTAGTATATATACATAGAACAGGCGAAATTAGGCAGTTTATCTTTTATTCCTGAGTGCAAAATAGGGTGGTTTTGAAGACGCAGAATACTTCAGCAACACTGGATGCTTTGTCCACCTCCGTCGTGTTAATATATCTCACTGATGTTATCCCTGGGGAATTCAAGTTGTAAGAATAAGGCCTTCCTTTTTCAGAACTGTTGGTACCCTGGGTTGTGTTGATTTTAGATTCATATTCTTATCGATGAATTTTTCTGGATAACTGTTCTAATTCAGTGACCGTTTAATAGTATTAAGCTCTTCATCGAGACATTCATCAGAGCAGGTTGCTCTTGTTTTGTGGACCAAACACTTTATTAGACTGAGTTTGTATTTCAAAGGTACGAAGCTTAAAATTGAGTATACTGACTATCAGTTAATGTAGGTTTTCTAAATACACTTCTTCTTGCTGCACTGTTTGAAATAGTTATGAAGCACACAAGCTAGTCAGCCAGTGCAATCACTTCATTCATCGATATTGTGCACACCGAAAGATCCAACAGAAGTAGAAGGTAAGATCAACATCATTCATAAAATAATAAGTCTCATAAACTGCGATAAATACTACGTCGAATGCGAATCCGAATCAAAGAACACAAACTGTCTGTGAAAAGGTATGATATAAATTTTTTCATATGAAGATATATGGATAATTGTGGACACCAGTTTGACTGGGATAATGTAGAAATTTTAAATAGAGGAAACACCAAAAGTAATGCCGGGGAATTTCTAGAAGTCTGGTACTCAAGTGAATCAGCCAGCGATTGAAAAACACATTACATTAGACCAAATTTACCAGAAGGTAATAAAAAGCAAATGACATGACAGGGAAGTTCGAATTCCAAGTCAATAAAAATGATCAGCAGAGATGTAAATTAGCAACCAATCACAACAATGGTTGTCAGGAGATACAATATAACTACTCATGGAGAAGTTAAATAAGTCCACTATGTATTGAAGTGTGTGCTGAAGAAGTTGTCTAGATGGGGAACAACGCAAGCGTCGCAATTAAATAAATCAGCTCAGAGAACACAATTAATTCAATGTCATCCTCCTCAGCGACAAATCCTCTCCATTATTGCAATAAATTCCGCTGAAAATTATGTACATTATATAAACACTGTCATGAATGAAGCTGTTATTACTATTAGTAGTAGTATTGTAATTGTATTTTCTGAAACCTACGGTGAATTAACAGTTAGTGTTTGTCTGGGCTGAGTGGCTACCAAGTTTGATTTTAAAGCTGATGGGTTCCAGTTTCAGTGGGAACTACATCACTCACTGAGGATGTTCAGGCACTTTTTATTTTTTTATTTTGATTACAGCTGGATGCCACACCGTATTTTCAGTACAAGTATGGAATTTTCAGCATACGATATCGGTAGCCCAGATTTTGCAGACCAACCACAGATATCGGGTCTGCGCCGGCAGGGAATCGAACCCCGGACCATGTGCATGGTCGGTGAGAGTCCTGACCACTATGCCACCGACGCACAACTGATAAGTCCCAAGTAGAAGAAAATTTGTATTATTGATTGCAGCGCCAGCCAGTATTACCTATACAATATTGTATCATTCTTCAGACATCAGTGAACATCTAAACAAAGCATGAAGAACATACTGTCCAGGATAATGTGACGTCAATGCATTTCCTTGGTTCTTTTCAGCTACATGCGACCATGAATAACTTAATGTCAGTGCACAATATATTCTAATATATTAATGTTTAATGACAAAGGTAAAGGATAATAATATCGCTTGATTAAGCTGAACAACAGAAAGGAGTGAAAGCCGTTGTTAAGCTTGTTAGTACTGTAGCGAACGAAATCAACGTGTTGTTCTTACGAGGAACCAGTCTTCGCATCCTGCTGTATAGTTAAAAAAACTTCCTGATTAATATACGTGTAAAAATTCGGCAGTGTGGTAGTGTGTAATTCAGTATTAATTTGTTTATTACAAATGTCACACAGCCAGATAAACCGTGTTATTTACTGGATGACAAAGTTTAGAACACAATTCATCATTGTTCATAATCATATTATCAACTATAACCACACAACTTCGAAACTTTCGCCTTGAAGTTTTCTTCAATTCCTTCCTATTTGTCGTCGTCATTCGGGTAGAAGAATTTTCCAGATGTTCGAGTGGACAAGTGGTTAAATCATTCCTGTTACACGTATTTGCAGTTGATTCGATAAACAAAGCTTCTGTTATCAATCTCTCCTTCCACCATGTTAGTTATATTACATTTTAGAGCTGTCATCTAATCCCATCCTCCTATTGTATGGTTGTGTGTAATTGCATGTAGTGAATGGTATAGCTGAATTGTTCTCTAGATTTCTTATCTTATTTGGGTCAACTAATCTAGTAATAATAATATTAATAATTATAATAATAATCACAGTGGCAGTAATAGTGATAATTGTAAAAACAACAATAATGACGACGTGCATGACAAACACGCACAGAATGATCACAAGACCAACAATAAGGAATTTAAATCATCATCAGTAGTATTTCCATACTGAGAAGGAACCTCGGAAACCTTACACAGAATTCTTAATAAGGCAGGAATAAAAGTGGCTGGCATTCAAACCCACAAACTCAATTAGAAACAAGCTTTGTCGGTTAAAGGATCAATCCTGTGGAGCCGTCTAAATAAATCATTTTAGTTTATCTAATACCCTGTATGCAATGATTGTCTGGTTAAATACATAGGTGAAAGTAGTAGAACAAGGACAGTCAGACTAGCGGAGCATAAAAACCTAGCAATATCTAGATCAGCTGACACGAATAAGATAAGAAATCTAGACAATAGTTCAGCCATAGCACTAACTATATGCAGTTACACACAACCATACAATAGGATGAGATGGGATAACATGACAGTTTTAAAATCGCATATAACTAATATCGTGGAGACTGATAACTGACTTAGCCTTTATTTACCGAATCAAACGCAAACACGATTAGTAGGAATGATACAGTACCTATTCACTGGGATATCTGGAGAATCCTATTACGCCTACGACGAATGGGGGCGGTGTGAATGAAGAAAACTGCAAGGCGAAAGTTTCGAAGTTCTGTGGTTATAATTGATGATATGATTATGAAGAATAATAGATTGTGTTCGAAACCTTGTCATCCAGTAAAAAAAATACTGTTTCACTCACTGTGTGATATATGCAATAAACAAATTAATATGGAATTACACACTACCACTATGCCTAAGTTTTACACGCAGTCCTGATTTGCTGACGGACACGTGATAATGTCCATAACAAATCTGACGTTAGACTTCTGTTATCCTGATACCTACTTCTTAATTAATTATATGTTTGCTTCAGTTTCTCTTTTTAGATTTTCGTCATGAACCAACATATCATATAGTGAGATGACTGAAAACAAGGGTTGACTGGACAACTGTTTTGTCATATTCTGGGAGTCTTCAGCCACGTTTTCTGATTTCATCACTTTGGAATTTCCTCATCGTTTCGTTTAACTTATATATATATACATATAACGGAAAACTTAGCAAAGTTTTTGAGGTGAATATAGGGGTAAGACAAGACTGCTGACTACTATCACCGATGACATCCTTAATTCTGGTGGACTGGAGTATGTGTCAGACTGTGTGTTGGGAGTGAGAAGACAGAAATACGTTGGACCGATAAGAAAACTCTAGAAGATTTGGATTTTTCGGATGACTTATACTTAATACTATACAAACTCGAAGACTTACAAACAGGTGAAAAGCAACAGACTGGCTGAAAAGGCTGGCTAGGAGCGGAGACAGGAATGCGGGTGAACATAGAGAAGAAGGAGGCGATGAAGCTTGCCGACCAATTGACCACAACAACAACAACAATCGTCGCAAATCACCATCAGAGGGGGAGATTTGACAGAGGTCACTTCCTGTCTTCACTTATCTATTCAGGAAGCACGCTTTCAATCACAAGCAGTCGGAACGACTGAAGATGTCAAAGCTAGAGAGAATCGGAAAGGAAAAGCTCCTTCATCAACCTGAAACCGGTTTGGAAATCTTCTGCACTGTATCAGCATAAAAAACAAGATTCGGAATTTCAACACAAATTTCAAGTCGGTCTCTTCTATACGGGTCAGAAAGTTGGCGTGCGTGTCACGAAAAGGATTTCTAATAGCCAATTATCAACAGCTGCCTTCATCGCTGGCTGGCTCCATACTGAAAATCAAATGCCTGGTCGACTGGCCAGAAAGAATTAGCAACGAGAAGCTCTAGCTTGGAACAAACCAACAAGTGAGGGCCGACTGCTCAACAAATATGTAGGAGAAAATGGAGATGGATTGATTGGGCATATGCTGAGGAGGCCGTCAAATAACATCGCGCAGCAACCACGCCATCTCTCTAGTGAAATCCGAATAGGAATTGACTAGTGGGTCGTCGGTGAGAGGGTGATGTGGGGGAGATTGTATGCCGAGTTGGAGGAGATGGGAGATTATGGACAGTCGTGGAGCTAGCCAGCTGAAGATGACAGCAGAAAATAGAGCAAAGTGGAGATTTGTTGTCCAAGCCCTATGTTCCACTAGGAACCCAAGGGAATAATAATAATATATATCATATTACGTTAATATAACTAACCATTCCCTATGTTGTATTTCACTTTGACGTTCTCATTACAATCCTTAATGGAGGACTAATTCCTATTGACACAAGTATTTCAAAATTATGTCATACTACTCGTCACAGTTTATAAGTAGCTAAAATAGCTGGCGAAATAAAATAGCCATGTTATTCTCTGTTCAAAAGTTTGTTTTTTCTCTATCCACCGGGAATTATTAAACGTTTATTGAACAATACTTTATTGAATAGACACATAATAAGTGATTAATTATACAGAGGACCATTCAGGACCAAGTGAATTCATTTCGTATTGAAACTTGTGTTGAAAATGTTGATGTGTCTAAAACGACAAAGAAGAAATCTTCTGAATCAAAAAAAAAACATACAGACCTATGGATATCATCCACCTGAGAGAAAAATCTCTGCTATCATTTCCTAATTCCATTTCATTTTCTATCTTCTTACAGTAGACAGGAAGACAGAGTTACCAAGTGTTTGCAAAAATTTATTGAATTATCGCTTTTAAATATTCCCAAATTTCTGAGAATTGCTGAAAATTCATTCTCACTGTTTAAGTTATTTAACCAAAAAAGCCGGCGGTGATGCTAAAAGCTGACAATTGATAACAGAAATTAGAAGTGATTAACACTATTGCATTCCATTCCAGTGCTTGAATATTAGACAGGCTTAGCTGGAAAACTGAGAGCCCTGGGTTTTATCCCTAGTGGGGTCATGAGAGTGTATCGCTGAGAAGTCCAAAAGCAGGAAGAAATAACCACCCAGTACTAATCGATTTTCAGTGCTTCTCTAACTGATGTCACTTCGTCATCAAAACTGAAATGATTCAACTCCCAGCAAACTGACATTTAAAAGGTGATTATTATCCTCAACTTTGTGCTATTGGATTTTTCAAATGGTTGTGAAATCTGTTCGTAGTTCAAGTTTCCTGACATGTCATTCTTTTCCCTTTTGCACTGTTCACGGAAATACTTCTTCCCTTATCTAATTCTATTTCAAACTTGTTATTACTCGCTATTTGCTTTCCGACTAGAGGACTCGATGTCAGTGATATGTCTCTGTTATATACGCTCCTTATTCATCACTTTCAACTGATTTCCATAACGACCTACAGACTTTCATTTCCTCTTCACATGACTGTCTCCATGTCAGCCTTGTTTTGTCAACATGTCTCTACCTGTTCAGGTTTCTCTCGAGAGCTAGATGTGTGTAATGTTATGTGAACATCTTCAGAGTGTGTATCCAATCCATCCTTTTTGAACGTTTGTTGGACAGAACGGAATTAGCTAGTTCGATACCGGACGATTTCACATTAACTTTCTGTATATTCAAATGTGTATATCCAAAGGAGCTGTTACTACACTGCACCTTCAACGTCTACTTCAGATTCAACAATGAAATCTACAGGCAAACAGATGGCGTAGCAATGGGCTCTCCATTCGGACCACTCCTAGCCGACTGTTTTATGGCCAGCCTCGAGAACAACCCCTTATCATCAACTATCGACGACCTTCATCTCTACAAGAGATACACTGATGATACTTTCATCATTTGTGATGAGAAGCTAGACCTTGAAAACCTGCTTCAAATCTTCAACAACGTCCACCCAAACATCGACTTTACACTCGAAACCGAATCCGACGGAATGTTCCACTTCCTGGACGTCCATCTGACAAGAAATGACAACGACTCTTTGAAAAGGTCCATATACAAAAAGCCTACATGGGATGGACAATTCATCAACTTTCAAAGATTCGTGCCCCTAAGCAGAAAAAGGAACCTGATATACGCTCTGTCCTCGAGGATTCGGAAGATATGCAGCGAGGAAGTGATCGAAGAAGAACTGAGTAATCTCCGAAAAACCCTGATGGAAAACGGTTTCCCGCCCAGGTTCATAGACAAGAATCTCAAACCTAAGAAGACTTCCGAAAAAGTCCAATCCGTTCCAAAGAAAATACTTCTGCTTAATCTAGAATTCAAAGGTGATATTGAAGCAGAAATCCTTCGCAAATGCCTCTCCAAATCGCTGAAGAAAACATACTTAGCTGCGAGCCTACGACTGACGTTTTCCTGCAAGAAACTGTTCGACCAGAACGCGAAAGACAAGCTGTCACATTGGGCCACCTCAACGTGCATATACCAGTTTACTTGCTCTTGTGGAACTGAGTACATCGGCCGTACCATGCGCCGACTTGGAAAACGCGCTCGCGAACACTACCCAGCTTGGCTAGTGAAAGGAGACCGAAAACGTGTATACAGTTCAGTGACAGAACATCTGGTCAACTCAGGACATTCAGCACCTTTCGAAAAATCCTTCAAAATAATATACAAGATTCAATCAAACCTATCAAAGGGAGTGAAATCAAGACATTTGGGCATAGCTGAGGCGTTAGCTGTCCAAAAACTCAAACCCACTCTTTGTATCCAAAAGAAATACGTCCAACACCTGTCCCTGCCATGGCCATCATAAACAGGTATAATTTCTAATAATGACCATCGCATCGCCTTTCTTATCTAAACTTCCTGTTTATTCTTGTTATTTTAAGTTTTTCTTAATCCCTGTCTACACTACCATATTTTCATACCCACTCTTCCTGTTTATTTTGTCATTTTACTATTTCTACATATTTAATCCCTGATTGCATAAACAATTATTCATCACACTAGTTTTTTATCCAAACATCCTGTATATTTTGTTATTTTTACATTTCTAACCCCCAATTGCACAATGTCCATCTTCTTAGTTATTATGCTACTTTGTTTGAGTTTTACCCATCCCCCTGCTTATTATGGCATACTAATTCCTAATTGTAATTATTATTAATTTGACCCCTTACCAGAAATTATTCTGGAACTTTCCTATCTATTTGATATAAATACACGAATGTACAGCCTAGATGATGACTTTGTCGAAAAGAAAATTTTCTTCGCTGCAACTGTCTTTTTATTCCCTATGATCAAATGTGCATACCTTTTCACATGTATCTGAAATTAAACCATCTTGTTTTCTTTCTGAGGAAACTGCCATCAAGGTAGTATATTTGAACATGTGCCGGAAATCCGCCTTTCAAATGAATTAGATGGTTTGAATTCTAAACACCTGGTAGAAACTGGCTACTAAGGGAACTCTAGAGTCATTTAGAATAATCTGACTGTCTTTTGTTCGCTGTGTCGATATCGCTCACTGAACCCCTTTTGTTTGATCTATGTTTCTAAAATGAAGCCGTCACTGGTCCTCAGTGACTATAGTAATCTTATTTTGGTTAATAAAACGTCACTGGTTATGTCAGATATTCCTCAAAGACGTTTCACACCTGTTAGCATTGTAGCGTTTAGTTTTGAAGTCTTCCATTTGCTTACTCAATTATAACATGAATATCTTGAGATAACTTTATACTACTTATGAGTAATACAAGGAATACTTCGATTTATTTTTACACTAAATGTAATTCTCAACAGGATGATGCTTATTGTGCCATTATTATTAACACAATTATTATTTGTCAACCTTTGGATTTCCACTAAGCTAATCTTGTTTCGACCTTTTGATGACAGTTCACTGACTGACTGCTCTATTTTAATCTGTCAGCCCTTGAAATCGCATTCGGCGTACCCCATTGCTTTGTTAATATTTTCTTGATATTCATAAATCTTTCACACTAAGAAAGATAAGCTGACCTTCCCCTTCCAGAAACTCATATTTTGTTGATTTTAAATATCGTAGTATGTCACTTAATTGTCTATTAACATGTTCTGAATATCAGTACGTTTAATATTAATTCACTTGACATTCGTAATCAACGAGCTATCATTCCATAATATATGTATACCACACGATATAGTTTCTGATAAAACTTTCATTCGCCTTTATCAGTTAGCTATTGTATTCTAACATTTATGGATTTATGACTGTACAGCCTGCAGAAATAATTCGAAATCATGTAAAGTAGATAATTGTGGGGCCTGGGAAATGTGATGCTATAGAACAGAGTGGTATGGAGATCAGCAATAGAAATCGTATGTTCCATACGAAAGACAATGAATAATAATGTAGAGTAAACAAATTTATAGAAACACATTTTACTACTTACAATTAATAAGTAGTTTAAAACAATACGAAAATATTCCAGGCGCGCAATTGCAGTCTGAATAATGTCAGTCTAAGCGACGACCAATTTGTCGACTATTTCACAGCCTAGCATATGGCGTCACTTATCGGATGGCCTCCACAACGTACGACTAATCAGTGACTATTTTTTCCTACACATATTTGTTGTTCTTATGACGAAGTTTTTACTGATTTATCGTCGTCATCTCACATGACTAGGATCTGCACCAATACACGACACTATCAAGTGAAAATATCCGCCCACATTAAGATTGACACAAGACAGATTCAACGGCAAATAGCGTCAACATTTTGATTATTACTCAAAATACAACGTTTAATATCGTTTACAAATCCTTTGGGAAATCGAAGCTAAAACCTGTCCAATCAACTTTTCACGGTAGTACACACGTCAATCATGACTCCACGGCTACAATGATAGATTGTCCGTCCTAAAGATTGTTGCCTGGTACGCTGCATTTCCCAGTTTCTTTCTGTTTATTTTTTCTGATTGACCATCGAGTCTTCACCTTCCAGAGAAGCCATTCTCTGATGAAACTGGTTGATTGACATGAATAGTTGTATACAATTCATACCGTCCAGTAGTTCTTGCCAGCCTGGCCGAGGTGATTTAAACACCAAAGGTACGTGTCACTCTTTTGGGACCGAGGTCATCGGACGTGTTCCCCGTTTGACTCAACTCAGATAACCAAGTCAATTCAAACCAATCAATTTCTGGCTAGATACTTGGACGATCTGGTGACATTATATAACTACTTATTTCAACCAATCAGTAGCACATATGCAAATGCGCTTGTTTTTTTATTACTAATTAGAGTATCAAGTAGATTAGATCAGATCCTGTGATCTGAATAACTAGGTTTCCAGAGAGAACTGTGGTACTAAATTTCATCCTTATAAATATGTTCATGGCAAACTGTCAACTAACTTTCAACTGTGAGTAGGTTCAGTAGTCTATTGGAAATACTCAATGGTGATGGGTGTACCAATTCTTTGAAACATTCTATGCACTGGCTGACTGTTAAATAAAAATTGGGATGAACTAAATATTTTGTCCAAAAGGATTGAAAAAACACTATCCAGAATGGTTGTGAAAAGGCAATAGTGGTGCAATAAGGAGTGCGATAATTGAACACCTGGTTAACACACTGTTCATTCCATCTCTGCAAACGCCTCCTGCTTCAAAGTAATCTACAGAGTCAAGAATAACCTACCAAAGGCAATATGGTTTCGTCTTCTTTGTATCGCTGAAGCTCTGGCCATTCACATAGAACAGCCGGAGTTTCACATACAAAAGAGAATTACTCAACCAACCACTTCTACTGTCTTGGTAACAACTTTATTGATTTTTGATGCTTTAATTTTGTTTGTTTGCTTGTTTCTTTAGTTGCTTATAGTTTTTGTATTCATTTAGAAATATTGCGTAATTTCGCATTCTCTACTTTGTTCCCATGTGTATCCTGAGTAAAACTCAATCATCAAACTATTCATATTATTACATAACTTCTTTTTAACAACTCATCACCTTTGTTACTACCCTAATTTCATTAACACCTTATTTTCTTGACCGATTTTGTATTACGTAACTCCGATTACCAATCTTCACCTGTGTAGTTAAAATAACCATAACTAATTGTAATTTTGTTTGACAAACTTAATGTACACATACATACAAAATAACCCATATATATTTGTGATTGTACAGCTAAGAAAATGAATTCGCCGGCGAAAAGAGACTCTTCGCTGAACTACGTGTTTTGTTTTCATTAATATGACCTCCAACTGCTAGTTTACTTTTCAGTAAAATATGCTAATTTTGGTAGAGACCTTGCATTACTATACATTTAAGCAAACAATATGCTGCCTTCTTATCCCACTACGAGACACTATGAGATCATTAGGACAAAAGCTGATTCCACTATAGGAAAAAATCCCCATTTAGGCATTTAGGAAACAAAAGTATTGAGCTACGAATAGATCTTGTTTATCCCTTGCATAACCATGCCTAAAGATGTTCGGAAATACTATGATGCACCTGCCTAATTGTACGCCCAATGTAGCTGGCTAACTCCACAGCTGCAATCAAACTGGTAGATATACATACAGGAGGCAAATTTAGGTAGTTTATCCTTATTTCTCGAGCGTAAAATAGGGGTGGTAGTGAAGAGACAACGTACATCTGATGCATTGTAAGCTCTTTTAGCTGCATTCTTCAGGCGCTGTGTTACTACTATTTCGCTAATGTTATCACTGAGGAACTTCACTCTTAAAGAAAGTGGCCTTTTGGAGCTGTTGCTAGGTGCGAAATTCATATTTTACTCAATGAAATTATCTGGATATCCAATTTTTACTAATTAATTCTCTAATAATCTTAAGCTCCTCATTGAGGCAGTCGTTTGAACAGATTATCTTAGCTCTATGAACTAGACACTTTACTAGGTTACGTTTATATTTCAAAAGGTGCAAAACTCAAAAAACGAGTATCCTGACCTATTGTTGTAGGTTTCCTATACACACTCTTTCTTGGTGTGCCATCTTTTCTGGACAGGAATACGCCTAAGAATGAAAGACTGTCATTACTTTCTTTCTCTATGGTAAAGTTTATTGCTCAGTGGGCGTCATTAAACTTGTTGAGGATGTTCATTACTTCATCCTCGTTTTCCATGATTGTTCAAATTATTTTCCTGACTACTTCATCTTCAATTACATGTTATCATTGTCCAAATCGTTTCATTTTCCTTTAGGAATCTGTTAAGTAATCAACCTGAGCACTCGCTTATTCCTGAATCACTATTCACTTTTCCAAAATTATGCATTATGCAATCTACGTGTTGGAAACATTTTTACCTTTTAATTGTGTGTATTAATTTTCTTCGTTAATTATCACCCGTCGCATTGATATTTTGACACTGACTAATTATTGTTAACAAACGCATCAGCGCCACTTGATTGGTAAACTGTTGTGTATTGTAATAAAAATGCTCTGGATGTATACTAAAGTAGAGCCAGAGATGAGGATCTAATTGAAAAGTAAATATTTCTTCACTCAGTCCTTCTGATTTCTAAAAGCTGATTCTTCAATACTCCATTATTAAATCTGTGAATACTTTCAGAGAAGTACAACCTCAGAGATGACGCTCAATCGGTTTTCAGACATGAGAAAAGTAAAAAAAGCACTATTCGAAATCACCCCATAATTAATTGATATGAGTATAAAACTTTGGCACCGTGGTAGAGTATAACTCCATTATGGATAAGATTTTATTTTGATAAATCACACAGTGTTATACAGTAATATTAACTGACGACGTTTCGAGCACAAACTATTGCTCGACCAATAAACAATTTGATAGTGTGGAATATTCCCATATTATGAATTAAAAGTCAGTCTGAACGAAGAATATTCTTTTCAATAATTTCTCCTCTTCAGGTTCTTACAAATATAAAATATAATATTTATTGTCGTTACAATAATGATAGCTAGTTATGCGGTGGATACATTTTTTACATAGAATAACAGATTCGTTATGGGGTGTCAAAATAAATAGTCGTATTTGTGTGACAAACGTGCTCTGGGCTGAAATCGATTACAAAATATTGTAGCATGGGAGACAACGGTGGTGATTAGTCGTCATAATAGATTTGTAGAGTGTGGGGTAGGAAAACCTGACAAGTCAGTTCAAGGTTATAAAAGGTGTCAGGTGAGTGAGTGGCTAGTACAAAATGGTATGTATTAAAGAGGAGGAGATAGTAAGACTGCAATGAAATAACGAATATGTGAAATGAAACAGGTGGAGGCAAGTATTGAGAAAAGAGACATCACTAATAATAAGTTTGGATGGTGTAAATGGAAAATTCAATAGTATTGAGAGGATGTTTGCATGGAGGGCATAAACTATGACGAATAATATTAATAATATTGATGATAATAATAATATTAGTAATAATAAGCAAAGAAAGAAAAGAAACCAAGAGGGTCAAGGGGAAGAAGCACTCTTGGTGAGAAGAAGAATCATCAATCCAAGTTTGGCCACGGTAGGAACAGTGTCTGGACGTGTTGTTTTTGGATACAAAGTTCCGGTTTAGTCGATCTTATTGCAACAGCTTCAGCTATGTGTAGAAGACGTAAGCGAACTGTACGTGATAACGACTTCGGAATTCGGTATATAACCCTGAAAGCTGTGTTGACATCGACATGGTGTCCAGTATCGACCAAGTGTGACAGGATCGAGCTTTTTATGCACTTAATTTCCCCCTGCTGTAACAAGCTGGTAAATGTTCTCGAACCATTGTCTCCCATTTTATAATATTTTGTAGTCGACCTCAGCCTGGAATGTTTGTCACAAAGATACTGCTATTTATTTTGACACCCCATAACTAATCTGTTATTCTACGTTAAAAATGTATCCACCGCATAACTGGCTGTCATTATTGTAACGACAACAAATATATCATATTTTATAATTGTAAGAACCTGAAGAGGAGAAATTATTGAAAAGAATATTCTTCGTTCAGATTGACTTTTAATCTATAGTAATTCTCTAAGTAAATGACCATTCTGAAAGTTGGAATAATTTTCACGAAGATTTGAAGAGTAATCAATCGTTTCCTTCTTTTGCAGAAAACATATCTTATAAAAAGGATAGAGAAACTCTACTATATCAGATAACTGTGAACAATCCTTTCAATGTTACGGTTGTGTGTTTATGCATGCAGTGCGATTGCTGAGCTTTTTTCTAAATTATTTTTCTTCTCAGGGTCAACCATTCTTGCCTATGCTAAATTCTTATGTTCCGACAATCTGACTAGGTGGAGAGAGAGGTTGATTACTGAATCCTTGTTCACCGAGTATACACCCAGTACATGCAGTAGGAATGATTCATCACTCATACCGGAAATATGGAGAATACTACGACCAATCAAGTCAAGCGATGAAAAATAATGGAATTATATAAACGAAGTTAGAAAGTTGTGTGAGTAGTACCTTAATATGATTATGAGCAGTAATAAATTGCGCTCGAAACGTGGTCATCAGTAAACATTACTGTATAACACTGTGAGACTTTATCAAAACAAATTTTACCCATAATAGATTTATACTCTACCACAGTGCACAAGTTTTATTCTAATATTAAGGTGTGTTTCTCGTCGGATTTCCAAACTTTATCCTGCGTGGTTAAGTAAAAGACAGTCAAAATCCATTATAGCTGTATTCTATCTCATCTTGTGGATACAGAACACAAGACTGATGTTAACGAGGCAGCTTTCAAAGTCATTTACCGCATACTAACTAATCTTAACTTCACCTTAAGAGTTCGTCTACTACATATTGCTAAGACTGGCCGTTGGGATCCACATTAAGAAGCCTAATTTATGTGTCTAAAAGAAGCTGGTTCAGACACTGTCCTTACGTTGACCATCTAGGTTCTAATGATCCTCACTGTGTTGCAGAAATTTCCTTAATTTTATTTGATATTCTGTTTGCTATTACATTTTTATTACTATTATTATTTATGCATCCTTAGTGAACTGTAATTCCAGTGATCTTACTTAACAAATCGATATTATTTAAAAACACTAATATTGACTATTGTTCTAGAATATTCTATGTATATATATATATATATATGTATATATATATATATATATATATATATATATATATAATTGTAGAGCCAGAAGAGGAAATTATCGAAAAGGATATTCTTTGCTCAATTATATTGTTTTTTTCTAGATATCTGAATGAATATTTTCGCTACATCTCCATTCCATCATTTTGAAGTTGATCCGCGACTCTGAATAGTAAATTACGACATCCTTTCCACATGATCTTCTTCATGTCACCCACAAAGTGACACACAACCCAACACTTTCCAACCTAATGTTGACACAAAACCCCACCTGGCTAACTAGTCTTTCTGAAGGCCAGAAAAGAGGAAAGATTATGCGGAGGGCGAGGCTGTTTACTCCACTCCATGGAAAGAATAACCTGCCGTTTCGTTCATTTGAAGTGAGCTTGATGTGCCAAGTTTCACTCAGCTTAGACGGTTGAATCAGTTAAAACTATCCGATTTCTGGCTACAACTGCTTAGGTGAACTATTAATATATCGTCAGCACAGTTTTCTTTGGGAATCGAACGAATCCCCGGATCACAATATATAATCTCTTTGATACCATTCAATCAATAAGCGCGCGTAATTTTCAAATTGCTAATATATGAATCACCCTCATTGTTTAAAACTTAATGAGATGTTCTACCTATCTGCTTATACCTCAGAAAGTGTGACTCAGCTCATATCACTGACAGTTGTTTCCTTTACTTTTGGAAAATATGATGCTTTGAGTGCATTGGCGGTACCGTTGAATGAAAAGAATTAAAATTTATGGAGTAAACTATAATCACCCGAGTAGGAAACGGTGAGTTGGGCATCCGAGAGTGACATGGAGGAGATGACAACTTATGACCGATCGTGGAGGCAGCTTAAAATGAAATCAGAAAACTGTATGAAATGAAGAGATGATGCCTAAACCCTTTGTTTCAATCGGGACTTAAGGAAATATTAATATAACAATAACAGCAACAGTCATTCCTCTAGTTTCAAGTGAACAAACGGCCTCAACGCACACCTCCACTAAAATCCAACGTTTGTCATCGATTAGGAGTTCGGCAAGTAGAAGACAAAAATTATCGCCAGTGAAACTTCACACCATAGAAATATGAACTTATTCTCCCCCCGGATTCAGCGAAAGGCATCAATTTCGAATATGAATCACGCTGGTGGTGGGTGGAAGCCTTAAGGAAGACAGTTTCGTGATATGTCGTCTTCATTTCGATGACAGCATGAGGGCATGGCATGTCCCAACAGAAAGACTGTCACTGAGCAGACTCTTCAGACTGAGCTAGAAATAAGAAAATACACTACAGTAATGTTAAGAGTCGATGACAGCATACACAATGGAAGTAGACTCTCCAACTTATTAACTGGTAAATCAATAATCCTCTACTCCAGTCAACTAAACGATGAGCATCAGCCCAGTGAGGGACTGGGGTTGGTACGAGATAGTAAAAACTGTCCGCATTAACAGTTTGTCTTCTCTTCTGGTGTCGCGTTTTCTGCGTCTACCTTAAGGATAACCAAATATATACACAACATTTCATATAAACAAAATATTTCCGTGATCCACGGGGTCCATCAAGTTGGGAGTGAGAATAAATACGCACTGACGACATTGGGGATGCCGGTTGCGCTTTACATATCGCGAAATGGTGAAATTTAGAATTGACAGACCCTTGGATTACCTCCCAGCGGATGAATGGTCAACGAATTCACCTTCTAACATGAAGATCCTGCTATCCCATCCCTTTTGAGTAGGATCATGGGTGTGTGCTGCCAAAGACTCTCAAACAAAGACGGAACAGTGTTCTCTAACTGAAGTTAACTAGCGATAGAAAATGAATTAAATAGGCTATGTGTGGGTGGTCCCATAGTGGAATGATAATCGGTTCGAGTCCCATTCCGAGCAGACGCATCCCCGCAATCTCACCTTGTTTACTCACCGTAGTAAGCCGGAGAAAAAAAACAGTCTACCAACCCATGTCTGTCTGTTTTCGACATAGAACTTTGCACCGATGTGCGGTAGTTTAAGCCGCCACACTCCATATAGCACACAAAGCAAGCGAATAAAGTAGGAGAAATGCATAATATAGACAGTAAACAGAGGTGTGAGACAAAGGAATAGTAATGATGAAGAACAATACAGTTTTATCGGGTATTATCATTCACAAGGAGTGGATGCATCTGCGCCAGTCATTGAGAACGATTTTGATCCATATCACCATTTGTTTCCAACCATTGGTTTTTACCGTCCCGAGGACTCCAACCAGGAAGTCTACACCTTACTACGTGGCTGGCTTTAACTAACTGTTGTAGATTTCATTGACTGATGAAGCCATGTTTTGGTCTGACCAGCAATTGCTAGTTCTTTTCCAACCTGACCCTATGTCAGCTAACATTGCCCATTGTCGAGGTAGGCGATTACTAGGCATACGTAACACATGTCCTAACCATCTCAGTCGATGTAACTTCACAACCTCGTCTGTTGATTTCCTCTCCTTACTTAGTACTCGACGCCTAATCTCAATATTGCTCACCTTATTATACCACTTCACACGGGAGATAGAACGCAGGCACCTATGATCAAAGACAGCTTATCTTTTCATGTCTTCCACTCTCAATGGCCAGGTCTCACTCACAGCCATAAAGGAGGACGGAGCGGAGTGTTGAGCAGTACACACACCCTTTGGTCGATAGCCGGATATCACGTCTACTCCAGAGGCGGCGTAAACTGGCATATGCGAAACTAGCCTTCTGTATCCGTGCTGAGATTTCGTCAGAGATCAACCTGTTGGGACCGGCTGATGGTACTTCCCAAATAAGTGAAGCGGTCAACGTGCTCCAACAACCACTTCACTCCCTATTTCTAAACTAAGAGTCAGTGTAGTCCAGTCCTGTAACATCATCTTACATTTGGCGAGAGCGAATCGCATGCCAAACATTCGTAGATTGCAGCTCCTCAAAGGTATTCAGAAGACTGCATATTCTAAGTCAACGAGATTATTCCCTGATAGTAACAAGTCAATCCCAGAGTCTCTAAAGTAACCCAGGGTTAAGTCCATTAGTACATCTATGATGAAATTGTATAGAAATGAGGATAAAGGGCATCCCTGACGGACACCACTCAGGACACTAGTCGTCACCACTTCAGATGACAACTCACCATAAGCCTTCACCTGGCTGGCTGCATGAGTTCGAGTAGAGTGAGTGCCTTGATCAGTGAATTTTAAGAAAATAGGCTTGAAACCACCACCAAAGTTCCACTGGGGAATACATACAGTGAGTTGAAAAGAAAAAAAACACAACAGAAATGCATCAATACAAATTGTACTATCATTATTATTATTATTATTACTATTACTCCATTTTTTTTCTTAATAATGAATTGTGTGTTCACACAACAACACAGATTGTCCATACATATATATCTTCTTGATCATATCAAAAATCTTTGAGATGTTGACCTATTCACCTCCACATACTCAAAAACTTGTACATAAATAACGAAGTGAGTGTGTGTGTGTATGTGTGCACCACCTGATTATACAACATATGTAATAATATATTTATATATATATACACATACATACACACGCATGCAAAAACAAGCACACACGCACTTGCATATAGTAATATGAATAGTAGTCTGTTCAGGCATAGAGATAAGATAGAAGATTAAGGCCCCCCCCCCATAATAAACACTCCTACACGAAGGCACACAAGCACAGAAGCAAATACACATACACGCACGCACGCACATACACAGACAAACCTAATCATTCTCCCACTATGAAACATATAATGGATTAAAGAGTAATAATGAAAGCATCAAGTTAGATTTCTTTTGTAAAAATTAACAAAAGGCGAAGTGTAGTGTAGAGAGTAGTAGTCGGAGCAGTAAGCAAGCGCAGAGCAGTAATGATTTAAGCAAGTACACATTGGTGACAGTCAGTCATAAACAGTGAACCCGAACCTTATCCCGACGATGATGTTGTTACTAGCTGTACGACAGTAGTACTAGTGTAGTAATAGTCGTGCTGAAAGGCAACATGTGAGTGATTATATGTCTCTGAGTGTGTGTTTGTGTGTACGCTGATAATTATATAAGGCAACTTCAGTTATCCTTAGTTGTGTTAGCATTACTATTACCATTTTGAGAAGACCGATGATTCGTTGTGGAACTGCTATTCGACGGACCTGTGGTCGCGTTGTGTATTTTATTATTATTATTATCACAATAATAGTTATTATCTGTTGATGCAGAGTCACTCATCATTTTCTTATCATTTGAAGATGTAGTATCTCCAGTGAGTAAGTCGATCAAGTGTTGAAGAGGAACCAATTCACGCTTTTGAACTAAATTGAATTCCTTGGTAAATAAGCGAATTAAATAAATAAATAAAAACATAGAATGAGTGCCTTTTATCAAAATAAAATCTTATCTATAATAGAATATAAATCACTAAAATTATAATTAATAATAGAATTTTAGTATATGATATAAAAAAGGCAACCGGAAGGTCGTGGGTTCGAGCCCCACAGTGTGGGTGCGTACTACCGATGATTGCCAAACTAGGGGGATGAAACAGCTGTCCAGTACTTCCTGGTGCTGGTTTTCAATGGTTCTCTGTAACTGATATTAATCCGTGGTAAAACTCGTAAAAACAAATCTAATCCTTACAAACCAAAACTATAGAAAATTAATCTGATGCTCGCTAGTGACTTGTTACAAGAGGGAGTTTCCTGAAGTTCTAGTGAGAAGTTGTGACCAGTGAAGTGTATCCAGTCAAGTGTGAGGATGGATGTCCCGCCGATGACATTGGTTCGTGGTCACGCTAAAAATCACGAATTGGTAGAAGTTACACTGAGTCGGGTCCCAGTGGTTGGATGACATAAGCGCACACACCGCTCAAGAGTAGCCAACTAGGATGAACACACAGATAACTAGTACTCTCTGAAGGGGTTTTTAATGGTTCATAAACTCATATCAACCCATGATCAGACTTGACATCGATCAAATTAACTCAGTCTCATGCTCACGGATGACTGGTCACATGACGAATTTGCCTGGATTTCTAATGACGAGAAGTCGGAAGCAGTGCGGACCACTATTTAGGGTGTGAGTCGAAATACCCAGTAATGACATTGAAAGGTATTTGAGTTTAAATCGCTAATTGATAGATCACAGTCATCCGCGTCCCAGTGGCTAAATAGTCAATGAGCTCGCCTCATTACCTGAAGGTACTGGGTTCGACCCCCAGTAGATGGAAACATGGGCACGTGCTTCTGAGGAGACCCAAACAGGGACGAAGCAGCGCTCAAGAACTACTCCCTCCTGGTTCTCAATGTTCCTCCGACCGATATCAGTACAAAATCAAACAGGGAATGACCACATTTATTTATTTAGAGATGCATGTGTGCCACAACATTCATGCTGAGAAACACATCATTTCTGGTAAAACAGAAAATATTAAAAGAACATAAATTAGTAGTGTACACTTACCAATACAAAAAATATAAAATGTTTAAAACTTGTATTTAAATGAGCTTCTTCTTGTAGATCACGAACTTCAGAGAAATGCTGATAATAAATATGTGCATAAACACGAAATAACCGCTTCAGAATAACCTTGACAACATTTAAAAAATCACGAGGAAATGGTGCACCTATTTAGAAAGAAAATTAAACAAATAAAAAAAACAGAGAATTTTATTACTTCAACGTAATACTGAGCAGTATTTGCATTAAACGATCTGGTAAGCCAAAGGTTGATAGCAGCGACGCACTGATTTCCTCTATCAGGTAAGTCGTATTCACAACCTTCACGTGGCAGGGATGTTCCTGGCAAAAGGGAAAGGGTGAATACGAACAACTGGCATTTAAAAAC
Source organism: Trichobilharzia szidati (assembly GCA_944472155.2). Classification (NCBI taxonomy): domain Eukaryota; kingdom Metazoa; phylum Platyhelminthes; class Trematoda; order Strigeidida; family Schistosomatidae; genus Trichobilharzia; species Trichobilharzia szidati. The sequence continues at coordinate 48,967,260 of OX235275.1, read as the reverse complement.
CGAAGAGAGTCATAAAACCCTGATTCTCAACACCTCTGGTGTACATAGACCACAGAATTTCAACTCTGAACCTCTTTTGGTCGGTCATCAAGGAACCAAAGGAATGCGGTTCCTAACTGACACTACTCCACTGCCTTATGAACCAGACTTTAAAGTGAAGTCAGGTTTTAATTTGACCAAATACCACTCAGTCCCTTCCAATCTACTCTAATTTCAGTGAACATTGCTCTTGTTGTATCTTCTCTCTTTACCTAACACTACTCTTTCTACGCTTAACCCCAGTATCCCTAATCTTTATTAAACGACTTAGCATGAGACACAGAAATATACATATGTATAATAGAAATGTGATATTATGACTTTGTTATCAACACAGCTTTACTTCAATGGATCACTTGTGTATGTACTTTTGTGAACCTTCTGTGAAATGTGTGGATACACTCTGTGTAAAGCTCTGCGTCAACAATTCAGTCACAGTCTCGTTAATTCGCTGTATGCACATGATGTTGTCCTTCTCATTGAAGATGTTAACAAAATGCAGAGTCTTCTGAACACTTTAAGCAGAAATCTTGGCATATTTGATGACATGCGATTCACTTCTGTCAGACATAGGATGATGATGCTAGCAGACTGATCGGAATCAACTCCTAGTAGAAAGAGAGAGAGAGTGATGTGATGATTGAGCGTAATGATGGCTTCACTTATTTGGGAGGCTGCATCAGCCCTAACAGACTGATTGCTGACGAGATCTCAGCACGGATTTAAAAGGCTATCGATCAAGAGATGTGTGGACTGAGCAGCAGACCACTCTGTCCTCTATTATGGCTGTGGAACATGGTCATTAAAAGTGGACGATAAGATCGGTCGGTCGGTTTTTGACATAGAACTTTGCACAGATGTGCGGCAGTTCAAGTCGCCACACTCCCTTCATGTAGCACACAAAACAAGAGAAGAAAGTAGGAGAAATGCATATTAGAGACAGTAAACAGAGGTGTGAGACAAAGGAATCGGAATAACGAAGAACAAAACAGTTTAATTGAAAATCATAAGTCACAAGGAATGGATGCATCTGCACCACTGAGAACGATTTTGAGCCATATAACCAATTGTTTCCAACCATTGGTTTTTACTGTCCCGAGGACCCCAACCACCCAAGAAGTCTACACCTACCTACGTGGATGGCTTAAACTAACTGTTGTAGATTTCATTGACTGGTGCCATGTTTTGGTTTGACCGCCGGTAGCTCTTTTCCAACCTGACCTTATATCAGCTAACGTAACCCGTAGTCGAGGAAGGCGATGACTAGGCATACGTAACACATGTCCTAACCATCTCAGTCGATGTAATTTCACAGTCTCGTCGACTGATTTCCCCTCCTTACCTAGCACTCGACCAATGGCTAGCCTCAATATTGCTCACCTTATTATACCACTTCACACTAATCCCTCGGTGATTATCACAAGAAGACTTGTCTCCCTTCTTGTATATCGGGATGATCAGTGACTTACACCCACCCGATAGGACTTTCTCTGATTCCCCAGACGCTGCCTAGAACCTCAGTTAATGCAGGCAGTAAACTGTCTCCACCGTACTTAAATTCCTCTGGAGTCATTCCATCACGTCCCGCTGCTTTGCCTTGCTTCAGATTAGTGACAGCTTTAGTAACCTCAGTTAAGGACAGAGGACTTATGTCTATATCCTATTCAGGGAGGTGTTGGATGTTCGGCAGGTTAAGTGTGGCTGTAGGCCAATTAAACTGCTCCTCATAGTGTTCTTTCCAGCGTTCCAGGTTGACTGGCTGGCTAACTAGCTGTCTTTTATCATAAGTGTTTGAGTTTGATCTACCGTGATAAGTGATATAATGTGCTAAGTAATGCTGAGGTTAGGCGTCTAGTGTTAAGGAAGGAGGTTGCGAAGTCACATCGATTGAGATGACTAGAAAGAACATAGGTTGAGCATATCCAGGGCCGCTGCCTTACCACATAGAACAGTATTAGCTATGTGTAGCTGGACACCATAACACTATCACTATGGAAACTTTAAATCTTAAAGCCTTATGCTCATTGCATTCGGCATGCATATTAACAAAAAATGTTTACATTTCTTGTTTCAAAATTGCATGACAAATAAGCCAACAACAAATAAAAGGACACTGACAATAGTTGACCTTGACAAGTGAAATTTTAAAAAAAAATAAGCAGATAAATGTCCTCATGAACAGTCGTCATCGTCTGATGATGGCGATCATGATGATCATTAAGCATTCATTCAATGTCCAACTGTGCATAAACTGACCATATAATAATTATACATAGAACACGTGTATGCACAAATATTTATAAGCAAGTTTTTTTTAATGACCTACGTACGATAGAGTAATATAATATATGCACACACACACACACTGTTGAATAACTTTAAAAACAAGTTCTGTTGAAATTTGCACTTTTCACATTTTCACATACTACCAATGTGTGTGTATGTGTAAACAAATGGCTGATATTTATGCTTACTTATTTACTGTATACACCGGATGTAATGCTACATTAAGGTCATGGTTAAATTTAAACGAAAAACTCTTTGAATCGGTGGAAAAATACCCCCGCCGTCCGTTGCATCTTGCCTCCAAAGCCTCAGGATGGTCGGGGGTGGGTGGCTTGCACTGCGGGTTGGCCGCCCCTCCGCACACATCTTGAAATGCTCCCATATGACCGGGCGTCTTCCATAGACTCTCCTGAGGAAGTCCTACTCACTGCCTTCACGTGGCGGAGGTGTTTTTCATCAAAGTGAGAGGGCGAAAGCGGATGCCCGGCGCTCTTCACCGGGTTGACTGTCCATTGGATGACAGTCTAGGGGAGATGGCTAAACCCTGATTTCAAACCCCCAATAACTGGCGTATGAAGCTCACTGGAGCTCACCGGCAGACGTATAGACAAAGGGCTTGTTGGATGTCCTAGATGTCTGGCCCCATTCAAAAAGGTGTATGAACCGAACTCCGGTCACCGGCTGCCAATGGATAGTGGACTCCCTACTCCATTCCTACTGCCTTGTAGGTCACACTTGGTTGTGTAAAGGCTAGAGCTGCACTCTCAAACAAAAGGCCGAGCGATTCTGGGGACATCACTCGTACCAAATTCCCATGAAACTTCATGAACTCTATTACAAACGACTCTCCCGCGCCTGGGCAGCGATGATTCGAGATGTTCATGAAGCCGGCTCATCCTCCCGTAGGAGATAGCCGAAGTAAAGTAAGTAAGTTTCTCTCTTTCACACACACACGCACATACACATCCTTATCGTTCATGGGGACATATCATGTACACAAGTTCGACTGTTTTTTTAAACCTGTGTGAGAATTCAGAAACAACCTCCGAAATGTCAATTGAGAGCAAGAATTTCGGTCTAAATAACTACTAGCTTTATACCCATTGGAGAAGATGGGGCTCTTGTGTCCCAAGGGGACTGAATTGACCGATAATGTATTGGCGTTTGAAAAGAATGACTGACTGGTTTCAATGTAGAACTTTGAACAGATGTGCATCAGTTCGAAGAAATGCAAAAAGCAGAAACAGTAAACAGAAATATGAGGCAAAAAGAATAGTAATATGGAAGAACAATACATACATAGTTATCAAGAAACTAGTGACAGAATGCAAGACACCCGTTCCCCCCCACCCGTATTCGGGACACATCAACTTAAATGTACTTGCTCTTCAATGAGTGATAAAGCTGCCCATTGACAGCAGAACCCAGCATCGATCACTTCAAATACCAAGACATTATCAAGTTGACCACTGGTACTTTAGGGTCATTCGTTCGTACATTACGAATAAAGGCGTTCAAACGTCATGCTGTTTATAAATAAAATCAGTTTGTGTAGCCGAAAACGCAACAAGTCATTTTTATACGGAGAACTAGATTATTTTCACAAAAAAGCAGAGAGTGGTGACATCATAACATCTCTCGAACAACTTGCTCTCTAGTGCAATCAAAAGTCTACAGATACCCACCCTTCTCATATTAACTCCAAATGTATTTACAAATTTACATGTATCTGCAGGAACAGTTACATTGGAATAACAGAAAGAAGGGTATACCTACGATTTTCTGAACATGTACCGAAAAGTCTATGTATAAAGGGAATAGTGCCATCGCCAAGCATCTCCTTGACACGGGTCATGAGGTGGACGTTGCAAGATCGTTCAAAATTATCAGTAGGCAAAAGAGTTCAATTCTCCTCAAGTTTGCCGAAGCAATCTTCATCAAGCGGCTGAAACTCGATTTATGCGTTCAGAAAGAAACGGTTATCAGTCCTACCTTGTCCTGCTGACTGATTACGTAATGCCGAAAGTTTCCATTATGTATGATCGTTATTGTTCGGGATAAAGCGTTATTATATATACATATATATTATTCGTATACATACATTGATTAACGGTTTTTTGTTTAAAAATAAACTCTGTGCAAGTATGTTAAAATTGTTCCTGTAGATATACCTAATAATGACTTTGGGCTGTAAGCAGCTGATGAGAAGCCAACGAAATAAACAATGATTATTATTGTTCCCTTGGGTTCCTAGTGGAACATAAGGCTTCAACTGCACGTCTCCACCTGCTTCTGTATTCTGCTGTACTTTTCACCTGCATCCATGTTAATCCATACTGTTTCAGCTCCCCTTCACACGATCTCCTCCATGTCACCCTTGCACGACGTCCCACTCGCCGCTTCCTTTCGGGTTCCACTCGAGCTATGGCCTGACGCGCGATGTCACCCAGCGGCCTCCTCAGCGAGTGTCCAATCCATCTCCACTTTCTCCTGCATATTTGTTGAGCGATTGGTTCTTGTTTTGTTTGTTCCCATAATCTCTTGTTGACGATTCTTTCCGGTCATCTGATATTGAGCACATAACGAAGACAGTTGTTGATAAAGGTATGCAACAGGCTGTTGGAAATATTCTTTGTGACCCACCAAGTTTCTGATCCGTATAGAAGAACTGACTGACTTGACGTTTGTATTGAAAATTTGAATTTTGTTCTTGGTGCTGAGTGACGAAGATTTCCAGATTGGTTTCAGGTTGATGAATGTGTTTCTCGCCTTCCCGATTCTCGATTTGACATCCTCGTCCGTTCCTCCTGTAGTTGAGACAATGCTCCCTAGATAAGTGAATGAAGTAACCTCTTTCAAATCCCTCCCATTGATGGTGATTGGCGTTGGATGTTGCTGCTGCTGTTGTTGTTGGTTGGTTATTTTCATAACCTCCGTCTTGTTTATGTTCACCTGGTGTCCTGTCTTCTCTGGCTTCTTCTTCGACCAGTTTGTCGGTTTTCGCTTGTAAGTCTTCGATTTTGTGTGACATCAAGCATAAATCATCCGCAAAATCCAGGTCTTCTAGGTTCTTCACGTCGGTCCAGGATATCCCTGTCTTCTCGTTTCCCACTGTCTGACGCATAATCCAGTCCACCACAATTAGGAATATCATTGGTGATAATAAGCACCCTTGTCTGACTCCTGTGTTTACTTCAAACGCTTCGCTGAGTTTTCCGTTGTGGATCACTTGACATGTGCCGTTGTCATACAGCTGTTGAATAAGGTTGATGAACAAATAAACAATGATGGTATCATTTAATTCTGCAAAAACCACTGTTGTTCTTGGTTTATTCAAATTATTTAAGGGAAATAAATGTACGAAATGGGCAATATGTTGGTGTAGCTTGAGTCTCAGGGTGACAGCAATCAGGAGTTGGAGGTGTGTGTGTGTGTGTGTGGTGCGTTTTAAAGAGTATCTCAACTGTACAGATGAAAATTCAGATCTTATCTTTATTTGAATTGTTATACTTCAGTTGATTTTTCTTAATTTTGTAATTTTATTCTTCATTTGTCGCTGAGACACCCTCTAGCTTAGCCAGTCAGTCTGTAGTATTACGTAGTGTCTCTGTGATTCCATGCTAATAATATCTGTCTGTTTATCGATTGCATAAATAAGCCTTATTTAGTTCAATGGAAACTAAACTAAAGGATGACTTGAATATTTTTGTTTATTTAACCTTAACATTCCATGTCTTATGAGATGGTTAAATGATAGATAATACTGCAACACCATAAATAACCTCCTGGTACAATTCAACTGTAGACAAAAACTTCGATCTTCCTCTAGAAATACTGTCATTCGGACACATATATTCATAATCCCTGCTGGCGGTAAGTCCTACTTACCGTTTTCAGGTAACCAGAGTGTTGCTCACAAAAGTGAAATGGTGAGAATACGAACGTCTACAGCTTAAAATCGGACTGGTAGACACATGTCGATGTCTGCCTAGGAAAGCAGGGAAACCTTGATTCCAAACTTATGGTATGTACATAAGCTCCTGAATCCTAAAAGATCGAATAGCATATGCACCTGTTTTAGCCATCGGAACTAGGGTAACGCAACTCCTGGCACCGTTCCACTACCTTGTGGATCAAACATTAAATCAAAAGCTCAAGGTGGAGGGAGGGTACGTGGACTGGCCCCTTAAAATAACTTTGCACATATGTGTGGCAGTTCTATGTCGCCACACTCCATGTAGAACACAAACCAAGAGAAGAAATGCATAATATAGACAGTAAACAGAGGTGTGAGACAAAGGAACAGTAAAAACGAAGAACAATATAGTTTCATTGGAAATCATAAGTCACAAGGAGTGGATGCATCTGCGCCAGACATTGAGAACGATTTTGAGCCATATCACCAATTGTTTCCAGCCATTGGATTTTACCATCCCGAGGACCCCAACCACCCAAGAAGTCTACACCATCCTACGTGGCTGGCTTAAACTAACTGTTGTGGATTTCATTGACTGGTGCCAGGTTTTGTGTAACACATGTCCTAACCATCTCAGTCGATGTAACTTCACAACCTCGTCTGTTGATTTCCTCTCCTTACTTAGTACTCGACGCCTAATCTGAATATTGCTCATCTTATTATACCACCACCTGACATGGGAGATAGAACGCAGACACCTATGATCAAAGACAGCTAATCCTTTCATGTCTTCCCCTCTGAATGGCCAGGTCTCACTCACAGCCAGCAGTACAAGGACGGAGCGGACTGGTGAGCAGTACACCCGCCCTTTGGTCGATAGCCAATCGGATATCACGGCTACTAAGCCAGAGACGGAGTAAACTGGCATATGCGAAACTAGCCCTCTGTATCCCTTAAAATAATCCCCTGTTTCCATTTGGGAATCCCTAGCACAGACTATGAGATTTTGCATGGCAGATCTCTTGGTGCCCAATATTGTTACAACTGGACATTACTCATCATGACACTACTTGCCTAACACTGAATGAATTATTCACATTATGATGACTATAACTAACTTACATATTCTTCAAGTGTTTTTTGTCACTTTAGCAAAAAGTAAATCAACTTAGTGTGAATTTTAATTATCTGACAATTTGTGTCTCGATAAAACATTTACACTTTCATAGGCATAAGCATTAATGCATTAGAAAATGCGACTATAAAATCAGTATACATCACACCAACCAACCCCCCCCCCCCACCAAACCCCTACAGTAAATAATTCCTTTGAAGTTTAACCACAAACAATCATTTCTTAAGACATTAAAAAAAAAAAAAACTTAACGCCATAAGATGGCAAAGAGTGAGTCAATGTTAATATTAAAAAAAATCCAAGTTTAGTAGTGTGTAATCAATTCAAGTTCGACTAAAAATGAACGAAGGGGTTTTAAAAATAAACTGACTTTTCCAATGTTGATTTGTTGGGAATTAATTGATTTTAAGTTTAATCATGAGCTGGCATTAGTCAGAGAACCATTGGAAACCAAGAAGTACTTAGCAGGTGTTTCGTCCCTGCTCAGGACTCCTCAGTATCCAGGATACCATAGAGGGATTGAACTGAACTATAATGCTACTATTTATAATAGTAATAATAAGATGAATTACTTCCCCACGCATATGATTATCAATGTCTCTATCATGGTTCATGAGGGGAGGGAGGGGGGATTATTGAAACTAAAACTTGAACAACAGCGATCAGCAACTGCTACTCTACATGAATACGAACACTTTCAGGTATGATTTATGCGAGTGAGCTAGTAATTAATGTTCTTTGCAATATTATGTAACAAATTAATATGGTTAGGGTAAATATGTGAATATATATTGATTGGTCTCCCTGTTCCTTGGTGTTTATACTGACTAAAATCAAGCAATCAAGTTCAGTGACTTGCCATCGGGGTGTTAGATGGTCAGACGCAACCGGTAGGAAATCGTACACGTAAGTTTTCTGACCATTGGCACTTGTCAGCAAGATGTATCTGTAACCTTGTGGAGTTCGTAAACAGAAGGACTGACTGAATTTCAACATAGAAATTTGCACAGAGGTGCAGCAGTTCACGTTGCCACACTCCATACTGCATACAAAGGCAGAGAAAAGACAGAAACCAAGATTCCAAAGAATTACAATTGTGCAGAAATGTACGAGGCGAAAGAATGTCGACATCGAGAATAATGAGCAGCTAACGGATCTGGGAGGGGGGGGGACCACGTAGACTGAATACATCTGAGTCATTGAGGACGTTTTTACGTCATATCACCAGTAGTCTCCAGAAATCGGCTCTTAGCTTCCCGACGACCCGGACCACGTAGTCTACACCTTGCTAAGCAGTTGGCTCAATGATGTTAGGTTTTCGTTTGACCACCCTTAACTCTTTTCCAGTTTAATCGTATGTCAGGCGGCTCGGCATGCGCAACACATTGTCCTAGATATCTCGATCGATAGAGCTTCACAACCTCATCGTTTGACTTACCCTCTATACCTTGCACTCTATGCCTAACTTCCATATTGCTCGTCCTATTATACTACTTACTACGGGTGACAGAAGGTAAACACATAAGGTCTAAAACAACTAGCCTCTTCAAGTCTTCCGCTTCCAGAGACCATGTCTTACAACCATAATGAAAGGCGAAACAGACTGTTCTGCAGTGTACACGTCCTTCCATCGATAGCTCGATATCATATCTGAGCAAGCAATCACGTGGGTTGATAAATCCATACGAGCAGTTTGCATCCATGCTGAGACTTCGTTAGCAATCAGACAGTTAGGACTGATGCCGCTACCCAAATAAGCAAGGCAGTCAACACACTCTACGAATTCCATCCCCATATATAGGCTAAGAGTAGGTGCAGACCAGTCTTTCAGAATCATCTTGTGGTGAGAACTGGCTGCTAGCCAAATTCGTAGACAGTAATTTACGTCAATGTTTACGTCCCCAATATTGGTCATGAGAAAAGTAAGAACAAAGACTGATTCAACAACCAATCACAGAAGACTTTGCGTAGGCGGATACAATTTGCAGATAGATAATCTGAACTTCAAGAAACGGCCACAAAGAGATGAAAGATTAACGTTCAACGAGAAACCACCAATCAGAAGACTGTGTTTTTCTGCTAACAATAATCTATAATAATGTACATGAAAATCTATAAATATCTGTTGATTTCCTAAATAAACGATCTGTTGCCTGTCCCTTGTCTTCTGTGGTTACAATCTTACATTTGACAGAAAGGAAACACACATGCCGAACATACAACGACTTTTTTTCAAGGTGTTCAGAAAACTCTGCATCCTGTTAGCGTCTTCCTCTGATAAGACGATATCATCCGCATACTCCAAGTTCCCGAGACTATACCCTAGTAACAAGTCAATTTCTAAGTTACTAAAGTTTTTGATATTCGTCAGTAACGCGTATGTGCAACCCTGAAGGAAATGATGATATCCCTATGAGATTCTGGCTGGATTCAACATAGAACTTGGCACCGAAGTGCAGCAGTTCGAGTTGCCACGTTCCAAATAGCACACAAATAAGGTAGACAAGAAGATGAGTGAAGAGAATCAAGAGAGTTCTGACAAGTATAAGAGTGAAACAGAATGAGTAATAGTAGAAAGGAATATGAAAGATTACAGAGACTGAATACATCTGCGTAAGCCATTGACAACGATTTTGAGCCATGTCACCTATTGTCTCCAGCCATTGATTCTTAGAGTCCCAAGGGCGGGCTCCAACCTTGAAGTCTGCATCTCCCTACCTGACTCAGTTTAACTGTCAAGGATTTCATGGATTGATGCCATGTTTCTGTTTGGCCACCACTTACTCTTTTCCAACCCACAACACCTATATCAGCTAGTAATGCCCGTCCGTCGGGGGAGGCGATGGTTAGGCATGCGCAGCACGTGACCTAGCCATCTCAATCTATGTAACTGTATAGCCTTGTCGATTGATTTTTCCTCTTTGCCCAACACTCTACGCCTAACGTCAACATTACTTACTTTATTATACCACCTAATGCGAGAAAGAGATCGTAAACATCTGTGGTCAAAAACAGACAACTTTTTCATGTCATCAACTCGTATTGGCCATGTTTCAGAGCCATAGAGATGGACGGAGCGAACTGATGAGCAATACACACGTCCCTTGGTTGATAGCCGGATTTCACGCCTACGCCGGAGACGGTGTAATTTAGCGAAAGCAGCCCGAGCTTTTTGGATTCTATGAGATTCAAACTGGCATCACCCAGGTACTACAGTCACAGACACTGTTACTGAGCTATTCGGATTCCCGAATGATAAGAATACTTCTACGGGACAAAGTGTACTTCTTTCCGCCTCCCCCCCTACTTTCAGAATACAGAATGAACTGAACACTACAAGGAGACATGATCATGAACCGCAGGTAGCTGAGGGCATCTAGATTTATTTTCGACTGTGGGGTTGTTAAATCATGTGGAGTTTGCGTCAACAGAAGGAGCCTATAATACATACCACAGTCTCAATAGTTGAATCAATACCAATGAGGATTAACTAACTAATTAACTAACTAACTAAAATGGAAATGCGCATCTGTGTCATATATTATATACAATTATCAATCTCTAGTTATTATGTAATGGTTCTGCTTCATATTTCTTGTAACAGATATAAGCCAAGACTTGTTTAAACAATGCATGCATGCATGCGTTTAGTAATATGATACAGTATATATAGCATTTCTTTGCCAAATAACAGTTTGTATGTGTGTTAAGAAAAATGACATTGAAATGAATTATATACATATATATATATATATATACCATTTGGTTGATGATCTGTTTACCGGACAAATAGCTGCGCATCACATTTTTCTCATATGTGGTCTTGCCATTATAGTGTCTTCAGTGTATTGCCAAACTGTGCGTAATAATGCAGATTGCCATCAACCGTTAAACAAATAACGAAGCTAGAGATATGTGAACGCAAATACTAAGCGGCAAGCTCTTTATTCGCCTCCGATAAGGAACAACTGGCAGTAAAGACAACAATGGAACTGTGACTCACCAGTCTCGGTGCTCAATTTCTAACATGGGGGTGGTGGGTTTCGAATCCTGCTCTACCAATCAAAGTTCGAGAGCCCCATATAAACGGCTTGGTACGGCTGAGGGTAGGCACACTTCGAAATGCTTTCATGTGGCAACATGTTCATTTCTTCTGTTAGGTCAGTCCTATTCATCATTGCCTTCATGCAGTAGGGATGTTCTTCACAATAGTTAAAGAATGAATACGAAGGTTTGAGGCTTACGAAAGGACTGGTGCACCTCGGGGTCTACCACCTAGGGAAGCTAGGAAATTGTGATTCCAAACACATCGTATACATGGGCTCCAGAATCCGAACAGATAGAATGGCCCATGAAAATATTTTGACCGCAGTCAACCATGGGAACGTAGCTCCTGACGCTGCCCCACTACCTTGTGCATCAGGCTTCAAGTCAAAAGCTTGAGGGATGGCTCCTCGAAACAACCACCTGATTAGGTCAGAGGTTGGTCTACATAACTATGCATCAAGTACACGATAAGACAGGTCAGAGACGGGAACCATACACTTACAGGTGACAATATTGCTATAGGACAACAAAAGGAAAGTTTGATGTGAATTAACAGTTAATGTAAAGGTATGGTATCAATACAATACACTACTGTAATGCATTCAACTAGTCTTTAGTCATAGTTTCCGGTGATCGTCAAGTGGACACAAATAAAACGATCCATAGTCTTTCTTATACACACACAACGAACTTATAATGTGTGAAGTGAACTGAATTCTACTGAGAGAAATCGTGACCATTGTAGCCCATCAGGTCGAGTGTAAGGACAAGTACTCCCGGTTGACATTGGCTAGCGATGGCGCAAAAATCGCGAAGTAACAGAAGTTAGAAAACTCATGGGTCGTTAGATTTCATCCCTATGGCTGAATGGTTAACGAGCTCATCTTGCAATCTAAAGAACTTCGAATTGATCCTCAGTGGGATTATGGTTGCGTCCTGTAAAGAGTCCCGAAAAAGCACGAAACAGCTGTCTAGTACTCCCAAGTTTTCCAGTAGTTCGCTAACTCACATCAGCTCATGATGGAATCCTCTAACCAATCAAAACTAAAGAACAACAAAATAATGTACGGGGAATAGTTTGCTAAGCTGTAGTGAGTTTAATTTAAAAACTTCTATCAATAAGTATGACTGAACAGTGATAGTTATTTTGCTTACTTATCGATGACGATTCTAGGTGAGATGTGAAAAAATAAGAACAGGCTCTGGAACATGCTATCTGCAAATAATTTGGAGACATATGAATCTTCTGGCAGGACTTTGAGGCTGTTGCACAGTTGAGTGGCGTTCAAGATCCGTCAGCGATGAGGCTGTTACTTGGAACGCTGCTGAGGGGTCGTTCGAAGACAGCATAATATAGTGTGAGGCGAAAAACCGGCGAATACGCGACAGTCAGGGTCATGCAAACTGCTTCCAATGTGGGAAGGACCATATATGGTTACAGTGAGACGGGGTCACGTATATACCATCAGAAGTGCAAACAAAGAGAAGCAGGTAAACGTCAGCGAGCTCTAGAACTGGATACAGCAAGATAAGCTAACAAAGCCGCTAGCATCAAGAAGACCGAACCGAATTCAGTCGAAAGTATTTGATGGAGGGAGGGACAAGTGTGGTGGTGTGATACAGACAATGTGTGTTCCAACGGAATATTATTCTCACATATTCCCACAGTTCAATACTGCATTAGCAACAGAATACGATATATATGTATTTGAACATTCTATTTCATTTCGTTTAATGTAAACCGAAATCACACGCTCAGTGATTGGTTGAAGAATATAAAACTATATATATATATATATAAACAGCGGTTTAATTAATTGGAAATATGTACCTCGGCTTCCGTGTCTTGCCTTCTATTGTTACACTACTACTAGTTGTGATATAAATGGCACACAACTACTCACAAAATTACTCAAACAGTAGTAGTATATAGCTTTATAAATGATAATTATTAATGAATGAATAAACTCACCAATTTTTGAAGGGAATATCGCTTCATTCTCCAACTGTTTTTGTATCCATATCATTAAACAGTCAATATAGTGAGGAGCAGAGCATTTCAGAGGTTTTTTCACTGTTTGCCCATCTGCCCAATGATATTCATATTTTGGACCAGCTGACATAATTGGACATGTATCATCTGTACAAAATTCTATCAATGTTCCATACAACATATTGATTTGATTGAAAAAGTCTACAGCTAAAAAAGAAAATAAATAAAATAAAATAGATCGGATAAAGAATTTAATCAAGAATTGAACAACTGTCGAAGGTGTAACACTGATTGAAGTCGAGAGTGAAAGCACTAGATTTGTCATATATATAACTGATGTCAGCTCATGATGAATCCTCCATGCAATTAAACAAAATCCTACCAAACCAATACTAAAACAGTAGACACGTCACTCGATATTCTTTTAATTTCTTTTATGTTCCTTGTGAAACACAGGGCTTCAAATTAGAGCTTTGAGGTTTCCGTAGCAGTGACGTTTTGTTTTACAAGGTAGGGTTTCTAGCTTGATGCCCAGCCCAACCTTGCCTATTTGTCTGGTTTACGACCCACTAGAGGAGGTGTAAATAGGGAGTGAAGTTGTAGACTGTGTTGACCACTTATTTGGGAAGTTGCATCAACCAATGCCCCAAAGGGGTTGATCGCCGACGATGATACAAAAAGCTAGTTTCGCATATTCCAGTTTACCCTCTCTGGTAGTAGACGTGATATCCGTGCTGGCTATCGACCAAAGGGCGTGTGTACTGCTCACCAGTCCACTCTGTCATCCTTTATGGCTGTGACTGAGACATGACCATTCAGAGGGGAAGACATGAAAAGGTTGGCTGGCTGGGTTTTATTTCCCGTGTCAAGTGGTATAATAAGGTGAGCAATATTGAGGTGAGGCGTCGAGTGCTAGGTGAGTTGGAGGGGAAATCAGTAGACGAGGCTGTGAAGTTACATCAATTGAGATGGTTACGACATGTGTTACGCATGCATAGCCATCACCTTCCTCGACAACAGGCGATGTTAGCTGATATAGGGTCAGGTTGGAAAAGAACTAGCAAGTGGTGGTTAAACCAAAACATGGTTTCATCAGTCAATGAAATCCACAACATTTAGTTTAAGCCAGGTAGCCAGCCACGTAAGGTGGTGTAGACTTTTTGGGTGGTTGGGGTCCTCAGGACGGCAAAAATCAATGAAGGCTGGAGACAATTTGTGATATGACTCAAAGTGATCGTTCTCAATGGCTGGTGCAGATGCAGCCACTCCTTGTGACTTATAATATCCAATAAAACTTTATTGTTCTTCAATATTACCATTCTTTTTACCTCATATCTCTGTTTACTGTCTCTATTTTGCGTTTCTTTTTACTTTCCTCTCTGGCTTTGTGTGCTGAGTGAAGTATGGCGACTCGAACTGCTGAGATATTTTGTAAAGCCTCACTCTTTCCTATTCCTTTTGTAATTTTTCCATATATCCAGGATACATGTTGGGTAACTTCGATTGCAGGTATGTCTGTTGTTGATTCGATGACTCGCTTGAGTACAACTACACAATAGGGTGGGAGAAGGCAACATTATTAAAATATTATGTAGTTAAGGTGGAGAGAGAGAGAGGGAGAAGGTTAATCACTGAGCTCCTGTGAAGGTCGGTATATCAGCGGTACTCAACGTTTACTATCAAAATGTATCATGGAACATTTTTACTCATGGTTTTACAAATGCAAAAAGAAACATCTCCCTGCAATTCTATTCTGGAACACTTGTTCCTTTCGGGACTCACAGAACCAAATTTACAGTCATCTATAGTAAGTACGGGGAAATCTTGGCGAAAGGGGTACGAATCAAACCACAGAAACTATGGCAATCTATATGTTGTAAAATCCTGACCCCGGCATACAGAAGAAGTTTGTTCAGTTACACTGAACCTAAAATGGACCTAATTTTGTCTCAATAATTGATATGTAATTTTGAAAATTTTATTATCATTATTATTTTATTTTCTCTCTTCTCATTACTACACACATCACTCCATGTGATGCTAAACTTAACTTGACCCTTTTTTTATAAATTTGATTTGAACTTTACTCAATCCTGTCAGTTAGTTCATTTTATTTTTCGTTCTTTACCTGATTAATATTTTCTGTATTACGTAATTTAGTATCTCTTGACTAGTGTTTAAAAGTTCACAACATTTTAAACGAAACATTCCTTTTGTTACTCTGAAAATGCATTATAAATCTGTGATTGTACAAGTAGAAAGGGATCTGTTACAGAATTTCATCATGAGATGACATCGGTTAGAGAACCATTGGAAAACCAACCAATCAGGAGTACTGGACAGCTGTTTCGTCCTAGTGCTTGAGACTCTTCAACAGTACGTACGCACACCACGGGGTTCGAAACCAGGACCTTCTGGTTACAACGCGAGCTCGAAGACTATTAAGCTCCTGGGATCCGATCCAATGGCCAGTCCATGAGTTCTAACTTCAGCCAATTCACGACATAGTGCGACCGCTAGCCAATGTCCTCACATCCGACCTGCTGCACCCTACTGGTAACGACCTCCCACTAGAACCCAGGTAACTACCTACCTGAATAGGGCCAGTCGCTAGTAAGCATCTCCTTGATATTCAACGGATCTTGTTGAAAGGAGTAACTCTTTTCGATGAAAGCCTCTACGTCTTTTTCATAACTTAACAGAGGTTTTCAAGCTACTTAAACGTTGAGAAAGTATTATTATTACTATTGTTACTACTCCCGCCGAGTTCCGAGCAGAACATGGGGCTTTAGAAGCACATCTCTATTTCATCCCGTTCGCTGGCTGACTCCATATTTACCCAGAAGCTAATATCTCCTCGTCACACGATCTCTTCTTCACATATCACCCTTGAGTTGACTCCCAACGCGTTTCCCACTAAAGATTTCACTTGTAGACACTGAACTGATGACTATCGTTCACTTAGACTCTAAATCACAAATAAACGAAGGAAAAAAAGACAGTAGAAAGTCGTTAAATGACCAGATAGGCTGACCTCGTATCCTGAAACTCCTGGGTCCTATTCATCATTTTGGGGTTGTGGATGCGTACTGATAAAAAAGAAGTCGCTAAAAAGGATGAGACAGCTGATGACCTTCTGCAAGGATCTTGAATTACGAAGTAATGGGTTTAGTTACATAGGGAAGAAATGAAGATGACTGCGTGAAACAATATACACGGTAAATCAGTTGACTATCTACCAACGTCAAATGGGGCTGAATACGATGCACTAGTCGACGAATTCAGACTTCTGTCGATTCACATATCATTTCGCCAGTGAGTTCTGCGTCACCATGAGATAAGTTACGCATTTTTTCAATGATTTACAATGTATAAACGTCTAATATCAACATGGCCAGTTTTAAACGGCGTCATCGAATGAGTCTTCGACTATGTGATTTACACTCTTTCGAAGACCCCCCCCCCCCCCCCTTCAGACAGTGCAAAGTTACACCAGCAAAACAGGCGACTACCTACATCAACACAAAGATAAAAATGTTGAATAAAACACATGTGCACCCAGTTAAGATTGCTCACGCTTCAAAGCAACAAACAGGACACGGTGAAACGTTCAGAAAAAAAAATGGTGTTTTGATTATCTTGACATGCTGCCATTGTATGATAATGTTTCGTTTGCCGAATCAACTGAGCATATGTGCAACTAGAATGATTCAATGTTTGTCCAGGATATGTAGAAAATTCTACGGTTACTGTGTCCACAGCATCACAAATAAACATTTAAGCATGACTGACTGATTTCAATGTAAAACTTTGCACAGACGTCCAGCAGCTCGAGTTGCCACAATCCCTCCTTATAGCACACAAAGCAAGAGAAGAGAATAAAGAGAGATTCGAAAGTGAGATAATAAACAGAAGTGTGAGGCAAAAAGAATAGTAATATGGAAGAAAAATATAGTTTTATTGGATATTATAAGTACAGGGAGTGGATGCATCTGCACCAGCCATTGAGAACGATCACTTTGAATCATATCACCAACTGTCTCCAGCCTTCAGTCCATTTCAAAATCTTGAAGACCCCAACCAGAAAACCGGTCTACACCTCCCTATGTGACTGGCTTAAACTAACTGTTGTGGATTTCATTGACTGATGAAGTCATGTTTTGGTTTAACCACCACTAGGTATTTTCCGGCCTGATCCATACTATGTCAGCTAACACTGCCCGTCGAGGAAGGCGATGACTAGGATAGGAATACGTAACACATGGCCTAACCATCTCAATTGATGTAACAACCTCTTCGATTGATTACCCCTCCAACTCACCTAGCACTCAACCGATACCTAATCTCAATATTGCTCACCCTATTATACCTACCACCTAACACGGGAGGTAGAACACAGACACCTATGATCAAAGACAGCTAGCCGGCCTTTTCATATCCTCCACTTTCAATCACCAGTATGTGTCACAGCCATAAAGCAGAACACTGCGAACTTTTAAGCAGTACACATGCCGTTTGGTCTGCAGCCAGTCGGATATCACGGCTACTAAGCCAGAGATGGCGTAAGTTGAAGGGGTGGGGTACATATGCCAAACCAGCCTTCTGTATCCGAGCTGAGATTTCGTCAGGAGGAGGGGAAATCAATCGAAGAGATTGTGAAGTTACATCAATTGAGATAGTTAGGCCATATGTTATGCATTCCTATCCTAGTCATCGCCTTGCCCAACGACAGGCAATGTTAGCTGACATAGGATCACGTTGGAAAAGAACTAGCAAGTGGTGGTCAAACCAAAAAATGGCGGCATCAGTCAATGAAATCCACAACAGTTGGTTTAAGCCAGCCAAGCAGGGAGATGTAGACTTCATGGCTGATTGGGGTCCCCGGGATGGTAAACACCACACCAATGAAGACTGGAAACAATCAGTAACATGGCTAAAAATCGTTCACAATAACTGGCGTAGATGCATTCACTCCTTATGATTCCTCATATCCAATAAATCTCTATTGTTCTTCCATATTATTATTATTATTTTTTGCCTCACACTTCTATTTACTATCTTACTTTTGAATCTGTCTTTACTCTCGAATTCGTCACCGACGGACACTAATTAGGGGAACATTGAAAACCAAAAAGAGCTTCGGCCATCTATTTCGTTCTAATTCGTGACTACTCTTCGCAGCACACTATGGACGCAAAAACCTACCTACCTACGGTGGTTCGAACCCAGATCACGAGAATAGATAGGCCTACTGATGATCAAGCGCCATTGGGCCAGAATTCAATGATCTCCTAAGAACCTGAAGATTTGGATTAATTTCACCGTAGTACATGGGTAATCTACAGCTTGGCCTTAAGGTCTGACGGCCATGGGGTTCGATCCCTAGCGGGGATCGTGGGTCCGTCTGTCTGTTTTTGACATAGAACTTTGCATAGATGTCCAGCAGTTCAAGTCGCCACACTCCATGTAGCACAAAAAGCGAGAGAAGAAAGTAGGAGAAATGCATAATATAGACAGTAAACAGAGGTGTGAGACAAAAGAATGGTAATAACGAAGAACAATATAGTTTCATTGGAAATCATAAGTCACGCGCCATTGAGAACGATTTTGAGCCATGTCACCAATTGTTTCCAACCATTGGTTTTTACCGTCCCGAGGACCTCAACCAGGAAGTCTACACCTTCTTACGTGGCCTAGACTAACTGTTGTCGATTTCATTGACTGATGCCATGTTTTGGTTTAACCGCCGCTAGCTCTTTTCCAGCCTGACCCTATATCAGCTAACATTGCCCGTCGAGGAAGGCGATGGCTAGGCATACGTAACACATATCCTAACCATCTCAGTCGATGTAATTTCACAGCCTCGTCGATTGATTTCCCCTCCTTACCTAGCACTCGACACCTAACCTCAATATTGCTCACCCTATTATACCACCACCTGACACGGGAGATAGAATGCAGACACCTTTGATCAAAGATAGCTAGCCAGGCTTTCCATGTCTTCTACCTTCAATGATCATCTGTCACCGACAGCCATAAAGGAGGACATAACGAACTGCTGAGCAGTACACACGCCCTTTGGTCGATAGCCAGATATCACGTCTACGCCAGAAATGGCGTAAACTGGCATATGCGAAACTAGCTCTCTGTATCCATGCTGAGATTTAATCAGAGATCAACCCGTTGGGGCTGATGGTAATTTTCAAGTAAGTGAAGCAGTCGTGCTCTACCATTTCACTTCCAATTTCTAATCTAGGAGTCGGTGTAGTCCAGTCCTGTAACATCATCTAACATTTGGCGGGAGCGAATCGCATGCCAAACATTCGTAGATTGCAGCTCCTCAAGGTGTTCAGAAAACTCTGCTGGATTTTGTCAGCGTCCTCGCCTAGAAGGACTATATCGTCTGCATATTCTAAGTCAAGGATATTATTCCCTGATGGTGACAAGTCAACCCGAGTCTCTGAAGTCACCTAGCGTTATGTCCATTAGTACATCTATGATGAAATTGAATAGAAATGGGGATAATGGGCATCCCTGACGGACACTGTTCAGGACACTAGTCGTTATCACTTCAGACGACAACTCGCCGTAAGCTCTCACCTGGCTGGCTGCATGAGTTCGAGTAGAGTGAGAGCCTTAATCAGTGCAATGCATTTTCTCAGCATTCCCTTTACAACCAAGCATCGCCAGAGAACCTCTCGGTCGACAGAATCGAATGCCGCTTTTAGGTCAAGAAATATAATGATTGTTGGACGCCGGTAGGAAGGCCTATGTTCTAGAATCTGTCGAAGGGTGAGGATATGAGCCTGCCTGGTTTTCTCGTGTTTGTGCCTCCCGAGCACCACTTAGTCTACGCATGATTATTGAGCCTAGGGCTTTAAATCGTGGGTAAAGTACACACTGCTAAATAGTCTAAAAACTAGGACGATACTCCTGGTTCATGACGTAATCCACCTTGAGAGTATAATTAAGAATAACAATCTTTCATGTAACAGACAAATGTGAATAAGAAAAAGCGATACATACATACATTCTAAGCATGTAATTAATTTACATGAAACAGATTGGGGTGTATAATTGAATGCTTGTGTGAATGGATCTATTATTTCATATTCTCACATATATATTCATTTACCTAGTCGAGAGCAAACTAGCGAACAAAAAATCATCGAACACAACCACACACACACAAGAAACCAACCACCCATTACTAATAAGTAAAATCCATATGATTAGCTTCTCATGATCGATTTTATCCACCATAATCAACCAGTCTGATCTCTCTCTCTCTATCTATCTATCTTTCTCTCACAAACACGCACACACAAACAATTATTGGTACATTTCTCATAAGTTGAGAAGCCCACCTCAAGTTTTTTTATGTCAAAATACATTCAACATACATAACATGGCAACATGCATACAGAATACACACAAATGCATGCAATGCATTGCGCAAGCGCATTAATTAATTAATGACATGAATATGAACAGACAGGCATATTTCGCACTCATTTACACACGCACACACACACACACACACACAAGACAATGAAGACGATTGTACAATTAGAGAAATCGATATTTCTTCAACAGAACATATTTTTTCAACAACACAATAAAAAAATAAAAGTGAATCAACATTGTTAGCAAATTTAAACACTTTCTATCAGCTAAGAATTATGTGCATAGATTATAACGATGCTACAACGATACAACAGATGGGTTGAGGAGTTAGCTAATTAGACATATGTGCATATTTAATATTAATGATAAACTAATCTCAAGATTGATACCAAAAAGTGAGTAACATCAGTTAAGGAATCATTGAAAGCCAAGCAGTACTACTGGACAACTGTTGTCTCGTCCTCATGGAGAACTCTTCAGAAGTACGCATCCATCCATAACACCGAGGATCAGGTGACCTTATTAACCAAATCAGCCTTTGGGACAGAATGCAAACCGAAACGTCACTTGATGATCCTTGATTCGATCCCAGTAAGTGTAGAGTAATGGATGTGCAATGGTGAAGAGTCCCACGCAAGGACGAAACAGTTATCCAGGAAAACCTTTGCAGTTTACAATATTTCTCTAACTGATGTCAACAGACTTTTTGTGAACAGACTTGAAAATGATGATGATGATAATTTGATGTGTTGTACAACGCAACACCTTGTCATAATTATGATAATTATTGCTTTTATATGTATACAGCATTTGTTATGTGAAGTAATCACATTAAGTGGTATTGGACATCAAATTGCAGACTCATATGTTTTTTGGCTGTAACTGTGTGTGTACACACACAAACATTATTATTATTAGTTATCATAAAAGTACAAACTCGGTCGGTCGGTTTTCGACATAGAACTTTGCACATATGTGCGGCAGTTCAAGTCGCCACACTCCCTGCATGTAGCACACAAAGCAAGAGAAGAAAGTAGGAGAAATGCATAATATACACAGTAAGTTGAGGTGTGAGACAAAGGTATAGTAATAACGAAGAAAAAAACAGTTTCATTGGAAATCATAAGTAACAAGGAGTGGATGCATCTGCGCCACTGAGAAAGATTTTGAGCCATGTCATCAATTGTTTCCAACCATTGGTTTTTACCGTCCCGAGGACCCCAACCAGTCAGGAAGTCTACACCTTCCTACGAGGCTTAGACCAACTGTTGTAGATTTCATTGACTGGTGCCATGTTTTCGTTTGATCGCCGCTAGCTCTTTTCCAGCCTGACCGTATATCAGCTAACATTGCCCGTTGAGGAAGGCGATGACTAGGCATACGTAACACATGTCCTAACCATCTCAGTCGATGTAATTTCACAGTCACAGTATAAACTGGGTACATTACGGCCACCAGGAGATACGCTATATAAAATATAAAAGTTTGTGTAAGGGCTGAGACACTTACTACCCAGACACCTAGACCGAAGAAGGCGGTTGTCTTAAGAGGCCAGCTGCCCCCGCCAACCTTCAAATTGAAATCTACTCCCGAAATAAGACAGTTGAGCAGCAGCGGAAGTGCTGCTTCTATGCTTTCCAGTGATCAAAAGAGGTTCATACGGCGGTGTCTGATGCAATCGGATTCTGGGGCGCACGTATTCTGTAGATATTCAAACAGGATTTTCCAGCTCCCTTAATTAAATAGACCAGTATGTTCACCGGTTTGGATGTGGAAGTCAAACTTTCGCATTCATCCTTTCAAGTGAACAAATATCAATCTTCATAAGTTAGTCAGGGTACCCGGAATAGGTTTTACATATACACTAAACTAGGCACCAAAAATATTGCGTATGATAGGGGGCTTCATAAGCTTTAAAGTTTCATTGTCTGATGATAGTAAGACCCAGCAGACAATAAAGCCTGTGCTAATATACACCGACTGTATAAATCTGCTGTAATATGTCGAATTAGAGGAATAAAAAACTAGCCAGTTAGTTTGTGACTTCATACTGTATAATGAAGCTTATTTATTCACCGGAATATGAACTGCTATAAAAACACAACTAGGAAATATCCTGTTGTCACTTGAAAAAAATTCCTCTCAGAATGAATGAATGAATGACTGGTTTCAACGTAGAACTTTGCACCAATGTGCAGCAGTTCGAGTCGCCACACTCCCTCTATGTAGCACACAAAGCAAGAGAAGAAAGTAAAAAGGAATGCAAAGCAGAGACAGTAAACAGAGATAGGAGGCAAAAAGAATAGTAATATCTCAACTGATAGCTGCTAACGTTGACGTGGTGACAGTTGGGCTTGCACATTGCAATGACTCAACAAGCTACACTGGCTGGAAATAATGTTCCTGCAGGATCAATCATGCCAGGAAGGTTGTTAGGATAGCGATTAGACTAAAAGCAGTTACCGACATAGTGTAAGATTTTGTTTCTTACACTATGCTGGGGGTCTTGTGGGCAAAGTCGTACTACTGGGGAACAGCAATATAACAGCAGTAAGGTGTTCCCCTCAGATGACCAGCATGCCAGCCACATATGCTGTATCTTCACTCTGGGGAGAAGGGAGGTTAGAAAAGGTCGACCCCAAAAATTGTACATCCCGACTTACCCTATCTACGGTGGTCCGTAACCGACGGTAAATTAACTAATACGGAATCAATCTAAGAAAGCAGTTCACATACAGGCCGTGTGTGACTGGCCTCAAGCAGTTGTTCCCTGGGCTCTGCGGTTACGTAACACTAACTCTCTTTATGTTTCAGATACCCAAAGAATCAATCAACTTCCACGGTGTGGGCAGCCGGGTAGTAACAACCACGCACACACTTCCGAAGCCCTTCTGAGCATCATTCTCCAATGAATGAATGAACTAACTTGTAAATAAGAAGACAGGTTTGTCAACATTTCGCTATTTTAACAATAATTCTAGGTGAAAATGTAGCTTCTTGGCTTAAGCACTCAACTACTAACCACCAGCAGTGGATCCTGGATTCTAATTATGCCTTACCTAATTCATCCTGGGCGAACTACGTGGTACCATCATTAGCCATAACCACCAGCTTAACATATGTAAAACTTGTTCCAGGTAGTTGAGTTCTAACCAACTACTACTACTACTACTAACCAGTGAAATTTTAGGATTAAACACCCAGGCAAACCAATTGAGCTAATAGATTAACTTATAAACGTGAAACTGCACAAAACTTCAGTAGTTCAAGCTGTCAGAGGAAAAGTGGTGAGGAGTGTTATATAGTCTTGATAATAATAAGGAAGGAGTACTTCTAAGCCATTTATAAACTATCTCGAACTACGTTATTTGGTACTTACTTACTTTACTTCGGCTATCTCCTACGGGAGGATGAGCCGACTTCATTAACATCAGAGAGTTCATGAAGTTTCATGGGAATTTGGTACGAGTGATGTCCCCAGAATCGCTCGACCTTTTGTTTGAGAGTGCAGCTCTAGCCTTTACACAACCAAGTGTGACCTACAAGGCAGTAGGAGTGGAGTAAGGAGTCCACTATCCATTGGCAGCCGGTGACCGGAGTTCGGTTCATACGCCTTTTTGAATGGGGCCAGACATCCAGGACATCCAACAAGCCCTTTGTTCATACGTCTGCCGGTGAGCTCCAGTGAGCTCCATACGCCAGTCGTTGGAGGTTTGGAATCAGGGTTTAGCCATCTCCCCTAGACTGTCATCCAATGGACAGTCAACCCGGTGAAGAGCGCCGGGCATCCGCTTTCGCCCTCTCACTTTGGTGACAACATCTGGTGGACAACATCTTCAGCTCAGCCCAAGTTTTAGCATAAAATAAAATGATTTAAATTCTCCAGGAATGATAGAATTACGTCTCCTAGCAACCATCTTCGTGACTGATAGTCGATTTACATCTGTATTGATCACTTTTTATTGGTTGGTAGATTTGGTCTATATTAGCATGTTTGTTAATCGCTGGGTGATTCACTTGAGTACTAGGCTTCTAGGAATTTATAAATAAATTGCATGTATGAACTGTAACAGACATTACATGGACCAAAGTGGGCGTCCCCTTCGAATCAGAATACAAGAACACAAATTAGCTGTAAAAAGATATGATATATATTCTTTCATATCAATGCATGTAGATAATTATGGACACCAATTTGATGATTGGGATAATGTCGGAATTTTAAACAGAGGAAACACCAAAAGTAATGCCAGAGAATTCCTAGAAGCCTGGTACTCAAGCGAATCACCCCGCGATTAACAAACATGTTAATATAGACCAAATCTACCAACTAATAAAAGTAAATCATGTAACGAGAAAGTTCAAAATCCAAGTCAATAAAAAGATGATCAATACAGATGTAAATCGACTATCAGTCACGAAGATGGTTGCTAGGAGACGTAATTCTATCATTCCTGGAGAATTTAAATCATTTCATTTTATGCTAAAACTTGGGCTGAGCTGAAGATGTACGAAGAAAGCTTTGCAATTAAACCAACCAGCTCAGAGAACACTACTAATTGAGAGGTAAAGCGTTTACACACACACACTTAAATTTACGTAACTGTTTGCTATTTACAACCTAAAAATTACAACATATTACATGTTCAGTTTTATGACCATAACCTGTGATGTCTTTAAGAAAAGAATTCCAACATCTTTGAGAAGAGTATTCACATCGCTGAGGATAATAATATTCGCTAATCGATTACTGATCTGTAGAAGCTTGAATCACTTCTATGTGTGTTACTGTGAAGTCATTCGACATGTATCATGTCTAAAAAGGTTCAACGACACTAACCCATATGGTTGTACAGAAAGGTAGCAGCACTTTCATAAAGAGTACAACAGTTGAACATCATGTTGACCCTGGTCACTCTATC
Organism: Trichobilharzia szidati; assembly: GCA_944472155.2. NCBI lineage: Eukaryota > Metazoa > Platyhelminthes > Trematoda > Strigeidida > Schistosomatidae > Trichobilharzia > Trichobilharzia szidati. The sequence continues at coordinate 48,941,515 of OX235275.1, read as the reverse complement.
TTAACAAAATCCTCCTTGAAAATGATCTACACCCTGAGAAGACACACCAAGCAAAGACAATATGCTTTCGCCTCCTTTGTATTGTTGAAGGTTTAAGAATTCAGACAGAGAAAACACGGCTCCTCTATTATCATGGTCTTGATCTTGTTGTTTCCAACGAATTAGGTCTTAGCTTTTTATAACTCTTCTATACCTTCGAACTTTGAAGTGATATCACACTTTCTTTGCTTCTGTGCACCTCCTAAAGTCCGTCAAAAACATATACTGCACGCGCGGTGCATAAATTTTGCGTCTCCAAATTAACCGTGAGTAACAGATATGTCATCATTGGTTAACGAGTAGGATTTTTATCAGCCACACCAACCAGTTTGGGGTTCGATTCCCAGCTGACGCACTCCTACACTTCATTTAACCGATAGTAGGCCAGTTAAAAAGATGTAAGGTTGCGGGGGGTTGGGGGGGCGGTCAGACTAACAACACAACCACTAATGAAACCTTCCAAGGTCGAGTTCAAGACCGCATGTTCCACTCAGAATGAAAAGGAATATAAACAAAGGGACGTGTCGCATTACTACACCCTCTACGTTTATCCTATGACCAACAATTTTGAACAATTAGACAATATCACTAGAGATTATTTAAAATGCCTACATCCTTCAGAGATACGGCTGATACGACTCATTTAGGTAGACTAAAGAAGGTATAGAGGGACTGGAACCCCGGACCAGTCCGGTGCTAATCGAATGAGAATTCTGTCCACTAGATTATGATGGTTTTCAACACTAATGTTAAATCATTCAGTGATGCTATATGGCCCAGAGATTTGGCGGGGGGGGGGGTGCGCGCGTGTGTGTGCATCACCAAAAGAATTTTCAACAGACTTGTGCAGACTTTTACCAACAATCTGCATCCTTCACTCGATGATGAAAATCGAATGACAGCCAGCCATCTGGAGTGGGATAAGCAACAAGGAACTTCAGGAGACGGCGAACCAGCTCAGGAATTCAATGTCCAACAAATATGCAGAAGCATATGGAGATGGATTAGACATCGTCTGAGGAGACAGGCTTTCAAGTCAAATCCCACGTCAATCAAGCCTTCGAGTGAAACTCAAATGGGTATCCCACGGTGACATGTAGATTATGTGAAGAGGAAATGAGAAGTAACATATATGCCCCCTCATGCATGTATACGAAATATTAAGTGAACCATAACTAGTCTTACACGGATGCACTGAAAATAAAGGCATAAAACCAAAAACGACCCGCCCCCCTCTATCGTGTGACTTAATAATGAGAATTAGGTTTAACTGTAAAGCCAGAGAAGTCGACTGAGATCTTGGAGTCATAATCTTAACAGATTCAGATTTCTTTCACACTATAATCTATGGATCTATGTAGCTTTTCCTTAATAATTTTAAAAACTACTATAGCATCGTTTCAACTACAGGCGGAACTGATGAGGATATCAAAACAAGGATCGGGAAAGCAAGACAAGCTTTCACTACTCTCAAGTCTGTGTGGAGGTCAACAGCACTCACCATCAAAAATAAGATCCGGATTTTCAACTCCAATGTGAAGTCAGTCAGTGCTACTATACGGATCAGAGACTTGCACTGCGCGTCATAAAGAGCATCTCAAACAAACTACACACCTTCATTAACAGTTGTCTTCGCTCAATACTCAAGATCAGATGGCCGGCCAGAAAAGGTCAGCAAAAGAGATCTCTGGGAGCGAACCAACTAGGAACCGATTGTGAAACAAATAAGCAGGAAGAAATGGAGATGGATTGGCCATACTCTGAGGAAACCATCAAGTGATATCACTAGACAAGCCATTGCTCGAGTGGAACCCGAAAGGGAAGCGGCGAGTTGGTCGTTAGTGCAAGGGTGACTTGGAGGAGGTCATGTGAAGAGGAGATGAAAGCATGTGGGCAAACTTGGAGCCAGGTGAAAACTCTAGCAGAGAACCGAACGCAATGGAGACGCACGGCTGAAGCCCTATGTTCCTATAGGAATTAAAAGAAACAATAATAATAATAGCATCGACAAACTACACTTGACCAACTGAGTTTCTCACGTAGAAGTTTGCACTGATTTTCAGCATTTCGAGTCGCCACACTCCATTTAGCACACAAAGTAAGAGAAGAAAGTAAAAAGAAATGCAAAATCAGACACAGTAAACAGAGATATGAGGCAAAAATAATAGTAATATCGAGGAACCATATAGTTTTATTGGATATTTCCAGTCACAAGGAGTGGATGCATCTGCGCCAGTCATTGAGAACGATTTTGAGCCGGCCATATCACCAATTGTCTCCAGCCTTCATTGGATTTTACCTTCCCGAGGACCTCAACCACCCAAGAAGTCTACATATCCCTATGTGGCTGGCTGGCTCAAACTAACTGTTATGGATTTCGATAGTGTTATTAGAAGACGGAGATTATCTGAAAAGTTATGTGATGTATTTGCGCCATACATTTCGAACAATCTGATTCCACACACATTTACATGTCAAGTCGATATATATATATGAAAAAATTAAGGGCAATTAAATTAAACAAAGTGAGAGAGAAAAAAGGATTTAAAAATGATTAACACAATGTATAGCGCAAATACATCACACACCTTTTCAGATAATCTCCGTCTTCTAATAACACTATCCAAATTTATACAAGGGACTAATTGTTTTAAATGTTATGGATTTCATTGACTGGTGAAGCCGTTTTGGTTGGACCACCACCACTAGCCAACTCTCTTCCAACCTGATCCATCCTGTGTCAGTCAGCTAACATCGCCTGTCGTCGAGGAAGGCGATGACTAGGATAGGAATGTGTAGCATACGTCCTAACCATCTCAATCGATGTAACTTCACAACCTCTCGATTGATTTCCCTTCCCACCTATCTAACACTCGACCGATGCCTCACCTTATTATACCACCATCTGACATGGGAGATAGGAGGCAGACACCTATGATCAAAGACAGCTAGCCAACGTTTTCATGTGTTCCATTTTCAATGGCCATGTCTCACTCAAAGCCATAGAGGATGACGGGGCGAACTGCTACTGAGCAGTACACACACCCTTTTACACAAAAGTGTGAAGCGTTCAAAACTGCCACAGTCCATATAGCACACAAAAGAGTAGAGAAAAAAATCCAGAAAAAAGAACTACATTGAACAGAAATGTATGAGAGGAAGAATAAGTACATGGAATATCATAAGAATTTATTGCATCCGGTAGATTGCACCTGCGCCACTGAGAATGATCCAACCTTTGATCAGTCATAAGTTCTTATCCCCTCGAGCACCTTACACAAAGGTAGTTTTCAGCTCCCTACATGGTTTGTATTAACAGTCGAAGACTTCACGGAATGATGGCACAGTTTGGTTTAGCCATCCCTAACTTTTTTCCAACTCCATCCTAACTTAGCTAACATTCCTCGTCGAGGCAGGCAATGGCTCGTGTCATACACATCACACATCCTATCCATCTCCTCAATCAATGTAGCGCTGCTTCACAACCTTATCGACTAACTCACAAGTGAACACCATAAATTCATGCAAAAAAAATACATAAAATAAGTAATACAACCTTGAAGAACAAAACACCTCATCGTGATACCATTTCAAGGTCAAATAATAACAATAATAATAATATATTCTACTGACTTTCAAAAGACATTAAGAAGCAGCGATAAACATACACACACACATAGGAAAGACTTACTATTTATGGCGATCCATTCGTGTAGATCTTCACCTTCTGGAAGACGAACAGCCAGTCTTAAATCACCACTTCCAAGTGTAGCAGCTGTCTCTGGTAGTATATCATGCTGTTTACTATTGTTATCATGATTATTATTGTTGTTGTGATTATTATTAGTATTAGTATTGTTATTATTGGTGTTGTTATTATTATTACTATTGTGCTCAGAGGCGTTTTTCCTCGGCTTGAATGTTTTACTGCATAACCGATTCCCACTGAAAAGTCGTGATAATAATTTCAGATTAAATACATAGTCCATTATGCAGAGAGATGGTTGTATTTGTAATAAACAACTTAGGCATTAGTAGCAGTATCGTAAACATATATATATATATATATATATATATATATATATTGTTAATTTAAACAAAGGACACCCAATACATATACATATATATATAGATATATGCAGTGAAAACTACAAAACAAAAGGGTATAACCTACATGCACATAAAACAGTTGATTGAGCACGTTTTTAAATAAAATACTTTACTTATTCTGTATTACAAAATACAATACTGAACTTAAATGATGCTGTTGATAGTGATATTGTTGATTGTGATGATGAAAGAGATGGCGATGTCGATGTACTGCATATATATATATATATATATATAATAATAATAATACAACTAGTGCTACACTACAGGTAAACTATATAAAAGTATCAGAATTTATATCTCAGCAACAACAACAACTATTGTGTGTTATTTATTTTTGATTTAACAAGAAAAGAAAAAAAGAAGTCGTGTGATTTTGTTCGTGATTTGTTGATGATGATGATGATGAGAGGGTTTTTTGGTTGTTGGTTTCTTCAAAATATAGATTGAACCGCCAAAAATGACTAAATATGATATGCACAATCATTTTATTGGCTTCTCTTGTAGTTAGCCTAGTTAGTTAGTTGGTTAGTTAGTTAGTGAGTAACTAGCGAGTGAGTGAATGAGTGATTCAATCAAGTTGAATAGGCGAATCTATCTACATACACAATTAGTTAAATACATATGCATATCTATATATTTATGCATTTTTGTTTATAAATTACTTTTCAAGTCATGTGAACAAAAAATTGAAATGAAAGACCTAATCAATAATTGTGAGTTATTAAATTAAAAATTTATATATATTAGTACATTGGTGTATGCAAGTACGCACCTAGAATAGATATACAGTGAGAATGGTGTGGGGGGGACATACACAGAAATAATAAATGCACGCTTGCAGTGTGTACCACCCTACTACTACTGTTTGTTTTTTCAGTTATATATATATACATATATATTCTGTCGAATACCAATAACAGAATGACATATATATATATATATATATATATATATATGGGGCGAGTGTATCTCACTACATAATGCAGTGAAACGAATGACATCAAATCAGCATTTAGTCTCTTGGACTGATGTGTACTTTAAATAACTTTAAAATCAAAAAAAAAATAATTAAAAAATACAATAGTATTTAAACAGTGAAAGTTGATGTCATTTGTTTGTCTTATTGGATGAATTCCGTTAATTAGTGATGATACTTCAGTGAGTTATGAAGTTATCTGATATTATTAACAGACCTTAGTATATCTAATTCCCTCGGATTTCTGCCCGTTAATTAGTGATGATATTTCTGTGAGTTATGTGAAGTTATCTGATATTATTGACAGACCTTAATATACATTCCCCCGGATTTCTGCAGTCCTTTTCAGCGGATGCCCGGCGCTCTTCACCGGGTTGACTGTCCATCGGATGACAGTCTAGGGGAGATGGCTAAACCCTGATTCCAAACCTCCAACGACTGGCGTATGAAGCTCAATGGAGCTCACCGGCAGACGTATGGACAAAGGGCTTGTTGGATGTCCTGGATGTCTGGCCCCATTCAAAAAGGCGTACGAACCGAACTCCGGTCACCGGCTGCCAATGGATAGTGGACTACATACTCCACTCCTACTGCCTTGCAGGTCACACTTGGTTGTGTAAAGGCTAGAGCTGCACTCTCAAACAAAAGGCCGAGCGATTCTGGGGACATCACTCGTACCAAATTCCCATGAAACTTCATCAACTCTCTTACAAACGACTATGGAGTGCCTGGGGCTACAAACCGTCTACGGACTCCGTCTGTGGAACAAGAATTGGATAACTCTGTCGCAAAACCTTGCATCAGATCGCCTCGCCTGGGCAGCGATGATTTGAGATGTTCATGAAGCCGGCTCATCCTCCCGTAGGAGATAGCCGAAGTAAAGTAAAGTAAGTAACTGAACAATTTGTTCGTGAGCATTTATGTCCTCTTCCTTCTCCTTCTCCTCCTACTTAGACGAATTTCCCCCATTTCACCTTTAGACGCCCAACTCGTCGCTGCCTATTGGTACCCCACTTGAGCGATGGCATGGTGCATGATGTTACTCAACGGTCACCTTAGTGTGCATCTTATTATCTCTACAACCTCCATTTCCTTCGTCATATATTTGTTGAGCAATAGATTCTTGATTGCTTTGCTGTTGTTAATTGTCTCTGGCCGACAATCTAATCTGCAGTATGGAGCCAGTGAATGCATGCAGCGGTTGATAAAAGTCTCCAGTAGCCAGTCCGACATATATATATATAATGAAAGCCTTATGTCTTTATGAAAGTGTGTCGGCTGCGCACATTATGGGGTTTGATTCCTCTTTATACTACCTGAAACTGAAGGAGCACTACTCTTGGATGACTACTTGATGCCGGTTACACACGGCCTGTTTGAAATGCTTTTTGGAATTGTGCCTGTAATAATATCTACGGCTACGGTGCGCCACAAGGTGAGTTGGGTTGTGCTATTTTCGGGATGAGTGTTTTCGAACCCCTCTTCTCCAGAGCGGAGACGCAGTACAACACCTGCCATGCTGCTTATCTGATGGAAACGCCTTACTTCTGTTGAATCCCTATCCGCCAGTAATATGACTTCATCCACAGAACCCAGTGTAAGTAAATCATACTATAATGATAACTGCCTTTATTCTAAGCGCTACCTGAACGACCTTTCTGATAGGGTAGGTCCTGCAGGAATACTAGTTCTAGTCAGTGTAGTTTGTTAAGTCATTGGAATTTACACGCCCCAGGTCACCACCTGAAGATAGCAGTTATCGGATAGGATAAGAAAGATTGAAGAACCTCAACTGACTTTTGTTTTCATGAATTCTGTGTGAAACACACATGACTTCAGCCATCACTTTCAAATGGCTCCACAACTGTTAACAATTTTTCATTTCCCCTTCACATGATCTCCACCATGTCACTATTGAAACTTTGCACCACGGAAAAAAATAAACTCACCTAATTATAGGCCCATAATTTTCGTTCCCATTAACCTTCAGAACTTCTGGGTGACAATAATGAAATTTTTTTAATGATCGTTTGTATACATATGGATTATATAGACATGTGGGTGAGCAAACTTCGGCCTCCAGATAACATTATAGACAGCTCAGTAGAAAGTGTTGCTCACATGTGGGTGCATAAATCTGTGGGCAGCTGCTGAGCTATATCATACCCTTTATTCCATAATGCAGTTAGCAGTTTTCGACAGTGTGTATATAGATTAGACAATGAGCTTTGCATGCAACTAAACACCGAAAGGTCATCTTAATTATGCCTTTTTTATTTATTCCACGTAATACACACAGACTAACCAGAATCATAATTACAAATCTAATTTAAAGGGTAAACCATCATGGTACAGAGAATCCAGAGTTCCACTTTTTTAAGGACAATTTTTTTGAGTGAACAGTCATATGAAAACAACAACAAAAAGTTCTTGACACAGTCTAGTAGTCGTTCAAATTGCCACATTTGTATCTTTAAGTTAAGTAAAATGGCAAATGCCAAACTACATTTCCTCACACAGATTAAACGAACCTTCAATAACTCCATGCTATCGCGTGTAAAATTAAGTTTGAAGAATAGGAGAAAGATAATCAGATGAAATCACGGCACCACAGATAGATGGTATCAATAACGCACGTTTCAGTCATCTGGAGAGATGCAGACTCATAGGTACCACCTCTTACCTCAAAGTTTAGGCATAATTTCTACTGCATTTCATCTAACGTAAGTATTATAAAGTCAATGTGAGTCCAATACCTGAAGTCTTAGTAATTTTATTCTAAGGTAACAGCAGTTCATTTTACTTGAATGCTCCTGAAAATGGTCCATCAGGTTTATTATGAGTTTATCCACATCTGAAACAGTTTGAGACACATCTACCATCCATTCTGAATTTAAATGGCTACCAATAACTTAAGGGATGCTGGAAACCACTCCCTATTTTCCCCAAGTTATTCTCAACATTTTCCAGAGATTTATTGACTTGTCTTGCCCTCTTAATACCTGATTTCCCAAAATCAATCTTTTTTCCTTAATCTCAACTTTGTATTGAGTTTCTATTAAGCTCAGTGAAATCTTATTCTATAAGTTAAATTATCAGTTTACCGTTCAATATAAATTATACGGTGGACCTAAAACAATAATTTCCGAAAGTTCCCTCATGTTTTACTGACTGAGTTTGTCCCAGAACCCATTTCTTTAACTTTAGAAGGATCATCTGTACACTATTTCACATAGGTTACTTATATTGTTACGAATACTTTTCCTCGTCAGGCCTGAATTGCATTGTTGAACGAGTATTAATGAGATGACATCTTATCACAACTTCATACATACTGCTGTACCAGACAGTCCATACTAGAAACTACCAGGGTTACTGGTGGTAAAGGTAATATAACTGAACAAAGTGGGTAATTGCATGTCCACACTGTTGGATCATACAAAGATAGTTGAACCATCGGCAATCATATGGAGAATAAAGCATTATTTACATAGTATAATTGTTTCTTTAGGGATTCTAAGTTCAATGTTGTTTTTTTTTTAATTTTCAGGTCTCTTGAGTTTGAAATCTCGTATAACATGTGAGAAACTTTAACTATTGCCTACCTTATGTTTTTAGTCCATCAGAGATGTCCCTTACAATCCATTCTTTCAAGATGTCTCAACTTTTAATTCTATTAGATACTGACGTGAGATGCTACACTGCTAAGAAACACGATATATATATATATATGCTACTGGAAATACTAGAACACGCATGATGAAAGTGAGTGACCAGGCATCCAACACTTCCGAGGAAATTCTACATTATCTGACATTCATTTCATAAAACCAACAGATAAAATATTGTGACTAATACACTAGCTGAAACATTTTCCTTAGTCACTTCAATCAATTAGCTACAAATCATCCTTTACAATACTAAATGCAATACACGAGGCAGTTATCGAGGAGTCTGAAGATGCACAGGTGATGAGTCAAAAGACATTCCACTAGTTGTAATATAAAAACATATATTAGGCCTCAGCGGCGAAGTTAAATTATCACAGCCAAAGTCAAGGTCTTTCAAAAGTTGACCCTCAAGAACCGATCAGATACAGGGAATGCTCTGAAAAGTCATTCGAAATCAAATCATACTTGTCGTTTTGAACTTGGAAGAGGGTAGACACGGTATTCTACTTATTTCCTACTTTTAGGTAGAGTAATGGTGCTTAAGATTCAGGTTTGGGGTCTAGGGTTGAGGTCGGGTTTAGTTAAGATTAGGAGTTAGGATTATGGTTAGAGTTAAGAGTAAGCTGAAGTGTCAGAAATATCGATGTAGCTCAAAGCACCATGACCTAAAATCACCTGGATGGATGGAGATATCGCGAATGGTACAATTTTTCTAAAGATCATCTGTTTAGTGACTGAAGGGCATTCTTTTAACACATAAGCTACAATAATACAGTGAAATATAATGTTTGAAATGCTCTTCAGTGATTTTTTTTCAGCAATTATGCGACTTCTTGCATCTGAAAGCTGATTGGTTGTTCAAGGTTACTGTGGTTTTGACCATGATAATTTAACTTTGTCTTCAGAGCGAATAGGAGTTAGACTGAAGCAATATCTTCTACTCAGGGAAAAAGCTTAACTGATTTATGCAGCATGCATAACAAGGCACCTCAGTTCTACATTAGAACCTGATAGTGGAACTCATTACAATTAATCACTATAACCCAGCTAGCATTTCTTCGGGGCAAAAAACTTTGGGCGCATTGCCGTTCTTGAGTATTCGCCCCGAAGACTGCCCCAAAAAGTCTGCAATGCACCCTAAGTCTGCCCCAAAAAGTCTTCAACGCCCCCGAAGTCTGCCCCAAAATATCTGCAATGCGCCCTTAGTTAAAGTCGGAATCGGAAATGTGCCCTAAGTATGCCCCAAAAAGTCTGCAATGCGCCCGAAGTGCCCCAAAAAATCTGCAATGCGCCCTAGGTCTGCCCCAAAAAAATTGCTGGCTGGGAAATTCTCTAAGTTTGATTAGCGGAACAATTGTTCACATAATTGTACTTTAAGGGAAGAGGTTTGTAATTAAGGATCTTAGCTCTATTCAGTTGTATCGCTGTAAAATACCACACTATATCCTTAATGAGGAGAACGAGAGCATATGACAGCTAAGATTCATACACCTTGCTCATAACCTACATAAATTTAGGTTTAATGCACGAATATGCTTAGCTTTCAGGACCCCAATTTTTTATACATGCACAATGTTCATTCTTTTATATAAATACTATATCTTATCGCTACATGCGACTTACAATAGGAAATTCATTTCACATCGTCATAACCCTAAGAGAGTGACGCAACAATCAAAACACCCGCCTATATGGATTCACTGCTCTTTGAATCTGTCTGACTGAAGTGACCTCATTTTTAGTTGCTGATGAATGGTTTTTACTAATTATCGGTTTTTGGCTTGGTTAATCTGGCCACTCCATTTTCGCTACTCTGAGGAACCTTGAAGGTTCTGAGATTCCCTTTCCATCTGTTTAACAACATACATTGTAAGGATTTCACCATGAACTTCCCGAAATGTGGGAAATAAATGAGCTGATGGGTACTTAAACTTGTTCACAAAACGGTGAGAGCACCAAATTCGTGTAACGAGTTATACTCTTATAACCCGGATATATCAAATGGTCTGATGTATAAGTCATTATGTATCATATGGACCACTAACTGGTAGTCATATTTTAACAACCGATATGACCACATGAATCAAGTAGGTCGGTCTGGTCGCTCTCTTCCTCTGTCAACAACTATATAAGTGAGTAGTAATGCCTTCTCAGCCATTGTTCTCAGTATCTTTAGGTGCATCAAATAATGAAGACCATTTTCACTACTTTGTGAACACACATTCTTGTGAGGCTACTTCGTCACTAAAATTACGCCATTATAACCATAATTTAGCATTATGATCAAACACTGAACAGAATTAAGCGACATGGTGATGACAAGATGTCTACTTTACTTTTACGGGTTCTATTCGGGGAACATTTTTGCTTATGACTTTTGTAGATCTAGTCTACTACTTAACGGCCGGTATATTAATTCCAACCTTTAATTCATAAATCAGTCTTGTTAATCTGGTTGAGTTCAGCCATCCGGAGTCTAAAGTTTTGCGATATTATTCTGGTTATTATCTCAAACTGGTCAGATTCAGCTATGGTCACCCGGTCGCTTGAGTGTTTTTCACGATCCCACTTGAAGTTATGTGTAAAACCACTTCGAAATGCAACAGTGAAGTTTCAGGGTTTATGGGCACCAGGAATAAGGCAGGCGTTCTGTTAGTATCATGCAGCATTTTGGATCATGTCGTAAATTAGGAAACCGTTTTCATGAAGACAGTAACATATAAACTCACTTCAAGGGCGGTGAAAAGACTTCAACAGAAATCTTAGATTTTGGCAATGAGGAACCTCAGAAATATCATAAATCATTCTAGAATATCACCGGTACCAACGCCTAATCCTGTCAGTTTCGTTGACCTAAACGTTCAGAAATGTCTTATACGAGGAAGAACTCGTAATTCTTGTAGAATAACTGATAATCCCCAATTAGGTAAAGTGAAAAATGCTCTCTTCCATGCATATTCTATGAAAGAAGTGGTATACCCATCACTATCCTAAAGAGCTATCTGTGAAAGATTTTTGATCAGATATAATTATCCACAACTTATCCAAACATTTGGATCTGTTCCTCAGCAGACGAGCATCTTTTAAGCCTGCAAGATATAATCAGGCTGAATTGGCGCTTTGTAAAACGCTGAACCAGATAAATATCACTGAAAACACCGACCCTACTCAGAACCCAAACTGATTAAATTTACGGTACATACAGGATATCAGATTATGCTCAAGCCTAATATGTCTCAATCGAAACCGTTGTCTTTTGGCAGTAAGAGATGTATCTTGATGTTTGGTTCTCAATCAAGGTGAATGTAAGTCGTTGATTCACAAAGCTCACCTAAATGTTCGATAACTCCTTTGGTTAGCTGTTCTATTTCGGTTCCTATAGCTGACAGCATTACGACTACTACCGATAAGGACCTCGTCAGATAAATTAATACATAAACCTGGAAAGTTATAAACTCCCATCGCAGATTACCAGAAACTCACAGTAAATCAAAAGCCTCCACTAAGATTACACCTAATCCAAACTCAGGCTCCTTCTTGCACAGTGTTAGCACGAAATAACCACTCAAGCCCTATGAGTAACCTAAATCTTCATTAGAAAGTGAGGCATTTGATAATACCTCAATGAGCAGAGATTCAGGAATGGCGAATGAGTGCCTTAATTCTGAACTGTCATTAGACTTAAGAACTAATCGCCTTTGTTATATCCCCAAGGATCGCCAAAAGACGGATTACATAGATCAATTCTCAGTAGCCTTGATATCTTCTAACTGCTAATACATACGAGATGATGCAGCTGCCAGCCACATTGCAGTCAAAATAACTTCACTGGCAATACGTTGCCAAGACTGATATTAGAAACTCTATATAACACCATGGCCTCCAGCGGCAACTGTCTGAGCTCACGTATAATGGTTTTATGTACAATAAGGGATAATAGATCATTGAAAGTACATGTACATGACATATAAGAGAAGGAACCATAGAATCCAGATAGTGCCAGCGCAGCAAAATTTGGGGGAAATCAGCAGAACAACATTTTCAAAGAATATGTGTCTAATTTTCTTCTAGACAGTACATTACTTAGAATTACACCATTCCAGGTTGGTGTTACCTACAATTCTACTATATACTCCATGTTATTGTGCAAATCTTTCACGTAAATGTTTTGTACTTTTCAGGTTGTATCCAGCTGAAGGAAAACTCAGAAATAATAGACAGTGACCTCATATCCTGGTAACTATTTCATTTTTGCTTTACTCAAGTTCACTTATGGTCTACAAAACCAGCTAGTCAGGCTACTTGAATGATTTCGAACTCGTTTCCGGCTGGCGTCGACTAGATGTGGCGCCCACGACTGATGTGTGGCTATCAGCTCTGCTAGACCTGAGTCCTAGCCACCCTACCTTCTGACTCTTTATCCTGGCCCACCCAAGCTGGTGGTCGGCCCTTTCCTAACATTGCTGCAGCTAGAGAAAGGATAATATAACAATTACGGCTGTTGAAAAGTGTACCTATTGACGATGATTTGCAGACAGGTATATGGATCTGTTTTGGTGCTTCCGGCGGAATCTGTTTTGAAGCGCTTTCGGTAAATTTACGTCGTTCAAAACCGCTTTAGTCTAAGGGATGGTGTTTACTAACAGTTCTTTGACTGTTGGTGCAAGTTTTGGATGAATTTCATATGGCGATGCATTGAAGAGTTCAATAAAGTGATCAGAGAATTGTTTAATTGGCTCCTGCTATTTCGTAGTTGGGTTGCCTTCAGTATCTTTCATTGGTCTCATCCCTGTTGATCTTTCCCTGAGTGCGTCCTGGATGCAGCGTTCTGAGGCCCAACCTACTGGAGGTCTTTTCTGCTTGATCCCCCAGTGTTCTAGAATTGTCTTTTATTTTTCCTAGCTCTCCTATGTTCAGTTCACTGTGTGTCAAACTTAGTTTTTCGTCGCTTTTCATCTTTGTGCGGGTTCATCCTCCGTTTCACCATCCCGCCCTTCTCTATTGGCATTCACGTATCTATAAAGCGTTTTCTATGTCTTGCCACTTAAACCATCCTAAGACGACTTTGGAGGTTCCCTTCAACATCTGTTTCAAAGAGTTCTGCTGTTCTTCCACGCCTGTTTCCCCAGTGATACTACATTACGTGTTTGACTTTGCTCCGATGACTGCTGTAAAGGCGCCCCTTTTATGGTTTCATCCTTCAATTTCTGGGTGTTTAAATTGAGTCGTGATCTGTCTCCAGTTGGTTTAGAAGCTCTCAGTTTGACCATGAAGTTTATTACATTACACATTTTTCTTAGATTATGTCTGCTACCCTTCTCCATCTTGCGACTAGCAGATTGCATCTCTAATTTCTTGAGACTGAGATGAAGTCCATATGACTTTTTACCGTGACCAAATTTCGAAACGGGAGACGTACATTCCAGTGATCACCTTGGCTAGCAAAATATACTTTGGAATGGAACTCACAGAGTCTGTCAGATGTAACGTTAGCATAAGGATAACAGTGGAGTTCAGTAGTGTAACCAGCAATTTCATCCATTAACCGAAACACCTAACTTAGACTAAAATGGAATGATTCTGTACGAGAAGGGCCTGTCTGCTAAGCAAGTCGATAATTCTCATTCGTTCTCCAGGGAACCCATCCAACTTCCATGAATAAGGCAATCTCGTTGTTTTCCCTTTTGTAAGGTACTGTTAGTGCTGTTAGTTAGCTACACTATACCAGCATATATCAAACGCAGTTAACCTTCTTACACTACAATAATATATTTATTCCTGCCTGTGTAGGAACACACCAAACATACAGGTATGGATAGATATTTAAATTACATAAGTTTCGTTTATGGTGAAATTACATGGTTGCTACTCCTTTTGACTTTACTTCGTATGAACAATCTGCTAACTAGTCATTCAGTGGGGCACATAAAGAATTTAGGAACATTGTCTTCGCTTTAACAAAAAATCAAGTCTGTTCTGTACGGAAAACAGATACTTGGGAAAAAATAAAGCTTGAAATTAGTTCTCCTACATAACTTTACTATGTACATCATTGAACCTTATCCTGTTAGAATACCAGTTCCATCTTCATTTTAAGTCATGGATACTGCTCGTATAGAATGTTAAACAGCATCCTGATGTGGTGACATAGGAACTTTAAGGATGTGGAGTTATTACGAGCTGACGGCTCGTAAGACGTATGACTACTTTATCAAACCTGTAAGTACTGACTGCAAAACGCAAATCAAGAACACTCAGTCAATTAGTGATGTGCTGTTGTTAGCCGTATATTCGAATAAAATAACGAGTTAATAAGATTCAAGTAAAAGCATTTGGGACTTATGCTACTAGTGTAGTTGAATTACAAACTCCGAAAATGTGCGTTTTAACAACACAGTGGAGGAGAATAAAATGGAGCTCTTACCCATCCAGTTGCATCCTAAATTATTTCATGAAATGAAATCAAGCGAGCTTGTATTTTCACGATGAATATGATTTTAATCTTTACAATCTTTTTAAAATCTTTTTTATTCCTTAATATTTTTAAAATAGCAGTGTCAATTGCCCAGATCGCAAAAATCCTCATTCTATTGCTGTTTTATGGGGACTAAACCTGATAAGCAGGATGCTATGCACAGTAATTGACAAGGAACAACAGAAAATCTTCTGATAGCCGATATATGATTAAGCCATGATAACATTCCTGCCTCCATCCAAGTGGAGACCAGTTTGAATATAACAGACTATTCAGTATTCACTGACGCTTACAAAAGCCTATTATTTTGCGTATTATTAATGCATACTAACTGGCGTGTCCTTGTGGACATATGTAAATACAGTCGTTTATTGTGCAAATACGACTTTTCTTAATATCTTGGAGTATTTTTTCAGTTGGATGGCAGGAAAGAAAATCACCTTTTGTTTTCCTTATCTTGTAATCTATCATACTTTTTGTTCTTGTCCTCTTGGGCAGATAATGTTGCTATCTTCCACTCATGTGGGTATAAGTTATAGTAATTGTTAAAACACCATATTACGTAGTCACAGGGGCTTCAGCTAGAGGAGGCAATTACCCAGGGCATTAACCCCATCTCGTACACCGATTCTAAACACCTGTGTACATCCCTGCTGTTCTGTTACTACGCCTGCATTGCCACAGTCTGCCAAGAAACCAGGTGGATATGATACTACACCTGCATCCATTGGAAGCCAGTGCGCGACACACGGAAAAACAAAAATAAACGCTCAAGACGTCATAAGACCTCGAAAGCATCTTCTAGAAAAGGAATTGCCAAAGCATCACTTGCATCCACTAGCTAGGTTGGCAACATAGCAAAGAGTGGTCAAAACCTGATGATGAAGCGTAAAGTTACTGAAGCTGCAAAGGAAAACAAGCAGCCAAAGGCCAAACCTAAGTCTGAGGTCAGTTGGTCTAATTCCATTATCCTGCTTAATGTACCCGTGTGCAATGATAGCTTGCTTGAACAACGGGCCCTGTTTGATCAGGAACAGTGGTCGGATTCGTGCATTAAATTAAGTATGAACATCAATTCAGCGAAATTGTGCAGACTGTATAGGGGTGTTCAGGCACCTCAACGTATCCCACTCTCATTAGGGGTTACACAGAGCTCTACCGAAGAGGCTGAAAGAATACTGTTACTGGCCGAAATATTGGCTATCGACAGGAGTTCCAACATAAGAGTGAGACATGATAGGCCATGAGCTAACAGGCAGGTGGTGAGAGAGTCACTGGAGCTGAGGCCTTCAATATCGATGGTGGTACGCGGTGTTCCAGAGCTGGAACTGCTTGCAAAAACACATGCATGACGTACAGCAATAGAGATGGCTGTCATCTCAGATGGCCCATGGTGCTTCTGGAGCAATCTTGATTTTCTGGCTACCTTGCCTAGCTCACCTCACACTGATTAACTCCTCAGGACTGCTAAGTGTCAAATTCAACTCCCAAGAATAGTTGGCCATAGTACTTCAACGGTGGTACGAGATAAAGAGCAAAATGAGAGAACACATCCGGTGCCGCAAAAGCGCACTCTGAACCACAAGGAGGCAGCAAACTGGGGTCTTAATGCGTACCTGAGCCTCAGTGACACTACAGCGATGCTGCACCCAGTGTCACCCAAGGGCCCTACCTGAACCTAAGGAAAAAACGCCAACAGGTCGGTTCCATCAGAATCGGCCATCTAGTCCCAATATTAAATCCTCTACCGGCAGACAGCGTGATGTCAACGTCACAACACGCTGGGGTTGAGAGGCTCACCGTCAGCTACCTGTATAACAATGAGAGAAGGCTGAGGGGGGAAGAAGCTGAACTCAAGAACCTGCAGTCGTACTCACACCTTGAAGTAATCATTCTCACTGAAACCCGGCAAACACCCAATATCGCCAACAACGAAATCATTATAAGTGATGTGGTCCTGGTCAGGAGAGACAGGGATAACAAGGAAGGGGAGATTTGCCATATACTTTGACAAGCAACTCAAATGAGTACGTGCAACGGACCCACCACTTATTCAACCCCAAACTCCGTATGGTGTCATTTCACCATAGACCACACCAAGCATTTACTAAGTGGCATATACCGGTCACCCACGTGTGAGGCAGAGCACAACCAGCTACTGCTCAGTACCATCACAGGGATAGGGGACTTGGACTATGACCAAGTCAACATAGCTGGAGATTTCAATGCTCTGAACCTTGGCTCGGGGTATGCTCAGGCAAAATTCAATCGATATGTACTACAGACCATTAGAAATACGGGACCGACAGAAACTAGATTATGTTATAACTGGTGACCACATACTTGTTGACAAGATCCAAATCATGGCTCCCCTAGGAAGTAGTGACCATGCAGTCATAGGATCAAATCTTGTTCTCTGTGAGCACTTACAGCGGGGCGCTACGTGGCTATGTATGTGCTATAACAAGGCGGACTAAACCTAAATGCGGAGGCTTTTGTCCGACATAGAATGACCCATATAATGGACTGAGTTATCTGTGAATGAACACTGGGAAGTGGTAAAAGAGATTACTCACACAGCAATCTCTGATTCCTTCTCTCTAGTCACAACATAGCCAAAAAAGGTCCTCTTGGCTGAAGAGAGGTACACGACGTATTTTGCAAGCAAAGCGAAAGGCCTGGTCAGACCGACCACGATGCATGCCTGGAATTCAGCAACCAGTGCAACGTAAGAGTCAGGAGTGACAGGATGTTATTTCAGGCTAACTTTACCAAAAATCTTTCGGCGAACCCCAAAAGTTCGTTCGATTCATTTTGGAAAGAAAACCAACCAACCAGGGGGCATGTACCATAGAAGGTCCAAACAGTCAATACCACACTAGTCTGGGGATGGCTGAAGCATTCAGTTTACCCTTCGCCAAAGTTATACGGCAATGTGGGTATTACTGGTACTGACCAAAATGGTGACACTACTAATTCAACGGAGGAGAACCTAGTGGCCACTCCCCAAGCAAACTCGGCAATAGCACTACGGAAGCTACGGAGACTCAAATTTGGAAAGTCCCCAGGTTGTGACAACATCAGGCCATATGTTCTGAAACAGTGCTCCGAAGCTCTATGTAGGATCATATACGGCTTGTCCCAACACTCGATGGATCCAGGGAAACTGCCAGGAAAATAGGAAGGAGCCATCCTTTATCCAATTTTCAAGGGTGAGGACAGGTAAAATGCCGCTAGTTATGGACCAGTAGCCATACTCTAAGCGGTATCAAAAGTACTGGAAAGTATTATTGACGATCACATGAGGGATTACCTAGATAGGTCTAATATACTCCACGAATCCCAACACGGTTTCATGAAAGGCAGATCCTGTGTAACAAACCTATTACCAGCTTGGGATGATTGGACATCATGCCGGAATATGAATGTTTCAGTCCATGTGGTCTTCCTAGACTTTGAGGAGGCATTTGACATAGTTCACCATGACCTTCTCCCACACAAAATAAGTCAGGCAGGTATAGGTCGCGGTTTAAGGACTACCCAGCTGAAAGGCGATTTCGCACTAAGGTCAATCGAGTCCGATCATCTTGGCACAGCTCGTCATCGGGAGTGTCGCAGGGTTCTATCCTACGACCACTGATATTTTTGATTTCTATGAATGATTTACCATGCGGTCTAGGCTGCCCTACTCTTCTATACGCTGACGACGTAAAGATGTGGAGGGCAATAAAGTGTTTGGAAGACTTAGATAGTCTGCATGCAGACCTGTAGCTTTCAGAAGACTGGGTGGTGTCCATTGGTATGACTTTCTAACTAAAAAAGTGCAAAAATTGAATTTACGTACCTGTAGGCCACAGAATGAAAGCTACCCCCTATGCAACGAAACGTTATCCTACACAACGTTGCAGCGTAAATTAGGTCTTGTTCTAACAGAAAAATGGACACGAACATGAATTTTAAGGAAGATGCACCGAGGGCATATGCGGTCGTGCACTCTACACAGAAAGTTAGGTGCACTCACTCCTGAGCTGTTTCTAAGGCTGTACGAAACATACGCCAGATCGCGCCTTGAAGTTCACAATATCATTGCATCCCCACTACTTAGAAGAGATGCAAACCTTTTTGGAAGAGTTCAAAGATGGGTGACAAAAGAAGTGACGGGTCTCCGAAACAAACCGTGTGATGAACAGCTAAAGAAATTAGGTCTTTTCACACTTCGTCACTGTCGGCTTAGGGGGGACTTTATTACTGCCTATAAGGCAACAAATGTCCAGAATCACCCAAACAAAGGTGTTCTGACATTAAGTGTGAATGGACTTCCTCGTGGAAATCCCAGAAAGACAGCTCACCAGAGGGTGAAAACTCCAGTGCTCTTCCACTTCTTTTCACTACGGGTTTGTCGTCCCTGGAATTCCTTACCGGTAAACGCAGCTGGAGCACTGTCCGTGGACAGCTTGAAACCAAGGCTGGGCAATCATGCAGTGACTCAAGGACTGAGTTCAAATGGCCTATCCCCTTGAAATCCCAAACACTATTCATGATTAGATACCTAAACTCATCGTTTTACTTCATTGCATTCTCTCCTGTCTTACTCTCCTAACTACTTCAACTGTTACACTTACACTTATTATAATAATAATTATTACTGATATTACATACTTATATATATATTTATATATGTGTATATACGTGTACCAACTTAAAATTTAAAAAGCTGTCTGCTTTTACGTTTTCTTCCATTCTTTTTCTGTCTTTTAGTCTGAATAACCTACACAAATTACACCTATTATTATTAATACTATTATTATCTCTTTTCTTTTGACGACGATACCGGAGGACTAACTGATGAAAGGATCAACTCCATTCACAGTAGCAATAAGGTCTTAACACATCGCATACTACAAATAACATGTAATTAATCCCAGCACCACTCCTTTTGGAGTCAACCAAAGGTACGACAGTCGAGTGGCGGGACGAACTAAGCAGAAGATTACCGAAGACCACAAAAATTTACCTCACAATCAAGAAGCGAGCACAAAGAAACCAAATTAGTTTACACTAGCTCGTAAAAACAATAGTGGACGTCAAGTATTACAGAATAGTAACACTTAACGATTTTACTCGACAACTATATAGACAAAACCTTCTGTGACGCGAAATGCCGTACTCAGTAAAAAGTATGACTAAAAAATTACAGCTTTTGAATACATGAAATTAAGCATGAATATTAGCAAGTGCTTACAGAGCTCAGGAATTCCTGAGCTCCTATGTCGTTCTGCCTCTATCAGAAGCAAGGTTCATGAATACTCTGTAGCCACCTATTCCGACATATTTGTACAGTGGATGTACAAATGGCAGACTTCTCAGCATGGCACACTGTAGCATGGTGACCATTATACCTCAAAATAAGGTCAAACTAATGAAAGGAGAATATAGTATTTTCGCCTGTCTGACAGTGCATTTGAATAAATAGGACACAGGCAAAATTATAAAATTACGAAATCACTGCAAAATACAACCACCAGGTACTTATTACTTCAAACCTTAACAATAGAGTTAATAAGGAGGGAATGTCTAGATCTCATCTTATCTCACAAAGTTCTTTCATTCCCGACAGGACTGAATTCTATCTCTAAAAATCACATCAAGCAGTAAGACTTTCAAAGAAACCAATAGATGTTATTAAAAAGACAATTGCAGCGAAGAAAATTTTCTTTTCGACGAAGTCATCATCTAGGCTGTACATTCGTGTATTTATATCAAATGGATGGGAAAGTTCCAGAATAATTTCCGGTTAAGGGTCAAATTAATAAAAAATTACAATTAGGAATTAGAATGCCATGATAAGCAGGGGGACGGATAAAACTCGAACAAAGTAGCATTATAATAACTAAGAAGATTGACATTGTGCAATTGGGGGTTAGAAATGTAAAAATAACAAAATATACAGAATGTTTGGATAAAAAGACTAGTGTGATGAATAATTGTTTATGCAATCAGGGATTAAATATGTAGTAAGATGACAGAATAAACAGGAAGTGTGGATTTGAAAATATGGTAGTGTAGGCAGGGATTAAGAAAACTTAAAATAACATGAATAAACAGGAAGTTTAGATAAGAAAGGCGATGGGATGGTCATTATTAAAAAATTTACCTGTTTATGATGGCCATGGCAGGGACACGGGTTGGACGTATTTCTTTTGGATACAAAGAGTGTGTTTGAGTTGTTGGATAGCTAACGCCTCAGCTATGTCCAGATGTCTTGATTTCACTCCCTTTGATGGGTTTGACTGAATTTTGTATATTGCTTTGAAGGATTTTTCGAAAGGCGCTGAATGTCCTGAGTTGACCAGATGTTCTGTCGCTGAACTGTATACACGTTTTCGGTCTCCTTTTACTAGCCAGGCTGGGTAGTGTTCGCGAGCGCGTTTTCCAAGTTGGTGCATGGTACGGCCGATGTACTCAGCTCCACAAGAGCAAGTAAACTGGTGTATGCACGTTGAGGTGGCCCAATGCGACGGCTTGTCTTTCACGTTCTGGCTGAACAGTTTCTTGCAAGAAAACGTCAGTCGTAGGCTCGCGGCGAAGTATGTTTTCCTAAGAGATTTGCAGAAGCGATTGCGAAGGATTTCTGCTTCAATATCACCTTTGAATTCTAGATTAAGCAGAAGTGTTTTCTTTGGAACGGATTGGACTTGTTCTGAAGTCCTCTTAGATTTGAGATTTTTGTCTATGAACCTGGGCGGGAAACCGTTTTCCATCAGGGTTTTTTGGAGATTACGCAGTTGTTCGTCAATCACTTCCCTGCTGCATATCTTCCGAATTCTCGAGGAAAGAGAGTATATCAGGTTCCTCTTTCTGCTTAGGGGTATGAAGCTTTGAAAGTTGATGAATTGTCCATTCCAAGTAGGCTTTTTGTATATGGATCTTTTCAGAGAGTTGTTGGGCTTTCTTGTCAGCTGGACGTCGAGGAAGTGGAACATTCCGTTGGATTCAGTCTCAAGTGTAAAGTCGATGTTTGGGTGGGCGTTATTGAAGATTTGAAGTAGGTTTTTTAAATCACAATTCTCACCACAAATAATAAAAGTATCATCGATGTATCTCTTGCAGAGATGGAGGTCGTTGATAGTTGATGATAAGGCGTTGTTTTCTAAGCTAACCAAAAAGCAGTCGGCTAATAGGGTTCCTAAGGGAGAACCCATTGCTACCCCATCTACTTGCCTGTATATTTCTTTGTTGAAACTAAAGTATACGTTGAAGGTGCATCGTAGTAACAGATGTCAAGTGACCACTCTTAAGTGGCTCTTTGAGCTCAGACAAAACAAGATCCTAAATGCAATGAGTGATGGAGATTATTATCATCACTGTAGCACCAGATAAACAAAGGATGCATAAGAGTGTCAAACACGAATATAAGATAGAAGATAGGTCAAAGAGGCTGAGAATATGTCAGCAAAAGAGCTGTGCATAGGCAGCTTTATTGTTTGACATGAGTGGTTCGCAGCTACTTAGATGCATTGGTCAATAATTAGTATACACTTGTTGAGTGCTTTATTTGAATAAATTAACATACACGTATTTCCCAGTACTTCTTCATGTTTATCGATGTGCGTGGACGTTGTGGCTACTCGACGCCCATCCGTCATCAGAGCAGTAAAGACAGTCACTTCCACTAATAAATAACACACACGGAAACTCTGTGATTATCATGATATCAGATCACCATTGATCATTTTGCATTAGCCCCAGCTGAAAGATCACTGACAATGAATTAAAAATGATCTTATTACTTCCTGTTTAAAATGTTAATCTTTTCATTGGTATGTAATAAATTATAAATAGAAAAATAGAATTATTGATTTCACTTCTAACCTTATGACAAATTTTAGATTTTTTACAGCTCTGAATGAACTGAGATCAAGTAACGTCAAATCAGTGTTATTTTCAATATATATTTTTATATCGGACAATTTACTTATGATTTTGAACAAAGCACGAACTACAGTTTTAGCAGAATAAAGTCGTACCATCATTTATTTAGTTGCCTTCTCATCAGCTGCTTGCAGGCCAAAGTCATTATTAAGTAGTATATCTACAGAAACATTTTTAACATACTTGCACAGAGTTCATTTTAAACAAAAATCAATCAATATATGCTTTCAGTAATAATTTTTAATAATAATAAACACTTTTTACGAACAATAATGACCATACGCAATGGAAACATTGGACATTACGTAATCAGATGAAGGAGAGAGTGAAAATATCCAGTTACCAGGACAAAGAAAGACTGATAACTGCTTCTTTCTGAACGCATAAATCAGGTTTCAGGCGCTTTATGGAGGTCGGTTCGTTAAACTTAAGGTGAACTGAACTCCTTTGCCTATTGATAATTTTGAACGATCTTATGACGTCTACCTCGTGACTTGTGTAATGCCTGGCAATGGCAATGTCCAAAACATTTGTTCCCTTTAGACACAGGCTTTTTGTACATGTTCAGAAAATCGTAGGAATGCCCTTCTTTCTGTGCTTCCAATGTAACTGCTCCCGCAGATACCTGTAAATATGTATATACACTTGGAGCTAAAATGAGAAAGATATCTATCGATTTTTAATTGCACCAAAGAGTAAGTTGTTCGAAGTATTTAATAATGACTTTGGCCTGTAAGCAGCTGATGAGAAGCCAACGAAATAAATGATGGTAACATTTTATTCTGCAAAAACTGTTGTTCTCGCCTTATTCAAATTTATTAAGGGGAATAAATGTATGAAATTACTTATGATTTCCAGGTACTGTGTTACTCGTATGATAGGCATACAGAAACAGTATGAGACAGAATGAGGAAGTTGATGTTAGACGGTCAGACACCTTAGATTTCAAATTTACAGATTTTTTTATTTGGGGTTAGAAGGTTTGAATTCTATGTTGACGCCTTTCTAATAGGTTTCCTGGATTGTTTAAACGCTTTTCAAACGAGTCAAATAAGGGCGCTGACACCACTTCTTCTTCTAGGAGTTGGTTCCAAGAGTTTGTGACTGGGTGGGAAAACCAGTACTACACAAAGATATAGTTTCTCCTTAGCTTTCACACTTTCCTGCTGTGTCCCCTGATGTGCTCCGACATGGTGGGAAAGAGAAGAGAATTAAATCAGGCTCGTAGCCATTATTTAAAATTTTAAACATTGTAATCAGACTATTATTAATAATACTTTGATAAAGCTATTAGCATTAAATAGCGAAACGTCAGTAAGAACAATATCGTTTTGTTTTTCATTAATTGGGAAATACAAAAACCTACGGTGTGGCAAGTAGAAGAGACTCAAACCGTCCAGTCTTTCAATGCATGATCAATTGGTCATGCAATGAATCATACGGGTCCCCTTCCTTTAAAACTCTTCCAAAATACTTCTGTCTGTCTTTAGACATGGAAAGGCTGCATAAATGCAATTTTCCAGTCCTGACCTCACCAAAAATGCATGTTAAGTAAACATATCTCAGGTGATTCTAGTAAAAGCTCTGCATATTACTCATAAGGATCTGAAACTACATTCTGTCACTGCGCCACAGTGTGCTGTGGTTTTTAAGTCGTAAATGACTACGACAACTAGGTCCATCTGAGTCTGAAATGACGGGAGTATTATTCCCTCTAGTTAGTTGAGCTAAAACTTGAGTATCTAATTCACATGGGTTTGAATTTCACTTTACTGATTGGGAGCATCCGTTCTTTGGACTGCTCTGGCAATTTTCGGGGTCTCCTCGAAATATGACAGTGTCACTGTCGCCATTAAGTTGTATCTAAATCTTTGTTTCATCTACCTGAAGAACCATAGGGGATTCGGTAGGCACAGAGAGCGCACTGATATATAAGGTGAATAAAAGGGTCCGAGTACGGTGTCTTGTGGCACTCCATTGCAAACTGTAGTCTAGGAAGAAAGCTTTGAGTTGTTCTTGACACTCTGTTTCCTACCTATGAGGAATTCCTTAATCCATTTTGACAGGCGGCTTTTGATTTTAAGACGTTCCAATTTTTTAAACTATCCTGAGTGAGAGACTTTATCGAAGGCTTTGCTGAAGTCTATGAAAATAACGTCGATGGGTTTCCTGTTGTCCCTTTCTGTGACCCAGCATTTCTCTTACTGTAAGAAGGTTTGTCAGGCATGAGGGATTTTCAAGGGAGCCGTGGTGTGTTATGAACAACAAGCTGTTGTTTTACAGATACTCAGTGATAGCTTTCTTGATAATTCTCTCCAGTATCTTTATGAAGTTGCTGGTGAGATTAAGCGGTCTGTAGTTTGAAGGATAGTGACTGGATCCTCACTTATGGATGGGGGTTACTATGATGTATTTATAGTCACAGGATAACATTCCATTTAGGAGGGATGGCTTGAATTAGTTTCGTTCACGATTGACCTCCTTTAGGACTGTAACGCATATACTGATTGGTCGCTAGGGCTCAAACGATATCACGCATCTAATGCTTGTCGATGGTGCAAACTATATTCTATCAGTCATGGGTTTAGCAAAATAGATGATTCGCTATTGAGTTGTCCTCTGAATTGATGTCCGATGTTCGGAGGCGTATCTGTAACCATTGCAGGAAGTGATATCCCCTCTCAGATTTCAACTGGAATTATTCAGGGCTGCAATTAGGCCTGTTAAATTGAGTTTCCGGGATCCAATTCACTAAAAGCCTAGGTAGTATGGACAATACTTAGATTCCAATAGTTTTTGTTCAATTAACTGTAAATGAGCCCTTGTCGAAATTCTGTTTTACAAATTGGGAAGAATGCGTTCCACCGAGAAATAAGGGGGAAAACTTCCGATTCTTGAAAAAATGTTGAAAAACAACAGTTAACCCTCAGAAATTCATCAACAAGTATGGAACAGACTCTTTGCTGAATCACATGTTATGTTTTCACTGAACCCATTTATTTCTTAATTAATCCTCTTATTTCCCCCAAAATTATGCTTTGTATAACCAACTTGTTTAATTTTTATAACTAGCTACTTCTGCGTTAAGTTTCTTGGTTGATAATCATTGCTCCTTGAAATGTTCTTACTGAACAGTTTCTGCTGACAAACGTATCATTACCACACTGGACTGGCAAATTTCTGTATGGTATTAAAACCCCGGTGGGTGTGTACCGATGAAGAGTCCCAAACTAGGCTGAAGAAACATTTTTCCAGTACCCCCTGAGTGTTTTTGAATGGTTCTCTAACCAACGTCAGCTCATCATGATGAAATCCTGTAACCAATCAATCACATCCCTACAAACCAATACTCGAATGTCAATGACATGCTCACTGGCGACTGGCTTTATTCAGGTAGGCTAGTTACCTGGAGTTCTAGTGGGAAGTTGTGACCAGGAGGGTGCAGCAGGTCGGGTGCGAAAACAAATACCCTCAGAAGACATTGGTTAGTGGTCGCGCTATTTCGTGAATTGGCAGAAGTTAGAATATATGTGTTAGCCATTGGGATGGGTCCCAGTGTCGTAATGGTCTGTGAGCTAGCTCAAACCCCGCAGTGTGGGTGCGTACTGATGAAGAGTCCCAGACCAGTAGGACGAAGCAGCTGTCCAATACTCCCAGCCAGTTTTCCAATGGTTCTTTAAATAATGTCAGCTCGTCACAATGAAATGCTGTAACCAATCAGTCAAATCCCTACAAACCAATACTTGAAAAGATTGTTATCACATATTAAAGCAGAGCTACAGATGAGGATCTAATTAAAAAGTAAGTGTTTCCATGCTCAGTCCATTCTTTTTGGATCTTTTTGATGGTAACCATTTATAGAAATAAGATGTAGACTTGATAAACAGCTATTGAGATATGTGAAACAACTAACAGCTTTACCTACTGCACATGAGTCTTCTACTGGCACAACATCCTTGGGCGAAAAGCAGCTTGCATCGAGGACACACACATAAAGACAGAGAGAACGGATGCCATTTGGACAACTACATATTAACATGATATGTATTTCTCTGCCAAATTATGTATAAATTCTCTCTCGTCCAAAAGTGGTGTTAATCATATTGATATTCCCTCAAATGACAGAACGTTATTTCAACTGGTCGATTATTTAGTGTCTCAAACGTTAAAAAAACACAATCACACACACATATTATAACGTGTACACATGTCCGTATATCCTTCAATCTCATCAATGTTTTATTTTTTGTGACCATCGTCAATGGTTGGTCAAATTGTCCACTATATAAACTCATGTCCACCTGGCATTTTACTTGAATTCCACTTGGCCTCACACTACACAACTTACCTACTACTTCATTCATCAAATAAAATGTGAGTCCACTGAGTTAACGTTTTCACTTATTATTTCGGTTACCATGGTTTTCTGAATTGATTTGATTTGTCTTTTTTGTTCTTCTCCTCCTTCTCCTTATCGAGGGACGAACTGAGAGCACTTTTCGAAGCAGCTGACGTCAATCATTCCGGAAAGTTGTCATCTCAAGAGTTGAAAAAGGTGTTAGAAGGTGATTTTGGTTGTGAAATCCCCAAGGATAAGTTCGATGAATTTTTGAAGGGGACAAATCTTGATGGTGAAGGTGAATGGAGTATTGATGACCTGGTGAAACTATTCACTACATAACAATGTTCGTTGTAGTCATGATTGATATTTTCAGAACAACACACATATGTGATTGTATAAACATTAGGTTGATTCCATTGTTCTCACATATGTTATTTAATGTTTCCTAATATTATAAAGTTAAATTATACTTTAAAGAATTTCTGATCAAGTAATGTGTTCTCATTCAATTTTCCACTGAGTATACATTATGAGGCATGAGAGTATTCAGAGTTTTTGTTTAAAAGCCTTCAGTTTATTGCGATAACATATAAACTATTTATATTTCTGATATTCTCCTCCTTCTGAGATGAATTTATCTTATGTAAAATAATACAGTTCGCAGGATTCATGCTATTACAAGGGACAATAAGTTATAACTCTTTGAAACAGTGTAATGTAGTCGCAGTCAGTGGTTTAAAATATTGTCATTTGCTGGTGAGACATTTATTTCTTGTGTTTCAAGAGGAACAAATGGCTTTATCATCACTTCTGCATTCCATACGATTAGCTAATATTCATTTTGAGTGACTGTGTGACTACTCATAGGCTCTCTATTCCTCTTCAGATGATCTTCGTGTCATAAGCGGACGTGCAAAACGTCACTCGCTTCCCGTTCGTATTTCATGCTCTGACCTGGTATATGACTTCACTCAACGGCCCCTTTGTGTAGGTTCCACCCATCCACTTCTATTCCTTGTTGATTGCTCAATAGGTTGTTGAATGGTTCCCTGCATGCTAAACTTCTCTGTTGCTTATCGTTTTTGGCCGATTGGCCATCTGATCTTCAGTATGGAAGTAGAGAATTAGGCAGGTATCGATGGAAGTGTAAATCAGGCTGTTGTAAATGCTTTAAATGAAGCGCGTCGAATGTTTGAAGCATACGGTTCACTGACCGTCTTACCGTTAAACGAAATTTGGGTCTTTCTTAAACTTAAAATTACACCATTCGGGTTGAGAAATCAGCACAGTTTCTTTTGAAAAGCGAAAATATTTGGTGGAATAATTTGAAACATAAATGGCCATAGAAAGACAAACGGAAAGTGTGGCTGAGCTAAATGACTAGTTGGTCACCATTCAGGCTGAACAATAGTGCTCACTGGGCAAGTCAAAGTCAGTGCGTTTCCACTAGCGACGACTCCGAACGAAAACAAATTTTCAATACTACTTCGATCTGACAAGTGAACACTACTTTTTGATGTAATTACTCTTAACTACTTACATTGAAAATAGTAGTATGTTTCACAAATGTTTCATATTTGCATGATATTACATTGATTTCGATTTCAATGATTTTCATTTTAGATTGCGCTACATTTCCTGATGAATTAAGGGATAGCTTTCAAAGTTTTAACTAAACTAGAACTCATGCTTCAATCTCAGGTTAGACCACGGATTGATAGCAGTTAGAGAACGGTTGAAAACCAGCTCGGAATACTAGACAGCTGTTCCATCCTAGTTTGGGATGCCTACTGTCGATGAATCCACGTCAACCATTGGGAGTTCATAATGTCCTTGGATGGTTTATTAAACTAATACAGCATTACGACGTCTAATTTGCGCGTTATCTACTGTGCTATTTACGAATTGCATCGGAAAGCGATATACAGTCTGGAATATGTACTTAATTAGCAAGCAAAGTGAAAAAAACATGCAGGCATAATTGATTCTTTCATTCTAAGGATCAAGTACATGTGTATGCGCATTACAGATTGACAAATCCATAGGTATTGGTTTCATAATACTACTTGTAAATGAGTATTTGTCAAACAAAAGTATTGAGTGACCCCTGAAGAACAATATGTGACCTAGAAAATGGAAATATTTGTGCAAATACTTTTGAATGGCCTGACCACGAGCATTATACCTTCAGGCATAAATAACAATTTTCATTGGATGGCCAAGCGGGTGATGTCATTCAGTAGTCTCCCAAGAGTACATCAAATGCATCTACATCTCCTTCTGTATATTACTTGGACAATAGATTGCCAGCTAGTTCATTGCCTGACACAGTTCCTTACTGTCAGTCTCTTTTTGCCAGCTGGTTATACGATTTTCAGTAGAAAGCAGAGGCAGATGTCAATGGAATTCTGCAGAAGCCTGCAGGAAGTGCTTCTCGCGATGTGTGCATCAGATCTGTGAACCAAACAGAGTTACTGATAGACTTGAAATCAGAGCTCAAAATTCAAATCTTGTTTCTTGTGTTGAGTGTATTATTCGTAAATATTGATTTAAGAGTAATTGACATTTCAATATAAGAACAACAAAGTTCAGCGAAGAGTCTCTTTTCGCTAGCAAATTCATTCACTTAGCTGTGCATTCGCATTTTTATATAATTATTTTGTGTGTGTGCGTGCATATTAGGATTGTCATACAAAAAAAAATAAAAATTCAAGCGTTGGTTTGTAGGGATTTGATTGGTTACACGATTTTCATCATGAGCTGACATTAGTTAGAGAACCATTGGGAAACTTGGGGGTACTGGACGGCTGTTTCGTCCTAATTTGGGACTCTTCATCAGCACGCACCCACCGGGATTCGAATCTAGGACCTTCTGGTTACAAGGCGAGCTCGTATACCATTAAGCCACTGGGACCCGATCCAATGGCCCATCAATTCTAACTTCTGCCAATTCACGACATAGCGCGACCCCTAGCCAATGTCTTCGGCGAGTATTTATCCTCACACCCGACCTACCTCTGTTTACGTCATCAAGATATTTCTAAAATGTGATGAATGATCAAACTGTAACTAGAGTGTGAAAACTGGAAAGTATTAACAAGGGTTGCGTAATATGAAATAGGATCTTTATGGAGACACGCGTCCAAAAAATAAGTTATATAATGGGTAGAGAGAGTGAATAAAGGTTTGGTTAAGAAGATGTTACTAAGATGCCATACAAAAATTCAAAAACGAAAAATGAAAACAAAACAGAATTAACAAAGTTGTAGAACTTGGAATTATACCCAAGGTAGAAGGAGGGGGTTGAGAAGTGTCTTTTGTATGCATAAATCAGAGTTTTCTATCCGGATCGCTAAGGCCTTGGCAATGCAAAGGACAAGGAAGCTCACCATGTTCGGGAGGCTTCTTTCGACTTTGTACATGACTTTGAATGAATTCTCCTTACACATATTGAGTGACCAGTGTTGAATACATATGTTCAATTACAACACTCCTTATTGATCCACTGTTACCTTTATGTAGTCAAGCAGGATGATGTTCATTGACTCTCTTTGATAAAACGCGCATTGAACGACCCATACATCTCACTTCACATGAGCAAGTGAATTGGTAGGTACACTTAGAAGTGGTCAGATGCGGTAGTTTGTCTTTAGAGTTGTTGAAGAATAATGGGCGGCTTGAGAATACCAATCGTAATATAGCAGCAGGGAATATTCTTTTCAGGGAGTTAGATGTTCTTATGTTTATGATGTCGACCAAAAGGTAGTGTTTGAACGCCACATTCATGTATAGCATATTTTTCGGCAGAGAGATGGCTTGTTCTTTGTTGATTTTCAGCTTTATATGTTTGTCTATATCTAGAATTCGTAGAACCTGCAGCCCGGAATCAGTAGAAGGGGAGATCACTCCTTGAAGAAGACGCTACTTAAAAATGGCTATCCACCACGCTGAAAATCAACGAAAAACAATCCCTCTCTGTGCTGAAGAATACGCTATACATGAATGTGGCGTTCAAAAGCGACCTTCTGGCCGACATATTAAACAGAAGAACATTTAACTCCCTGAAAAGAATATTCCCTGCTGCTACATTACGATTGATATTCTCAAGCCGCCCATTATTCTTCAGCAACTCCAAAGATAAACTGCTACATCTGACCACTTCTAAGTATATCTACCATTTCACTTGGTCAGATGGAGCGAGATATATAGCTTGTTCGATGCGTGATATATATATACATATATGTGGAGGTTATATTTACACATATTTGACAAAGAAGTCGATTAACCAAAAATTATGCTCAATTTGCTCATTTTTAACATTTAGCAAAAACCGTACAAATTTAATGTTCAGGAATCCATAAGGTTTCAAGAGTAATCTACAATGATACGGCTGACTAAGTTGAGTCGAACCAAGGTACACTACTGATAAGCTCAGTCCCAAACAAGCGAAATGGCTTTCCGATATTTAGTTCACTTAGATCTGGTTAGAAGACACTACTTATGTCAGTCAGTCAGTCAGTAGCATACACAGTGATGAATTTACGCTTGCTATCTTGACTGCAACCATTTATAGCATCAAGTAGATCTCATGTTGTGAGACGAATACTTTCAGTTTCTAAAAAGCAACTGTGTAGTGAAATTCCACCTGTGACTGTATCACATCCAAATTATGAATTCGACACTACTCATACTTCTAAATAACTAAACCAATTTATCGTTAATGGATGGTTGAAGGCAGTCGACCGGAAGACTTCAACCTTGATTCTGTTGAAAGTTAAATTGGTCAGCATGAAGCCTTACTAGTGATATTTCATTCTACAGTGATGTTCTTTCATATTATGTAGGAAACAGCGCAAATGTTAACAGTGGAAGAGACTGACTGACAGACTGGCATAAAAGATAGCACTGGATGATGTTTAGTTTATGTTATCTTTTTTTTAAATTAAAGTAGATTCTGTTGACTTCAATTTATGCATAATCTATATTTTGAGAAGAAAGTTTCATTCCAATCAATATACATTTATTGATTAGTATCAGAAGGTGATATTTTCGAAAGGTATCAATGATTTTCAAGTGTTAATGTGTAGGAATTTAAATCCCGAAAAATACCCATTTTTTTATAGGTAAAAACACAGTTTTTTTTGTTCAGCGAAGAAATTTCTTTTCAGCGACTTCATCTTCAAGCTGTACAGTCGTATTTATATTACAGAGAAAGTTATTAAGTGGCACTAAATAATTGCTCAGTCAATATACAGTCAATATAAGTGACAAGAATAACGATAATTAAAATGTTATAAGGGGCAGAGCTGAAGTGAATGAATTACAAAATTATTAAAGATTGTTTTATAAGTGAATTGATATCAAAAATAACTTCTTTTTTAAATGTCAAGCGTTGTCTAAAAATTTTAAAAAATTAGGAGTACGATTACGATAAGAATGAAGATGCGAAGTGAAGGGGAAAGAATTCAAGTGGTAAGATAAAATAAAATAAAAAACTAGAAAGAACATTACTATGACCAAGGTAAAGAAAGGGGTTTGATAAAACGCTTCGGAATACATAATTTAGGTTTCTGTTCATGTACAGCCAAAGCTTCGGTTATGCATAAGTGAAGAAAACGTAAACTTTTGAAGCGATTCAACTTTGCCATGTAGATAACCTTGAAGGATGAATCACGTGGGGCTGAATGACCAGATTCTAACAGGTGATCACAAATAGACGACTTCGCAGTTCTACGTTCGCCTTTCATTAACCAAACCGGATAATGTTCAGCTACACGACTTCGGAGAGTAAGCTTACAACGTCCAATATAATCAGCTCCACAGGAGCAGGTAATGTTCTTTCTAGTTTTTATTTTATTTTATTTTATCACTTGAATTCATTCCACTTCACTTCACATAGCTGTACTCCCAGCATTATGTCCTCAAGTGGCACTTTTGTCCTAAGTTCGATGTCTTGGTCAGAAATGAGTTCGTTTCTGACTGCCTCCATAGCCATATTTATTGGTATACGTGTGTATAAACTGACAATGTCAAAACTAACCATTTTTTCTTCATTATCTAATTTTAAATTATCTAATCTGTGTTTGAGTTCATAAGAATTAGTTAGTCTAGATTTCGACTGGATTTTTAGGGGATAAATTAGTCAGGAAATATGTAAGGAAATGTAAAAATAAAATAAATAATAATGGTAACGATAGTGATAATAACAATAATAATGATAATGATAATAGTAATAATAATAATATTAATGATGACACCAACAATAAAGAATTTAAATCATCAGTAGTAATTCCGTACAAGGAAGGAACCTCGGAAGCCTTACGCAGAATCCTTAACAAGGCAGGAATAAAAACGGCATTCAAACCCACAAACTCAATTAGAAACAAGCTTTGTCGGTTAAAGGATCCTGTAGAGCCCTTAAAACAAAACAATTTAGTTTATCTCATACCCTGCAATGATTGTCAGTTCAAATACATAGGTCAAACTAGTAGAACAGGGGCAGTCAGACTAGCTGAACATAAAAACCTAGCAAAATCTAGATTGGTTGACCCGAATAAGATGAGAAATCTAGAGAATAGTTCAGCTATGGCACTACATGCAGTCACACACAACCATACAATAGGATGGGAGAGGATGACAGTTTTAAAATCTAATGTCACAGGGTATAGAGAGAGATTGATAACTGAAACTTTGTTTATCGAATCAACTACAAATACATGTAATAGGAATGATTCATCACCTGTCCCCGATATCTGGAAAATTCTACTACCCATAGGACGAATAGGAGAAGACAAGGAAAACTTGGTGACACTATCTGATGAGAAAAAGTTTCAGAAACAGTCTCCACAGAAAGATCCCACCGAACAGACGGAGCTCCAGCTAACAAAGATATTGAAGAAAATGAAAGACGAATCAGTTATCAGTTCAAAACTATACGAACAATTGCGCCCATCTGGTTCTACAACACCGCGCATGTACGGCTTACCTAAAGTGCACAAACAAGACGTCCCACTCCGCCCAATACTAGATATGATAGACTCCCCATATCATACAATCGCGAAATGGCTGGTGGAGATTCTCGGGCCGGTGAAAGAGAAGCTTTCAAGACACAGCCTCCGTGACACATTCGACTTTGTTGATTCAATTAAGAATGTCAATGTGGCAGAAAAGAAAATGGTCTCCCTGGATATTGTCTCTCTCTTCACCAACGTTCCATTGACAGAAACCGTTTGTTTCCTTTGCGACTACATTCAATCCAATAGCATCGATGTTGGTATACCGATCCATTACCTGAAAGAACTGTTACTACGATGCACCTTCAACGTATACTTTTGTTTCAACAAGGAAATATACAGGCAAGTAGATGGGGTAGCAATGGGTTCACCCTTAGGACGCCTATTAGCCGACTGCTTTTTGGCTAGCTTAGAAAACAACCCCTTATCATCAACTATCAACGACCTTCATCTCTACAAGAGATACATCGATGATACTTTCATTATTTGTGATGAGAATTGTGATTTAAAAAACCTACTTCAAATCTTCAGTAACGCCCACCCAAACATCGACTTTACACTGGAGACCGAATCCGACGGAATGTTCCACTTCCTGGACGTCCATTTGACAAGAAATGACAACAACTCTTTGAAAAGGTCCATATACAAAAAGCCTACATGGGATGGACAATTCATCAACTTTCAAAGCTTCCTGCCGCTAAGCAGAAAGAGGAACCTGATATACGCTCTTTCCTCGAGGATCCGGAAGATATGCAGCGAGGAAGTGATCGAAGGAGAACTGCGTAATCCCCGAAAAACCCTGATGGAAAACGGTTTCCCACCCAGGTTCATAGACAAGAGTCTCAAATCTAAGAAGACTTGCGAACAAGCCCAATCCGTTCCAAAGAAAACACTTCTGCTCAATCTAGAATTCAAAGGTGATATTGAAGCAGAAATCCTTCGCAAACGTCTCTGCAAATCTCTAAGGAAAACATACTTCACCGCGAGCCTACGACTGACGTTTTCTCGCAAGAAACTGTTCAGCCAGAACGTGAAAGACAAGTCGTCGCATTGGGCCACCTCAACGTGCATATACCAGTTTACTTGCTCTTGTGGAGCTGAGTACATCGGCCGTACCATGCGCCGACTTGAAAAACGCGCTCGCGAACACTACCCAGTCTGGCTAGTAAAAGGAGACCGAAAACGTGTATACAGTTCAGTAACAGAACATTGGAGAAAATTTTTCTTTTCGATGATTCATTTTCATAAGCTGTACAATCATAATTATATTTAACAAAGAATTCATAAGACCAATTAGATGCTGGTAAAATTTGTCGTCGGAATACGTATTATGTAATGCAGGTTGTAATCTAGAAGGGATGACTAAGTAGAAATTAGGAAAGAGGCATAAATTAGGAAAATGACTAATCAATATAATTGTGTAGAGTGGACAAGAACTAGTGGGAAGACGATAAAGCGTTTTCAAATAAAATCTGTACGAAAATGCAAAGTTATTAATAAACAGTAGTTAAGTGATAATAAAATAGGGACAATGAAAATAATAATGATAATACTAAACTTACATAATGAAAAGGAGCAAAATTATAGTGGGAACGTTACTCTGGCCATGGTAGGGTGAGTCAATGTATGTAATGCTTTTGAATGCAGAGGTCCAGTTTCAGATCCTGAATAGCCAGTGAATCAGTTATGTACAGATGGGGTATTCGAAGTCTTTTCGTAAGATATTAGTGGACTCTGTGTAGCACCGCGAGGCATTCATGTAGGGGTCCTCGATATCCAGAGTTGATAAGGTGTTCAAGGATGGTACTGCTAGTATTGTTCTTTCCTCCTGTGGCTATCCAAGCTGGACTGTGTTCCAGAATACGTTTGCGGACTTGAAGTTGCGTATGGCCAATATAATTTGCTCTATGCGAACAAGTAAAGTGATAAATACGAATTGAGGTGGCCTAAAGCGGTATCTTATCCTTGACGTCAGACTGCATTTACTGTCTGCTGGAGAATGTGATTCGTAAGGTGACATTTAGAAATGCAGTTCCTGAGAATTTCCGCTGTGATGTCACCTTTGAATTCCAGGTTCATGAAGAGAGTTTTCTTAGGAACAGTTGCGAAGTTTGGCGTTGGAGATTTCTTTTTCATGTTTTTGTCTATGAATCTTGGTGGATCCCTGTGTTCTTTAGTAGGGTTTCACGTAATAAATTTAATTCTCAATAGAATGATATCATTTTATACCGCAAATTTCGTCTTCCTTTCTTTATTGAAATCTATCAAGGGAACCAATTGTATGAAAATCAGATGTCTTAGGTAGTAGGATACTCAATAAGGCTGGAATTAGGGTGGCATTTAAACCAACCGACCAACCAAATGTCTCACAGATAAACTTTGTCATCTTAAGGACACAGTCACTTTTTCTTGACGAACACAGAGCAAATCACTTACATATCTAATGTAGAATTTTAATCCCAGTATAAATATCTTTAGACTGTACCAAGCTAATTCATTAACCAACTTTAGAGTTACATCCACCACAGAGTACGCAGAAATCTTGCCAATAATGGAAAAATCAGACTTCTTCATACCCCAGAAACTATAGAGCAATCAGAAGATTAAATCCTGAACTGTGAATACAGAATACGTTTGTCTAGTCTCCTTGGCTACAATGGACGTAGTTCGATTCAACATTCAATCTGTAACTTTTGTAAACACTGGTTTTCTAAACTCGTCATCCTTCCCACTAATACATTTCCATTCCTCATGACACTGAGTGCTTTTAATTTTAGCTGAGCTCTACTCAGTCTATTCGTCAGTTACATTATGTCAAGCAATTTACACGCTTCTATCCGGTCTATGTTTTCTAAATTGAGCAGTGATACATCTCTTGAAAAATTCCTTCTTTTTTGAAAACGTTTCTTTCCCATAGTAAATTTGAAACGTTGAACAACTGGAAAAAAAGGGTGTACTTAGTAAATTCATAAATTTCGACAACACTCATCAGCTGAATACTCCTGCTTTTTCTATGAGAGTGTACTAAACACACATAATTGTACAACTTGAGAATGATACTGCTGAAAAGGGGTAACTCTTCGCTGAATGCTTCGTCTATTATAAGTTTCAATATATTAAACATTCCCATAGTAAAATTTAAAACGACACATTTAAGCGAACAATATGGCTATTTTCAATTAGATCTCATCAGGCTTAACTCTAATATATATAAGTTTACAAATAAAAATTCAAATATAAACCAATCATGGTGTTTTGTCTATAGGATAATACGATGGTGAATATAAATTATGCAATTAGTCATAATAGTAGTAATAATAATAATAATAATAAAAATGGTCTTATCAATAATAAGGATGAAAAAGTGAGGCAATCTGTGATAACACGAATAGTGAAAAGGCAGCATGATTAAACAAACAACTGTTCAGGTGGAAGTAGTCGATAAAGGCTAGTAAAAACAAATGAACCGATTAAGTAATGTTAGATTGTAAGGGAAGGAAATGAAACACGTTTATAATGAAGATGTGATAAGATTAAGCGATGATAAGAAAGGGGCTGGAAATATAAGTGAAGTGTGGTGGTAATGTCATCAGTTGGTTAGGTCTTAATAGGCCGTGGGAGGGATAATGGCTGTACGAACTTCTTTTGAATGCACAGTTTAGGCTTTATACTTGTTCGACTGCCTATCACCCCAGCTGTGTACAATAAGCGAATACGAAGTCTATTGGAAAGATTCGGTGGGGCACGATGAATTACTTTGAAGACTCTCGTTTTCTCGACTACATGACCACTATCAATTAAATGTGAGTAAAGTGAGCTACGAATTGTTTTTGTCTGTCCTTTGCCAAACCACAATGAGAGATATTCACTAACACATTGGCTAAGCTGTCTAGTAGTACGCCCAGTATAACTGTCACCGCAGGTGCAGTTGAATTGATAAATGCACATAGATGTGGCAAAACTATCAAGCTTATCCTTCGTTTGCGTCGCAATCATTCGTCGGCTAGAGAATGACAAACATAGGTGTGCTGCATAAAATGTTCGTCGTATATTCCTTGAAAGTCTTTGGAATAGAATCTCACTTGATAAGTCACCACTAAATTGTAACTTAATGAATAGAGGTTTCTTACGTGCAGTCAGAGTCTCCGGTTTTTTCTCCGATGTTTTCATATGTTTCTTTATGAAACTACTCGGATAGCCCATCTCCATCAAGGAATCATGAATATATTCAAATTCCTTTTGTAATTGGTCATCCGTAAATATCTTTCTTGCTCTGCTCGTAAGACATTTAACAACATTTCTTTTATGTTTAGTGGGCACGTAACTAAGGAAGTGTGTGTATTGCAGTGTGAGTGTGCTTTTTCTATACACGCTTCTCCCAAGTGACCCATCTTCTCTTCACAAGTAAAGGTAAGCGAAGGGTGGATGTTGTTGAAAATCAGCAACAAATCGTCTATGTTTACATTCCCATCACCTAAGATAAATGTATCATCGACATATCGGTAATACATATCAAACTGCTTGGTGATGTCCTTCAATTTCCCGTTTTCAAGTTTTGCGAGAAAGAATTCAGGCAATATTGAGCCTAAAGGTGAACCCATAGCTATTCCATCTACTTGTCGATAGTATGAATTACTGAAAACAAAGTGAGCATTAATTGTGCATTTAAGAAGTAATTCTTTGAGGCTACACAAGGGGATTCCTAACTCTAATTGCCTTTCGGCGACTTCTTGATAAATATAATCTACTGTTTTCGTAAGCGGTACATTAGTGAATAGTGATGACACATCCATGGATAACATGCTTTTATACCTCACATTAGTCTCGGATGTTTTAGAAATAAAGTCGAAGACATCACTAATTCCATGCTGCACGATTTCTCTGTGCAAAGGACCCAGAATCTTCACTAACAACTTCGCTGTTCCATAAAATGGAGAGTTATACATATCTAAAACAGGGCGAAGAGGAAGACCCGGTTTGTGCACTTTTGGTAGACCGTAAAGACGTGGAGTATTAGTACCCGTTGGTTTCATGGACTCATACGTGGTTGATGATAATACTCCTGTTTGGTTCAGTTTCTCCGCTCTTACATTGAGGTCTTTGGAAACACCAACGGATTGGAATTTAGTTTGATCACTCAAAATACCTTCCATTTTCTCAACATAATCGCTTTTGTCCAGTAAAACTATACCATCACCTTTATCCGGCTTGCTAATAATTAAGCTTTCGTTGCTTCTAAGTTCTCTTAGAGCTTCTTTGTTTTGTTTAGATAACAGACTATTTACTGAATGTCTATTATTCTTGTATTGTTGGCAACTGTCGACTAGCGTCGTTTTGAACCTAGTTAGTTCGTCGTTCATTGATGGGGTAACATCTGACGCTTGGGTATATAAATTTTCAAATTGCATATCCGTGTCTAATTGATCAACTTTAGGAGCATAATCACTAAATTTGGGACCTAGGGATAACACCTCCAATTCAAACTTATTAAGCGCGACACTGGAAAAATTGTGAACAAACCGGCCCGAAACTGACGGAAATTTGCTTTCAAGCTTTTCCTTATAAGTTTAACAAAGTGCTGTTGAATAGGGATACTATTTTTAACTGGCGCGCTAAGTGACTTAGGTTTCAGTCGTTAAAGGGACATCAATTCCACTGAGATTATAAATACTTCTTGCTAACAGTTGCCAACTATTCATGACACCCATGTCTAAAACACCTCACTGATTATCTTCAAGTGTCTGATATCAATTTCCAAGCAAAACGGCGATGGTCAATCGCTTACACTGATGACCAGATCACGGACTTGACCTGCAGAATATGATATTTGTTTCAGAGTGGCCAAAAGACACATCATCGTTAGGTAGATATAGATAACGAAATGCTTCTAGTGACTGTTAAACCACTTTCAATTAACACTGTTTATCGCAACTCAATCAGGATTTAGAACGATAAATTTATATATATATAAAACATTTATTTATTGTTTTTAATTGAATATAAAAAAAACTACTAAAATGTTATGAAAATTGAAATATGTATATATGTCTAGAGACTAATTGCTATCACCAGTAGTAGTAGTAGTAGTATCATTATGAAGAGAAAATGTGAACAAGTTCATCAATACTCCATTCTTGATCATCATTCAAATTTATATCCTTCAAAAATTCATCAAAACGTTCTTTTGGTATTTCACTGCCAAAATCACTATCTAACACTTTTTTCAATTCATGAGATGACAATTTTCCAGAATGATTAACATCTGCTGATTCAAAACGAGCTCTTAATTCATCCCTAAACAAAAAGAAACAAAGAAAAAAATTCATATAGTGCGGGGATAAAAGTTTTCGACAGAGAGGTGATTTCGCGCATTATTTTTAAAACAAACGCTACAGCAAATACTTTGGATATATTAAAACAAAAAGGATGAAAAATATCTCTAAAACAGATAGAGAGGTAACCCGCCTCTAAGTGCACATAACTATTATCTTAGGAAATTCAAATTGTAATTGACCGCCTCTTTTGTACAATGTCCAATTTTATTAAAACAAAAGCGCGGGAAGTTTGTTCTACCAAAACTTATATAATAATGATTTTTTTTAGTTTCAAAGAGATATAATTGACAAATAAAGAAACATACATATAAAACAGAACATTTACTGTGTAGACTTACATTGAATTAGAATTGGAGTAGTGAATACTCTTTGTACAACGCGATAATATAGAGGATGTTCACAAATGAAATCAACCAAGATTAGATGTACTTGAGCTTATATACCCAATTACTTTTTTACATCATATTTTTGATTGTAAATGGACACGCCGATCTAATAAAATGATGATGATATGAGAGGTGTGTGTATAAAGCCCATGTGATCTTGATTTCATCATGTGTACACGTGAGACATACCGAACAATAATTTGATACGGACAAATATGTGCATACATATATGGTTAGATTATATGTTGATGAGTTCATCTCATGTGATTGAAGTAAATTAATTCTGTTGATCATGGTAATTGAACAGGAAAATCGTGGTGTTGTTCCTTGTTGTTGTTGTTTTTTGTTTTCGATTTGTTTTGTTGTTGTTTATTTGTAATCAGAAAAGAGCAAACATTATTAATTGTTGTGTTCATTGGAATAGCACGCATTTTGACCTTCAAATTAGACTGATGCCTAACTATTGGTTATGATACAATGACTTTGTGCAATTAGGATTTAAATTAATCTAAATCTACAAATCACTCATGGTTATTATTATTGTTTCCTTTAATTCCTAGAGGAACATAAGGCTTCAACCGTGAGTCTCCATTGCGTTCGGTTCTCTGCTAGAGTCTTCACCTGGCTCCAAATCTGCCCACACGCTTTCATCTCCTTTTCACATGACCTCCTCCAAGTCACTCTTGCACTGACGACCAACTCGCCGCTTCCCTTTCGACCGGGTTCCACTCGAGCGATGGCTTGTCTAGTGATGTCACTTGAGATGCTCTTTATGACGCGCAGTGCAAGTCTCTGATCCGTATAGCAAGTAACACTGACTTCACATTGGAGTTGAAAATCCGGATCTTACTTTTGATGCTGAGTGCTGTTGACCTCCACACAGACTTGAGAGTAGTGAAAGCTTGTCTTGCTTGTTCGATTCTTGCTTTGATATCCTCGTCAGTTCCACCTGTAGTTGAAACGATGCTTCCCAGGTAGGTAGGTAAAGGAGGTTGGTTCTTCCAGATTTCTCCCATTTATGCTGATTGTTGTCCGTTGTTTTTGTTTTTGTTGCGGTTGCCCAGGAATCTTCATCACCTTTGTTTTCTCTATGTTCACCTGAAGTCCTATCTTTGATGCTTCTTACTGAACGGATATTCTGAAAGTGTCCTGAGAAGTCGCACAACAGAGAGGTCTACCAATATGGAGGCGAAGTTGATGGTAGGGAGATACCACGAATTGACGAAGTTAGGAATCACAGAATATTGGATTTCAGTTCAAGTGACTCAATGGTCAATGAGCTTAATGTTACAACTAAACTGATCCGAATAAACTAATTGCTAATTTGTTATGTCTAAGCCTATTAATTACTATAACAGTATTGAACTTGACTGGTACGCTAATACGTGTCTATTTGCCCGTTGTACCTTATGATTCACTGAGCCACGCAAATATCAAAAGACAATGGCTGGCCTGTGACTGTAAGATTTGTATTATACTATACTATATAATGCAGCGGTAGGTAATTCCCCAGAATTATCGGCCACAGCATTCATCAGTGAACATTGGAGGCTGACCCTCACTGTTTAAGTCAACTTGTTTGGCTGAAGGCTTCCGGTCAAGCATCCACACCATTTGGTACGCCGTCGTGTCACTTTCGTTCGTTTGTGCACCATCTCTAGCTAGTAAAGCAATCATCTAGCACTCCGATTTAATCCCCGAAATGTAACTCGTAATTTGGATGGTCAATTCTGGTGTTTTGCTTTGTCTTTGGTCTACACGGAATGAATACTGTAGAAGTTGTGAGTATTAGATCTTGCTGTAGTATACTTCGTACTATCTGTGAACGTCAATACCTTCAGCCTCTAAAATAATTTAAGAAACAACACCCCATGTTATTTATACATTTTTTTATCATCATGAAGTCGACTCACAACAGTGGGAATGGATTGATCTTACCGGCTGGAAATGTCTATTCTGATTGATTGGTGATCCATCAAAGACCAAGGTGAGACAAAAGGCGGCGGATTGATCACACACTAAATCACAGTATGCGTGAGAAATGATATATTCAGGCAGTAACTGCATCACAAGATAAATCATACGATTTGTGTGAAAGGCTGATATACTATTTTATGCTGGCTCTTATCACGTAACACCTCGTAGCCTGAAGGTCCTGCGTTCGATCCCTTGTAAGGTCGTGGGTAATGCGCACGATTGTAAAGTCTCAAAATGTGCTAAAACGGTTGTCTAGTGTTTTCTAACTGTCCATGATCGCTAAGTGATGTTGGTTAGACAGGAAATCTGCGTTTAAGTTGATCCACATCCGTGCAAACACCCGTAATCTGAGCATAAATTTGACTGAAAGTATCGGATACGCAAACTGCCGACAGTTTTTGCTTTGTGACTCTCAATTAGTCTTTATCGGCATAGGTATAATTTGTTCGATATGGAGAATTTCATAGTTTTGTTTAACTCAATTATATCGTACACCATCTCATAGTATGGTTTACCAGCTGGCGTTTAACGGGATGGGTTGCTTAAGCATATGAACAACTATTCATGCATAGATAATTCGATGACTTAATGGTATTCGGTTGGAGGATTTCATTATCACGAGCTGACATCAGTTAGAGAACCACTGGAAAATCTTCAGGGACTACTGGATAGCTGTTTCGTCAATCTAGTTTGGGACTTTGCAGGAGTAGAAATCCACCACAGGGGGATTCGAACCCAGGACCTTGCGGATCCTCCAAACAGTCAAACAAAAACGCCCTCAAAATCAATACTTGAATATCAATGAGATGCTGACTAGTGACTGGCACTATTCAGGTAAGTAGTCAGTTACTTGGGGTTCTAGTGGGAAGCCGTTACCAGAAGGGTATAGCAGGTTAAAGGTGAGGATAGTTACTCATTGAAGAGGACATTGTGAAGTGGCCGCGCTATGTCGTTAATTGGCAAAAGTAAGAATTCATGGACTAGCCATTGGATTGGATCCCAGTGGCTTAATGGTCTACGAGCTAGCTCGCCTTGTAACCAGAAGGTCCTGGATTAGAACCCCAGTGGGTCAGTACTGTTGATCAGTCCCAAACTAGGCTGAGGAAACAGCTGTCCAGTACATTCAGTTTTTCCAATGGTTCTCTAACTGATGTCAGCTCATGATGAAATCCTTCAACCGATCAACCAAATCCCTAAAAAACCAATACTTGAAAATTAGTGGTATTTATCGAGAAAATGCCTTCATCTTCGTGGAATGGAACTTGTAATGAACAAGTGCACTTGGAATTTCG
Source organism: Trichobilharzia szidati (assembly GCA_944472155.2). Taxonomy (NCBI): domain Eukaryota; kingdom Metazoa; phylum Platyhelminthes; class Trematoda; order Strigeidida; family Schistosomatidae; genus Trichobilharzia; species Trichobilharzia szidati. The sequence continues at coordinate 48,896,964 of OX235275.1, read as the reverse complement.
CACAGACGTGGATAGATTCAAGTTGCTACAGTTAGAAGAGAATATATGTGTAGGAAAGGAACAAAAATAGGACTGGTCGTTTATATATTACTGATTGACTAATATGAGTAGTTATGTAACAACAGAAGATAAGGGCCAGGTAACAGATCGTTTATGTACGAAATCAACACATATTTATAGATTTTCATATACATTATTACAGATTATTTTTAGCAGAAAAACACAGTCTTCTGATTGGTTGTTTTTTCACTGAAAGTTAATCTTTCATCTCTTTGTGGCTGTCTCTTGAATATCAGATCATCTATATGCCAACCGTATCCGCCTACGCAAAGCCCTCGTTCTCATTTTTCTCAAGACCAATATTAGGGACATAAACATTGACGTAAATTGCTGCCTACCAACTTTGGCTAGCAGCCAGCTCTCACGACAGTTATACATCACTGACATCAATCAGTTTTGCTTACTACCTAGATGGCTTGTTTGTTGCCCAGGTCATCAGAGGTGTACCAGATTTGACTCAGGTCAAACCATTCCGATACATGACTAGCCACTCGAGTGAGGTGGTCATAAATTGAAGGAAACTAGCAATCCGCAAATTGAATCTCAACTCCAACGTTATACAATTTGAGCTAACATTTCCTTTGGCAACTGAACATATATATGTTAGTGAATAGTTCAATAGGAAACTGGGTTTGCCGTAGCATGTGTTAGCTTGTAAAACACGCTTGTGAACACTACCTAGGCTGTCCAGCAAAGGGAGAACTTTGGTATGTCTTTAGTTCGACAACAGAATATCTTTTCAACTCAGGATACAAACCAGCTGTATTTGAGGAATCCGTTTATCTCTTATACAAAATCTGATCAAAACTGTTAAAGGAAGTGAGATCAATACGTCTGTGCACAGATGAAATACTGTGAATCTGAAAATTCAAGGCAGTGCTTAGTTTCTTCACGAAACGGGTTCAAACTTTGTCATTGTCATGGTAATCATAAACAGTCTACTTTCTCAAGAAAATCGTTACTGTTTATAATATCTGTTATCCAAACCTCCTATGCGGCTTTGCGTCCTGTTTGTTTTACGTGACTTCATTTTGTTATTGGTCGCATTTTGACCTCTGACCAGGAATATTTCTGGAAATTTTTCACCCTCTTATTTTCTGTCCACAGCTTGAGGCCTGTTTGAGTCAATGAGTTAGTTGAATTTCCAGCCCATTTGAGAAAACCATCTCTACATCAGTTTGATTGGAATAATGTCGAAATCTTGGACAGAGGAAACACCAAAAGTGCCAGAGAATTCCTAGAAGCGAATATGTAATTAACAAACACGTAAATATAGAACAAATATACCAACTAATAAAAAGTAAATCATGTGACCAGAAAGTTTAAAATCCAAGTCAATAAAAAATGATCAATAAATATGTAAAGATGGTTACCAGGAGACGCAATTCTATCAGTCATGGAAAATTAAAGCCAGTTCACTTTATGCTAAAAATTGCGCTGAAAATGTTGTCCAGAAGGATGACGAAAGCTCCGCAACTAAACCAACCAGCTCAGAGAACACTATTTATTGAAAATCATCTACCTGAGCTACAAATCTTCTCTACTACACGATCTCTAGTTAGAAATGAAGATATACCCAATAAATGAGTTACAAGTAGGAAGAAATATGCATTCTAGCGATTCCATTGCTAGTCACCTTCCATGGTAATTTTATTATTATTATTGTTTCCTTTAATTCCTAAAGGAACATAGGGCTTCAGCCGCGCGTCTCCATTGCGTTCCGCTCTCTGCTAGAGTCTTCACCTGACTCCAAGTCTGCCCACACGCTTTCATCTCCTCTTCACATGACCTCCTCCAAGTCACCCTTGCACTGACGACCAACTCGCCGCTTCCATTTCGGGTTCTACTCGAGGGCTTGTCTAGTGATGTCACTTGATGGTTTCCTCAGAGTATGGCCAGCCAATCCATCTCCATTTCTCCCTGTCTATTTATTTCGCAATCGGTTTCTGGTTGGTTCGCTCATTGCCAGAGATCTCTGTTGCTGATCTTTTCCGGCCATCTGATCTTGAGTATTGAGCGAAGACAGCTGTTAATGTAGCTCTGCAGTTTGTTTGAGATGCTCTTTATGACGCGCTGGCCAAGTCTCTGATCCGTATAGTAGCACTGAGTCGACTTCAAATTGGAGTTGAAAATCTGGATCTTATTTTTGATGCTGAGTGCTGTTGACCTCCACTCAGGCTTGAGAGTAGTTAAAGCTTGTCTTGCTTTTCCGATTCTCGCTTTGATATCCTCGTCAGTTCCGTCTGTAGTTGAAACGATGCTTCCCAGGTAGGTGAGGGAGGTTGTTTCTTTCAGGTTCCTTCCATTTATGCTGATCGTTGTCTGTTGTTGTTGTTCTTGCCCAGGAATCTTCATCACCTCTGTTTCCGCTATGTTCACCTGAAGTCCTATCTTCTCTGGATGCTTCTTCTGTCAACTTGTCGCTTTCCGCTTGCATATCTTCCAGTTTGTGGGAGATCAGACATATATCATCGTCGAAGTCCAGATCCTCCAAGTTTTTTGTGTGAGTCCATTTTATGCCTGTTTCCTCATTGTGGCAATCCGCATAGAGAACAAGAGCCAAATCTTTAACAGTAGTGTGAAGTCAAGGCTTCTTCTATATGGTTGACAGATTTAACCTGTCACGAAGAGTATTTCCAACGGCCTACTGAACACCTCCATCAATAGTTGTCTTCGCTGCATACTGTAGGTGAGGTGGTTGACCGGAAAGCATAAGCAACTAGAAACTTTGTCAAGGAATCAACCATGAACCTATCTGCCAATCATTATTCAGAACAAAACAGAGATAGATTGGACAAACAACGAGAAGACCATCTAGTGATGTCATACGTTAGGCAAACTGTCGAGTGAGATTTGAATGGGAAATAGCAATTCTGGTGTTGCTTTGAGGATGACACTGAAGGAGATCGTGTGAGGAGTAAATGAAAGCGTATGTTAAGCTGACACTTGTGATGACCTCTGAGTTCCACTCAATTCTGACAGTAAAAAAGTACACTCTGGGTTCCGATTGCAACATAGAGCTTCAACAACACATCTCCACTTTCTTCTATTTTCTACCATCGTCTTTAGCTGTGTCGGTGATTGCCCATAACCTCTCATCTCTTCCTCACACGATCTCCTCCATATCACCCTCACATCCTCGACCCACTCATCGCTTCCCATCGCCTGGCGTGCGATGTCATTTGACGATCTCCTCAATGTATGCCTGATCCATATCCATTTTCTCCCACACAATTGGTGAGCAATCGTCTCTCAACTGTTGGTTTGTTCCCACAGTTTCTTGTTACTTATTCTTTCTGGTCATTTGATCTTCAGTATGGAGCCGTCGAAGGCATCTGTTAATGAACATGTGCAACAGGCAGTTGGAAATCCTTTTCGTGACACGCTGGCTAAGTTTCTGACCCGTATAGAAGTACCGACTTGACATTGGTTTTGAAAATGCGAATGTTGTTCCTTTGTACTGAGACACTGCAGAAGATTTCCAAACTGGTTTCAGATTGATAAAGATATATCTTACCTTTCCGATTCTGACTTTGACAACTTCGTCCATTACGCCTGTAGTTGAAACGATGCTCACTTATATAATTTAAAGAAGTAATCTCTGTTATGCAAGCGAATACATTTCTACTTTGCATTCTTCTAAATAAAGCTTAGCAGGTATTAGGAAATAGTGACCACTGTATGTTTTATATATTATTCATCCTCCCATAGGGAAACTAAATCACTCTTCACTGGCACAACCTTTCACCTATATGGTGGAATAAATCAGTTTATAAGGATTTAAGTAACACCTTTCTAAGAGTTTTCAAATTTATACGGTCCACTTTCTGAATGGGCTTAAATCATACCTTAATGATGATGCTAACTGTAGCGGCACAGTCCGTTTCCGTATATTATTATTATTATTGTTCCCTTGGGTTCCTAGTGGAATATAGGGCTTCAACTGCACGTCTCCCCTTGCTTCTGTCTTCTGCTGTACTTTTCACCTGCATCCATCCATGTCAGTCCATACTGTTTCAACTCCTCTTCACACGATCTCCTCCATGTCACACTTGGACGTCCTACTCGCCGCTTCCCTTTCGGGTTCCACTCGACCACTGGCCTGACGCGCGATGTCACCCAGTGGCCTCCTCAGCGAGTGTCCAATCCATCTCCACTTTCTCCTGCATATTTGTTGGGCGACTGGTTCTTGTTTTGTTTCTTCCCATAGTTTCTTGTTGGTGATTCTTTCCGGCCATCTGATCTTCAGTACAGAGCCAGCGAAGACAGTTGTTGATAAAGGTCTGCAACAGGCTGTTGGAAATATTCTTTGTGACCCGCCAAGTTTCTGATTCGTATAGAAGAACTGACTGACTTGACGTTTGTATTGAAAATCCGAATTTCGTTGTTGATGCTGAGTGACGAAGATTTCCAGATTGGTTTCAGGTTGATGAATGTGTTTCTCGCCTTCCCGATTCTCGATTTGACATCCTTGTCCGTTCCTCCTGTACTTGAGACAGTGCTCCGTAGATAAGTGGATGAAGTAACGTCTTTCAAATCCCTCCCGTTGATGGTGATTGGCGCTGGATGTTGTTGCTGTTGTTGTTGTTGGTTGGTTGGTTATTTCCATAACCTCCGTCTTGTCTATGTAATGACATAGATAATATATTATGTGGGTTTTTGACACAAAATTATGAATATAAGTGTAGATTTTGTTGCAAACTAATATTATTTAGAGATTACTGGAAACTAGGAAATTCCGGACAGTTGTTTGGTTCTAGTTTTGGACTTTTCAACAGCCCATACCCACGGCCCACCCACCACCTTGAATCGAACCCGTAACTTACAGATTACACGACCAAGCTCTTTGACTATTAAAGCCAACCTTGACCAGGATTCATTGACCCATGAATTCAGACTTTTCAATTATGAATTGGTGAAAATTTCATGAGGTACTTATTTGAAGATCTTTATAGTTGCTTTATCATCATATTTAGGCATTATGTTTCAAAGTTAAACATATAAAAATTCATTTTCATGATTTTGTGCTTGGCCTATTGCATCAGGAATGCTTCAGTTTTACTTCTGCCAAAAGTGGCGCTCATTCCGAGTGGGGTATTTTGGGTGTGGAGGGGTGTGGGGAGGACGTATCCCTTATCACCAATCCCCGTTTCTCCTATCCTCAAGTAGATTACCGATAAAAAATTGGTTTTGTGAAAATACTGTGAGGAATGGTTCTCATCTGTGTTTTCAATCTGCCTGACTCTCTCACTCTGCTACACACACACACAGACACACACACACACTTCCGCGTTCACTCACAGGTAAACATGTTTTAAAAATTCTCTTCCTCATTATCATTCACAACGAACACGTGATGTTCATGTCACATGTGAAGCACATGCCTAATAAATAAACATATAACTAGATAGATAGATAGGTAGGGTAGTTATGATTTATTTGATTTAACGCGAAGATCATTTCTATTGAGGAGCTGTTAAACGTCGATCAGATGATTATTAATTTAACATTTAACATTTAATCCTAAGCAATTCATCAAGACTAGCTGAACAACTTCACTATTTAAAATTAAAAAAAAAACCCACTGAAGATATAAGCTGTCAAACAAATAGTCATGATAGCAATAATAATAATCACAATGTATGTGATGTGTTTGATTGACAATCAACAAAACCCGAAAAAATAAGTGCATGATGGCATATACTACTAACCGATTAATATAAGTAGTTTAATACCACTCTAATCACTGGACAGCTGCTTCCGTCACTTGAGGGCAAGCTCATCAGCTTGGAGAGCGGGAATTAGTGCAAACTACTCGATTTATGGCTAGTTACTTGGGTGAACTAGCGATAACATAAAACAAATTCACAGTCTGCAAATTAGCTGGCGATTTTCACAGTTTGAGGTGATTATTTCAACACAGTTTCCTAAGGAAACTGGAATTTTTCAGATTACAGTATATGATCTGCTTGTCACCTTAAGTGCTAATCAAGAAATTAAGAGTAAATCCATGAAACTACATACTACTGATTCATTGAAATAAGTAGTGCTCGCTACCTGGTTCGAGGTGATATAAACACAGGCTTTCACAGCTGAACAAAACTTAGATATGATGGAGAAGATTTGTAGCTCAGATGGATGATTTTGATGTGGTTGTGTTCTCTAAGTTAAAGTGAGCTTTTAGATTTCTCCATGAGTTCACTATTAGTCATCTCTCCTGGTGGGTGACCTTGGATGTGATTGGTTGTTTTTGTGTGTTTTCACACCATCTAGGCGGCTACTTGTATTGGAACTAATTGTTTCCCCCACTTGAACTTTGACCCTTCGTGTGAGGATTCTTTCTTATCGGTTGATAAATTTTGTCTATCTCGATGTGTCTATTGATTGATGATTCACTAGAATACCAGGCGGACTTCTGAAAATTCTCTAGCATTCTTGCTGTTTCCTCTGTCTAGTAATTGAACGTTGTCCCAGTCGAACTGATGTCCGTGGTTGTCTGTATTAGACGGAGGAAACAGCAAGAATGCTAAAGAATTTTCAGAAGTCCGCCTGGTATTCCAGTGAATCATCAATCAATAGACACATCGAAATAGACAAAATTTATCAACCGATAAGAAAGAAACCTCACACACAAAGGGTCAAAGTTCAAGTCAAGGAAACAAACAGTTCCAATACAAGTAGGCTAGAGGGTTTGAAAACGGACAAAAGCAACCACTCACATTCAAAGTCACCTACGAGGAGAGTCGACTAATAGTGAACTCATGGGGAAATCTAAAAGCTCACTTCAACGAATTGAAGTATGCACTGAAGATGTTGCCTGGTGGTGGAGCAATGAAAGCTTCGCAAATTAACTGTCCAGCTCAGAAAACACAACCACATCAAAAAAATGAACAAAACTGGCCATGAACGAATGAAATAGCCACGCAGTATTATTAGATCCCTTCTATCTGCCTATCAGGCACTACTGATTGATATTAGTGGTAGGCAACTACTCATATCATTGGTTCAGTAGTATATAGCGTCATAGCAGCAATGATGTTCCTTATGGGAATTGAGGTGTTGTTTATCTATAAAAGTAGCTAACTTCAGCACCTCACCAGCATTTAGTCATCAATGTGGAGGTTAACTAATGTACACAGATTCCTTTCCATTGTCTAACTGTGTTTCAAGCATTGTTCATATGTACACCTCCAATTGTAAACTTCAGTAATATCACTGAAGAATACACAAAGTTCTTTAGTTCACTATCCTGGTAGACATTTCTTTTCATGACTTTCCTGGGCACCTTTCCCATATGTTTCACATATTTACTTTATTCTCTTAGACATCAATAACTTTACTCCTCGAAATCGGTTAATTGTTCATACTAATATGAATGTTTAAGTTTTTTAAGTTTTTGATTGCAGAGAACTGTTGACAACCAGTCAGTATATAGCAGCTATCTCATCTCAGTTAGAGGCTCTTCAGCAGTGCTAACAATGACACTACCCACATGCAGACATACGGCATTGAACGAAGGACCCTCCTGTTACTAGTCGATCCCAATGATCACTCAACTGTTTCGACGGATTCCCGTATTTATTAAATTCTAACTTCTGTTAATATCATTGAAGAGTACTTGTCCCCATACCTTCTACATATAAGCCACAAAATGAGGGAAATTAAAATTCGTAGGCCATTAGAGTATGTCCAAATAGCTCAAAAGTCAGCAAAATCGTCTCGTAACCTCAGGGTCCGAAGTTCGATCCATGTGTGACCAGGGTTATAGGTGTCGCTTTTTAAAGAGTCCTAAACTTGAACGAAGCATCTGTCCAGTTCTTTTTGGTATTCGGTGGCTCTCTAATAGATATCACTTGATGATCCAACTTAAAAATAAGTGTTTACGACATTGTAACCATTCACTGTGAACGAATAAAAACTCATGTTAGTTTATTCAACTACATTATGTCTCTAAAGAATTCTACTATTGCTGATCAGTACTACTGAGAAGTCAAAGAGACCATTTCTAATAGGCTGACGTTAACCTTCAAAAAACCTGCCCACCTCATTCCATAATGAAGATCAGATAGCCAGGTGGCCAGAAATTATAAGTATCATGGAACTGTGGCAGCCTATGGATCAACTACACACTGGACTAAAAATATGAAGAAGGAGAAGGAAGTGGATTTATGAGACATATTCTAGGAGGAAAAACCTCCTAGTGGAATCAGAATGCGTAGTGAACGATGGGTTAAAGTGTAGCTTCAACAGGGGCAAAGAGGGAGGAATCATGTGAAGGGGAAAGAAAGCTTCCAGCCAGTCGCGATATTTTCTACTGAAGTACAAGTTACCAACGACAGGCTTGAAGATAGAGGCATTATTTCATTCTTCAACCCGAAATATATAGAAGTTTTGTGACTTTAAATACTGACAAAAAATTAATTATTTCGGTGATGAATTAAGCGAACAACATATATATATATATATACATTTCCAGGCAAAATTTCTCCACAGTTTCTTTGGGATCAGATCACACAATAGGCGATCTACCTGATAGTTTTATTCCTTGCCGTCCCAGTGGCACATAGGGCTTCAAGACAGAACTTTTGAAGTTTCAGTAGCAGAGGTGTTTTTTTCTTTTAACGGAGTAAGGTTGGTAGCCTAACACCAAACCATGTCTCTTTGACTGGTTTAATGTCGACTATGGGATGTAAATCAGTGCTCCGGCCCGGGATTGAACCTCCGACCATTCGCATGGTTGGCCAGTGTTTTACTACTGAACCACTGAAGCACAAAGCGTGTCTGAAGGCACTCATCACTTTTGAGATTCGAACTCGTGTCGCCCTCTGCTGCAATCATTGACGTTACCACTGGGCTATTCAGGCTCAATCCAACTTATAGCATCAAGGAATAAGCTTTAAAGTATGATGCTATACATGGGTGGGTATTTAACTACTCATATGGTGTTGTTCATACCTCTTTGTCTTTTCAAAAATTCAGTGTAAAGATGAATCATACTTTGCTAAATACTGTTCGCATCGTTATACACAATGACCATCTTTGTTTAATGATGTAAATCAATAGATTTTTTCAAAAGTGATCATGGATTGATATCAATTAGAGAATCACTGCAAACTAGCAGGAAGATTGGACAGCTGTTTCGTCCTAGTTCAGGACTCGTTGGCAGTGTGACTGACTGACTTGTTTCAACGTAGAACTTTGCACCAATGTACGGCAGTTCGAGTCACCACACTTCACTCAACAGACAAATCCAGAGAATAAAGTAAAACGAAACTCAAAATAGAGGCAGTAAACAGAGATTTGAGGCAAAAAGAAGAGTATTATGGAAAAGCAATATAGTTTTCTGGCTATTATAAGTCACAAGGAGTGGATGCATCTGCACTAGCCATTGACTAAGATTTTCAGCCCTATCACCAATTGTCTCCAGCTCTCATTGGTTTTTACCGTCCCGAGGACCCTAGTCAGTCAGGAAGTCTACGTTTCCCTACGTGGCTTAAACGTACTGTTGTAGATTTCATTCACTGATGATATCATATTTTAGTTCGCCCACCACCACTAGCTCTTGTCCAACCTGATCCGTCTTATGTCAGCTAACACTGCTTGTCGAAGAGGAAGGCGATGGCTAGGGATGCATGCGTAACACATGTCCTAACCATCTCAATCAGTATAACTTCATAACCTCATCTAGCGATTTCCCTTCCTTACCTAACACTCGACCGATGCCTAACCTCAATATTGCTCACCTTATTATACCACCACCTGACACGGGAGATAGAACACTGGCCTGTATGATCAAAGACAGCTACTCGGCCTTTTTATGTCTTCCAATTTCAGTGGCTTTTTCTCGCTCACAGTTATGAAGGAGGACGGAGCGAACTGCTGAACAGTACACACGCCCTTTTGGTCGACAGTCGGATGTCACGTCTACTACGCCAGAGATTGCATAAGTTGGCAGGAAATGCCAAACGAGCCTTCAGTATCTGTGCTCAGATTTAGTCAGTGATCAACTCTCTGACTCTGGCTGATGCAACTTCCCAAATAAGTAAAGTGGTCAACGCGCTCTACTACTTCACACCCTATTTCTAAGCTAAGAGTCAGTGTAGTCCAGTCCAGTCCTGTAGCATCATCTTATATTTGGTGGAAGCAAGTTGCATGCCAAACATTGGAAATTGAAACTCAAGGTGTTCAGAAGACTGCATTTTGTCAGAGTTTTCACATAGAAGGACTATATCGTCTGCATATTCTAAGTCAACGAGATTATTCCATGGTAGCAAGTCAATCCCTGAGTCGCTGAAGTCACTTAGGGTTAAGCCCATTAGTACATCTACGATGAAACTGAATAGAAATGGGGACAGTGGAAGTCTCTGATGGACACCACTAGTTGGTATCACTTCAGATGACAACTCGCCATAAGCTCTTACATAGTTCCATGAGTTTGAGTGAAGTGCCTAGATTAGCGCAGTGTGTTTTCTCAGCATTCCCTTCACAGCTAAACATCCCCATAGTACCTCTCGGTCAACAGAATCGAATACCGCCTTAGAATCAGGAAACATAACGATTGTTGGACGCCGGTAAGCATGCCTATGTATCAGAATCTGTGGAAGGGTGAGGATATGATCAATGACCCTCTTCCTGGCCTAAAGCCTGCCTAATTCTCTCGTGTCTGTTCTTCCTGAGAACCACTTATTCTACGCACTGACAGTATGAATCCAGGATCTTCCAGTTTTAAGTCAAGCTCTTAGACCATTCAGCTATTGGGACCTGATTCAATGTCCACCGAATGGATTCTTACTTGTACCGATTCGTAGTTTTAGTGTGACAACCAATCAATGTCACTGGTGAGTGTTTGCTCTCACTCTCGACCGGACAGACCCGACTAGTCACGACTTCTCATTAGAACTCCAGGCAACTTCGTAATCTAACTGGTCAACAGCGAGTTTGTTGGGATTTTATTAGTTTAATGTTCGATCATGGATTGATTTGAGTTAGTTAGACTTTTATCTGTATTACCTATATCCAACCGGTTGTCCAGTGATGGAATGTTTGCCCACCAGTCATGTTGAAGGTTCGCATTCGAATCTCATCCAACTCACCCCTAAATCTTATTTAATTCACTGGCCGAAAAATAAAGCATCATTAATCGTGAATGTAAACTGCCACTCTGCTGGTTCGTTGGTAGAATGCCCGCACGCTACGCAGGCTGTTTGCGTTCTATTACCGGAAAGTGTGAATTCATGATATGAATCTCACACTGTAAATCCCACTGGCAATCTAAACAGTTCATGCTGAGATTTAACAAAGCATTCTCCTTTAGAAACAGAAAATATTTCGTTCACAGTATTTGATCCTCTTGAGAAAGATAAATAGCGATCAAGAAAACAAGCATAAATGCATGACGCTGCATATTACTGATCGACTGAGTAGTATATAGCATCACACTTCTAAGTATTCAGCAGGCTTGTTTATCTTCAAAGACTCTCTACTCAGCATATATTTACAATCGGGTGGCATATTATTATTGTTTCCTTTAATTCCTAGAGGAACATAGGGCTTCAGCAACGCGTCTCCATTGCGTTCGGTTCTCTGCTAGAGTCTTCACCTGGCTCCAACTCAGCCCACATGATTTCATCTCCTCTTCACATGACCTCCTCCATGTCACCCTTGCGCTGACGACAAACTCGCCGCTTCCCTTTCGGGTTCCACTCGAGCAATGGCTTGTCTAGTGATGTCACTCACTTGATGGTTTCCTCAGAGTATGGCCAGACAATCGATCTCCATTTCTTCCTGCATATTTGTTTCACAATCGGTTCCTGCTAGGTTGGTTCGCTCATTGCCAGAGATCTCTGTTGCTGATGTTTTCTGGCTGGCCATCTGATCTTGAGTATTGAGCGAAGATAAGTGTTAATGAATGTGTGTAGTTTGTTTGAGATGCTCTTTATGACGCGCAGTGCAAGTCTCTGATCCGTATAGTAGCACTGACTGACTTCACATTGGAGTTGAAAATCCGGATCATATTTTCATTTTCATGCTGAGTGCTGTTGACCTCCACACAGACTTGAGAGTAATGAAAGCTTGTCTTGCTTTTCCTATTCTTGCTTTGATATCCTCGTCAGTTCCGTCCGCCTGTAGTTGAAACGATGCTTCCCAGGTAGCTGAAGGAGGTTGTTTCTTTCAGGTTCGTCCCATTTATGCTGATTGTTGTCTTTTGTTGTTATTGTTGCCCAGGAATCTTCATCACCTCTGTTTTCTCTATGTTCACCTGAAGTTTTATGTTTGATGCATATGTAAGACAGAAATTTTCATGCCACTGTGAAACGATTAAAACTTAGTGTCTCTCACTCAATATTTATTAATGAGAGTTGGTCATCATCTGTGTAAATAAAATGCTGACTAGTAGATTTCCATAAGAATTAAAACTCATTAAGGCATTTAGAATCGATCGAGTAATTTCATCAAATAGGTGGTTCACTGGCTTAGTGAATAAATGTCTGACGTTTGAAGCGATAGATACTAATGTTGAGCGTGAGTGAAACCAAAACTTGTATAAGGCAACGTAAATCGATGTTTTGTTTCTCTCCTTGAAGGATGACACTCTGGAGTCCACTACCTGGAGGAGGAGATACAGTAACTGCAAGGACTGAACCTTAACGAAGAAAATAAAGACTGTAAGACTGAAGGAATCTATCCTCGG